>VZTD01006020.1:1036-147729 GCA_013397725.1 Rhagologus leucostigma | reverse complement strand
CGGTGGCACCGCCTGTCACTTCCCCTTCCCTTCTCTTCCCTTCCCCGCGCCGCGATCCGGCTCCGGGTCAGAGCCGCACCGGCCGCTCCGCAGCACCGCCCGCGCTGCCGCCATGCCCCGGGGCTGCGCGCCCGCCCGCCCGCCGCCGTGAGTACCGACCGCCTCCATCCCCCGGGGGTCCCCGCGGGCGTCCCAGCCTCTCAGGAGGGGTGTCTCCGGGCAGCTTCCATGGGTGTCCTCGCTGAAGGGGGTGACGGCACCGCGGCACCGGAGCAGAGGGTTCGGAGCCGGCGCCGTGGCTGTGCTCTGGGAGCTCCGCGAGTGCAACGGCGCTCCCGCCGCCCGCCCGGCTCTGTCTCGCCGATGCTGGCGGAGCTCCGGCCGCGCCGCCGCTCCCGCTGGAGGCAGAGGCAGATCCAGTGGGAGCAGCCGGGTCAGCGAGCGCCCGAAGCGCAGCATCACTGGGGGACGGGCGGCTCCAGCCCCCGTCCTCGGGTTTGAAAGGGTCGCGGCCGCGCCGGGCTTCGGGCTTGGCACCCAGCTGGGGGTTTGCCGGGGGTTGTCCAACTGTGGACAGCTCGGGCTCGAAACACAACCCGGTTTTCCCTAACTTTTCTTTTCCCGCTTCCCCTCGCGGGACTGGGATTTTGGATGCTGATAACCTGCTTACCGCACCCGCGTTTGGGTCTCCTATTCTCGCCCTTCCCGGATAGCCGGGTGCTCTTCTGGTCGCGAAGCACCGGCTCCTGCTCATCCCCTCGCTGCCTTTGGCGGAGGCTGGCGGTGCGGCAGTGCAGAGCTCTCGCCCGGTGCGGTGCTTGACGGAACAGCCGGAGCGTTTTAGTGAGGGGAGCTGCAGTCTGTGATTCTGAAAGTCAGAACGGCGTTTTAATGCGGATCCTCAGATGATAGGTGTAGATTTAAATGCGGTTTTAGTTACATCCACCTGATCTTCCATGAGTTAGAAGCGAAAAAGCCTTTTCTGCCTCTATTTGTCTTCTAGCTGCAGCTTGTCTTTTAGTTATGAACGGAATTATTGATGGATTGTGCTGGAAAAAGTAATTTTTAGCTCATAAATGAGGACTTTTCTGTATGAGGAATTTATTCTGGAACAAGCTGCAGAGTATATTTACATTACAGTAGCTGACCCAGAAGAGTTTTCCACATGGCCACTGATCCACAGTAGCTGTTCCAGACAATTTCCCCATGAAGAAGTTCTAAATGTTATTACTTGCTTTTGTGCAGGAATTTTTTGCATATCTTTCTTCCCACCATTTTCATCTGGACTTTGTCATGACTCTGAGCTTACAGCATTATTCTCTGTGTTGAAGTATTTGAGATGTATTTTACTACTTTGCTCCTTAGAAAAAAAAAACATTCATTCAAGGCAAGACTTTATTTTTCTGAAATTATTGAATTGGAAGGAAAAAGGCTATGGCTGAGAAAATGACACACCAGAGAGATGCATGCAAACATCCCAGCCTGGCTGTTTACTTTCCTCTTGTGCAACTGTAATGTCCCATCTTCCAGCAGCTGCCAACAGGGTCAGCGCAGGCCTGGGCTCTCTGTTACCGTCTCCCTTTCCATGGAGATGGGAACGTCTCTGCTTAGGGCTGAAGGCGATGCTTGGATAGCACTGCCTGCAACTGCAGGGCAGGAAAACTGGTTCATGCACCAGCTGGCAGAGGGGATGGGACTTGTACAGTCCAAAGGAGCAAACCCAAGTGAGTGCAGGTGACAGACCACCTCAGAAACAGCCCAAGGTAGGTGGATATGTCCCTGCAATGTTCAGAGAAGTAGATGCAATTGGAGCTGTGGAGCTACAGGTTTTAATATTTGTAGTGATAGCAGGCTGTCCCCAAGCTAAGCATGGATTAAATTTCTGTAGGGTAAAGTGTGTCTCTCAGTACTGAGTAGCTGAGTCAATTTGAAAATGTATTCTCAACAAAGAGCAGCCTTTCTACTGTCCGTGTTGGACTTTGGTGCTGCTCTGGTGTGTCTGTGAAGAAGAGGTGCTGTGAGCATCCAGGGCTGTGAGAGAGGCCAGTCCCCTTGCTATTTGAAATTTGCCAAGCATACTCAAGGAGCTCTGTGTGGAAAGCAAGAAAGGGCTGTTTTAAAGGGCAGTACTAGCCTAAAGGTAATTAAGACTTGTGTCCTTATTTAGCAGGATACACTCTTTAGTGTGTTGGAAGTGTTTGTAATTAGGTGGTGTCTGTCAGGAGAGCTTTAAAATCATCTTTCCTGTTCATTGGATTTGTGTATCTGTGGTCTCCACCTGCAAGACAACATGTATTTGGGGATTAGCAGATGGTTCCGTGGTGGTACCAACAAGAGGGGTTTTTTGTATCTCTTATCTTTGCTTCGTTGATGGTAGGATTTGTACGGTCTGTATGAAGTTGAGAGCGTTTTCCAGGTGTTAGAGGGGATTGAAGTGTTTCGGAAACTCAAACTGCCCCTCATTATACTGGTGGTGATTTCTGAAGTGTACAAGGTTCAGGTTATCAATCATGGAAAATAAGCCCTTGCTAACCATGTGTTTCTGTTTTGCCATTGAGGATTAGCAGCATCAAATTCTTTAGAGTGAAATTTTGGTGTATGAGATAACTGGGTTTGCCTTCCTGTAAAAAAGTGTAAATGTATATATTGCAATAGCAGAAAATTCCATGTGTGTTAATTCTGCTGTGGAAAATATATGTGTGTTTATACATAGATCTGTATGTACAATCTCTTCAGCTTTCGATAACAAAAATAGCAACAGAATCTTTCCTTCCCTCAAGGCCAGCAGTAACCTTCTTGGTGATTTTCAGAGGAGTCTCTGCTCTGCAGACAGCACTGATTCCTTCCCTGTTCCCTGCATTACACTCCAAATGCTGCTGGGTCCCCCTGCCCTTCCCACACTGCCTGCCGGCGGTGCCCCAGGAATTCTCTGTCTGTAAAGGAAATCAGACTTGTCAGCCCTGAATAAACACCCTGTCCCTGTAGAGACATAGGGGCTGCCTAATCCTCACTGTCATCCTCCAGCATCATGGGTGGTTCCAGTAGCCGGAGTGAGATGTTTTGGGCTCAACTGACTGGGTTCATCTTTCACAGGTGTTTGATCCACGTGATTTGTACACTGGAGATCAGTTCTCCAAGGTCCTGAGCACATTAACATCTGTAAATAAAGCTACTGAAGGTAAGAAGAAAGGAGTTCTTCTGTTGTCCTTTCAAACTATTTCTCGTGTATGCAGGGCCAGTTTTTATGTTTTTGCTAATTCCTAATTTATGGTGATTTCTGGAGGTTTGTCAAATTGTGCTGCCAGCAGTGATGACTGATGGTGGACGGTGGGATTGACATTTCAGGCTCCTACCAACTCTGGGTTAAAATGTGACATTTCAGTGTTGCTGTGTGAACTCTGCAGAGCTCAATTATCACTGTACACTGAGGGACCTCTGTCAGTTTTGACAGTATTAAGGGACTTCAAAGTAGGTCAGCGTAAGGAATCCTCGATGTAAATGAGCATGCACCTCCCAAAATGCAAATATCAGATTCTAAAGAGTGTGTTTTAAAGCTGAAGAGAAAAACAGCTCTATCTGCGTAATACCTTTCCTGAATGTCAAAACAAATGTTGTTGCTAGTTGCTCAGTCAATTGTATTGATGTTTTTCTCTCTCTCCTCTCCCTGGTTCCATGGAGTAGGCTCCTGGATCTGCGAATCAAGCTGATGGCTTGTCCTGCATCCCTGGGAGCAGGAGTAGGCTGCTGAAGCAAAACAAATCAGCTCATCCTGGTTCCATCCCAGATATGTAGCTGTTCCCTAGAGATTGCTTTAAAATGATATTTAGTAGCATAGGCTGTGAAAGGAGAAGTTCAGCAGGGGGGACAATGGCACAGTGGTGCTCTGGGGAGGGGTGAGGGGACCAGGGTCTCTTTTCTGAGGGGATGAGGAGCAGGTCTGCCTGGTGCTGAGAAGGGTTCACAGCCTCTTGTCATACAGGTGGGTTAGGACAGACTCCTGCACACCCACTGAAATCCAGCACCAGGAGGAGTTCCCTTTCCTTGTTGCAGGTTACATATGAGGTGATTTAAAGGAGGAAATTTCAAAATGAAAACTCATTATTTTCCTCTCATGGGAAGGCTTTCCTTTTGGCTTAGTGCATTTTGCCTATACATTATATAAACTGGTGTATAAATTATCATGCATATATTGTACATCAACATATATAATAATATAATATGTCTAACAATAATATATAATGTATAATAATAGTGTATATTTGTACACACCCCCCTATGATTTGTACACACATATATGTGTGTGTCTGTGTGTATAATGCTGCTCTGAAGAAATTCAGGTTCTGAGGATGCTGTTCTGGAGCCAGGACTCAGCTCTGCTGACAGCTCACTCCATAGAAGTTTGGGAATGGGAATTCGGCCTCAGCATGCCTCAGCACCTCCTCCTAGCCTCTCACCACTCAATTACCAGCAGCACCCGCTGACCCTGTGTAGAAGCTCTGGCAGTTCAGTGTTATAGGGAATATAAAATGTAGGTTAACTCGACCGGGAGCAACCTCTGCAAATGCTGCTGTTATGATTGGTATTTGCTTCATTATTCTGAAAGTGAAAAGAGAGAGAAACTTTCCTGCCTCTGTCCTCACCCGTTGCTGGACTGGAGGTGTGTGATGGGGTGTGTGCTGACAGGGTGGCAAGGCTGCAATGCCATTCACACATCAGTCCCCTTATTTACAGCCCCAATTCCATTCTTCCAGCCACCCACGTGCCAGCTTAGCTTGGGCTTTGCTGGGGAATAGTTCCTATCATACGTTACTGACAGGGCTATAGAGAAGCTGGGATCCTCTTGCTTTCATGGCAAACATCTGTTTGAACATATGCTTTCTGTGTTTAAATGTTAAAAAGCACAATGCCTGCGATATAATTAGCTGCTCAGGCAGAGAGCACCCTTGGGAAAAGTACAGGGTAAAAGAAATACATGTCTAAAATATTTGCTTTTTCGTGGCTTGGCCAAATTTCTGAGGAGCAAGAGCCTGTGTACTAAAAACTGCCACTGCAGATGGTCCGGTTTGTCTGTCTTGCCAGAGGCCACAGTCTGAATGGAGCATCAGGATAAGCCTGGTACCAGCTACTGCAGTTGCTGCTGTCGCCAAGGCTCTGACATGCCTGCACATCCCAGCACCCACAGCACTGCTGCATCCCAACATCCTGGTTGGAGGCAGAGGGAAGTAGGTGTCAGCTAAGGAAACACTGTGGGAATGTGTTTCTGAGCATCTATTTGAAGTCCAAATCCTTGTGTCTTCATGGATCTTTTTATGCAAATAACTGGAGGCATAAATTGTAGCGGATAAACTTTTAGTTCAGCAACTGTCCATCAAAACACAGCAATACAGAGCTTGATGCTTTTGTCTGCAAGAGAGGGCAGGGAAGGAAAACCAGCTGTGCTGGATCAGACAAGGCTAATCTGCCAAAAATAGTGTCGGAATGTGAGCAGAAAACCCAGCTATTTTAACCATAGTTTAAACAACATATGGCAGCAGTGTTCCATGCTGGACCATGCATAAAATAGGACACTGTCATGATGCAATATAAATGATACACTTCCCTGCCAAACTGTCAAAGGCAGTTTTGCGTTTGTTTCTAGGTTGCTGCAGATATTTATAAAAGCTTTGGAAGATTGGGAGGGGCAGGAAAAATCATAAAATCTACAATAATGGAATAATTTCCGTGGGACTGTGGCTGATGACTTGAATAAGAGAAGTCTGGACTCAGGATTTATGCCCTCCCTTTCAGAAGGAATCGGGGGAAGAATATCTCACACTGGCAGCCAGCCATGCCCCTGGCCTGTGAGTCACGAAGAGCAGCCAAAACTGCTCCTGCTCAAATATCAGGATGCTTCAGAGAGAAAAACCCACTCTGTTGGCAAAGTGGGTTTTACATGGGGAGGGGTTTTGCGGTTGCTGCAGCCCAGGAAGCTGGGAATTCACCATGCAGTCGTCAGGCAGTTGTGTAACAAGCAGGGCAAGAGAGAAAACTGATTCACTGACAGCACACAAGGTTTGCCATGGATGTTGTCCATCGCTGGAGCATGGACTGGCTAGGCTGGTGTGTGGGTATGGCATGGCTGGGCTTTGTAAGGCAGCAGCACCTGGAAGTCATAGTCACAGACCTGGTCCCCACTGTGCAAGGGGTAGGAGAGAGACAAAGCAAGTCCCTTCCTCAAGAGTTCACAGTTTGTGTTGCTTCAGGTCCAGTCTAAGGATGAGGTGTTTTGCTATTGAAACAAAAATACTCTGAGGAGAATAAAAGCGCAGCTGAGTTCCTGTAACTCCCACTAAACTTCCTCTTCAGAATGAGTTTTCCATGCTGACATTCAGAGTGGAGGAGAATGGAGGGAAAGCAGCCTTGGAGTTTGTCTTTTCCAATTTCTGTGCACATTTCATGGCTGCATCACCCTCTCCTCTTGCGGTGTTTTCAAGGCAGAACTCCAAACGTGGTCCAGGGACTTGCACACCCAACACAGGGATTCCTGCAGACTGCTCTTCTGTGTTCTGCTTTTGAGGTCCATGGACATGCGAGGTCCCCACCGCAGGTGGAAAACTGCAGCTCTGGAATGCAGAAATGTCCTAAAATCTGAAGAGAAGCTACAAGACCAATCTTAAAAGTCCTTCACAGTTTACTGAAGTGATAATATCTGCTGTTGTGTGTTTCGAGCACCATGGGACACAGAAAGGAGGTGATCTGAGTGGTGTCCCACAGTGTGGTGTGGAGTACAGTAGCAGTGAAGTACTGGGAATTACTGGGTGGCTTGAATCCCATGTTTTTACCCCTCTGCATCATCCAGCAGGATTCTGGGGCTTAGTGCTGCCAGGTCCTGCAGGAGCTGGAACTGCTCTTAGCAGCAAGGGTACTGACTCAGTCTCTGCACAGTTAGGACCAGGAAACTTTTTACTGTCTGGCAACTTTTTCAGTATTAATATAGAAACAAATCACTAATTATGAAAACAGATGTGCCAGAGCAGCAACATTGCCTCCAGCATCAGGTGGGACAGAAACAAGCCTAGAGACTGGTTTGCAAAGCGAGGAGCTCTGAGTGCGTGAAGGAGGCAGCTCCAAGAGCTGCTGGGATGATCTGAGCCTTTCCATGGGCAGTTCATCTCCTGGAGATGACACTCCTGTCCTTCCTCGGCGTGGCTTGAATCCCTCTCTCACATGGCTAATGGCAGCCATCCATGAACAGCAATCAAAATAGTGCCTAGCATCTTTCAGATGGATAATGAACCCAGAGGGACTTCTCTAAATAGAGGAGCGATTGTGTTGACCAACTGTTCAGCATTCCTCCCCACTCAGTGGGATAGCCCACACTGCAGCTGCAGAGGTGACCTAAGAGCACTCACTGGAGAGCTAAACTTTGACACACCTTCAACAGCGCTTACTTGGATCCCAGAAACATTCCCAGTAGGGGTTTGCTGTACTGAGTACTATTCTACTTTTCTACAGTTTTAAGGGGGATTTCAAAGAAATACTGCAATTGGATGTGTGGCTGCAGAGCTGGCACAACCTAGGAGTGCCTCAGGATGCAATTTAACTTCTTCCATGATGGAAGGGTTATCCCAGCCCAGAAAAGCACCCTCACTGCTGACTAGGAGTACCCACACTACAGATGCTATGCACTTGCTGTCTTCCTCTGATAGAACTGTTGTTTGAACTGTTGTGGCCTGTTCCTGTTTTCTTTGCAGGCTTTACTCTTTGCTTTGCTGTGATGTGGAGGGATGGTGGACAGCTGGGTAAAACTCAGACACTGTTTTGTTTCCCCAGATCAGCTGTCAAAAGGGCCATGTTCACATCTGTCCTCTGTTAACTCCACGGCTGGAGACCCCCAGAGTGACTCCAACAGCACAGCTTCCCAGTCAGCAAGGGTGTTACGGAGGCAGTCCAAGCCTGTGGTACCCTTTATTTAACATGTAATCGTGGGTTTGATGGCCTTGGGGTTAGAGGAGTGTGATTGGTACCTCTGGGTCAACACCAGAGGTTGTTCTCCCCTGATCTTCATCATGGATTTGCTGTCTCAGCTGGAGATAGTCCCGCAGCTTCTCCAAACTGCAGTCTTTCTCTGTGTGACACGAGGAGAGTGATTCTTCTCTGCCACCCGTTGCACTGGGAAACTAAATTAATGCTTGGGAGGGACTTTGTGGTCCTCTGAAGGCAGTGTTTAGATAACAGCAAGATATTATTGCTTGTTATACAGAGCAATACTGAAAAAACAGCTGTCACAACAGAGAAGAACAATGGCTTGTCCTAGTGGTTTCTGCTTTTTTTGACTATTTACTGATGTTTTTTCACATTTCTTTCCTTAGGAGATGACCGAGAATGGCAGTCATCAGCTGGTGGTAAAGGCTAGGTTCAATTTTAAGCAGACCAATGAGGATGAACTCTCTGTTAACAAAGGAGACATTATTTATGTCACTCGAGTTGAAGAAGGGGGCTGGTGGGAAGGGACCTTGAATGGAAAAACAGGCTGGTTCCCAAGCAACTACGTCAGAGAAATCAAATCCACCGGTAAGCAAATTGCTTTCAAGGGCTGATTGAATGACAGTGGCATAATGCAGTGAGGACCCTTGTGCCTTTGGGAAATTGCTGCTATTTATTAAGGACCGTTTGTGTACTTCAGGCAGCTGGGCTAATGGAAGGACGAACAGAAGGGTAAAGCGTAGTCTTTCGGATGAGTTGCTTGAGAGCTGCTTCACCCTCTTCCCAGCACATTGTGCCTTTCTGTTGCTTCCCCCAAGCCCCAGCAGCATGGAAGCAGTGATATTGTCAGAGAACGAGGACAGAGATGGATGTGGGTCCCCTTTGTCCTGCGGAGCTGTCAGGTCATTCCAGCGTCTGAGCACGGAACTAGCTTTTTGTTAGAGACCTTGGTCAGGCAATATATTTGTGTTTGATCCTGGCTTTTCAGGCGTCAGTGGAATGGATGCTCACCATCACGGTGTGGAATCTGACACAAACTGCATGGCCACAGGGCATGGTCCCTGTTTTGGTCCATAGTGATGGCTGATTTCACAGAGTACATTTTTCCCCAGATGCTTTTGCTGCAATATTGACAAAGGAAGAGGGAGGGGATGATCTGCCTGATGACATCTGCCTTTATTGAGCTTTGTCTTGAGTGTCTTTAACGTTTTCTGTGATGTTCAGACGTAAGGTCGTGATGATATGAAGCCCTGGCCAACTGCCCTGTGGCATTACACATCCATTCAAGCAACTCACCCTTGCCCAGGCCTTTGTGTGAGATTAAACTGATTTCTCGCAAAAGGCAACTTAACTCTTTAATGTGCCTTGAGGACTTACCATAGACAGAGACAAGTTGCACGCTTGGTGCTGGTTCTATGGCTCAGGATCTGCTCTGGCCTCAAACACCGAGATGCCAGCAGGAGTCTGCAAAGTAGCTGCAAAATGTGCAGCCCCTGTCAGACATCCTTGCTTCCACGCTTGCAAGAATAAATCAAAGGAGGGAAGAAAAAAATTCATGATTTAGTGCTCAGAATTAGGTCAGTTTTTATTTAATTCTAAATGAAAAAAGTCATTGTTAGGCTATCTCATTTCCCACTGTTTCCCTCTGGGAAATGATGTCTGAGCTGGAGCAGGACGTTGCAGCAGGGATTGAAGGCTTGTCTGGCACAACTCAGGAATCACTAATTAAACTCAGTGAGGGGAGAAGAGAGATGTTTTAAACAAAGGAGAACAAACTTGAGTCCTATAGGGAAAATCAGATAGGAGCTGCATGAAATGACAGTACCTCACTGAAGTGAAGGGCCAGTCTCCCTAGATCCTGATGTAAGAGCCGATCAGATTTTTCTGTCTGCAGGGCTTTTCCCTCCAGATCCTCTCTCGGCACCATTTCGCATGGCAGGAGGGTTCATTGCCCTGGTGTCTGCGTGCTCAGGAGATGTGGCCGTATTGCAAGTGAGGAATGAGGGACCAGTAAATCCTCCATACCCCAGGAGCACTGCTGGGGCTGCAGCTGGCAGGGAGCTGCTTTTCCCATCTCCACAGTGTAAGACTTGTCACTCTGAACGGAGTTACTTGTTTTTCAGCAGTGTCCATACCTCTGGTGTGTCCTAGGTGTGCCCTTTGGGTGGAACTATTCTGTGATTCTGTGAAGTAACTGGGGAGCCGAGCTCCTCTGAGTCTTTAGATGAGGCACAGAGCTCCTGGCTGGAAGTGACAGGAAGCACTACAAGGGTAATAATTAGAAAGTACATCGAGCTGCAGCTTCCAGAGGCTAAATTTATCAATTTCAAGCTTCTCCCCTGCTATCAGTGTGAAAGTAATTGCCTTGTGTGAGCGATTGCAGGGAGACAGGAGAGCCTGGCTGCTCCACTGGCATGGAGCTGTTTCAGTATGTGCAGGGTGGCCAGGACTGGGGTGACCTTGCACTGCCTGCCTGTCCCGGTCCAGAGGGGTGATGGTGTTGCTGGCAAAGCCATGCTGCTGGCAGGGAAGGAGCTTCTCTAGGAAAGGAACAATGGAGCAAGAACTTGTCCGTGTGTGTGCGTGCACATATGTACAGTGCTGGAGGCATCCACAGAGATTTAGCAAATGCAGAACGAGAATTGATTTCCAGGTTTTTGGGAGCTTTTCATTTAAATCTACCTTCATTCAGAGAAGGATTTTGTATCACAAGTGACTGCTGGGATCAGAGTTCAGCATACTGATTGAGGTTGGCTTCAAGTGCCTTGTGAATCACCTGGAAAAAAACACAGGATCTGTCATTTCTGGTAGACACCCAGTTTTAAAACCAAATTTAGTGGGCCAGGCAAAGCCACACTGTAGTTCCAAACAGTGCCAGATACTGGGCTGCTGCCAGGGATTTTGGAGCAAACCTGGATGTTGGCTGGCAGAGGCTGCACGAAGCTCCTGGTGTGACTCGCTTGGCCGCCATCAATGTCATCCATGCCACTGGTTTGATCCTAGTTTTTTGTGAAACGGGGAAACAAACCCTTCAATTGAAGTTTTGTGGTCACAGGGGTGAAGTTACATTTGCTGGACATGATGTGGCAGTGTCTTTTCCTGATGGAATAATGAGAGCTGTGCACTGTAATTTATTCATGGGTTTTTTTTGTACAGATAAACCACTCTCTCCCAAAGCATTGAAAGGGCTAGAAAACACTCAGCTGACAAAGAATTATTACCCTGTGGTAAGTTTTAAAGTGCTGATCATACATTTTAATAAGTACCATATTATTAATCTTCTGAACTGGCTCCTTCCCTTAAAAATCATTGTAGCAATTTGTAACAATTGGGGATGTGACCCTGTTTAAATGCAGCTGTTTCCATTCCCCTAATTCAAGGCCGTTGAGACAATAAACCACAAATGGCTGCAAGATGTCAAAAGTAGAGACTTGAAGTAGACAACTGAGATAATTAAGAAGAGGTGACAGCTTTCAGATCAATGCGGGGGCATAAGGCACAGTATTTCCTGTTGATAAAGAAGGGGAGATAAATGTCATGGTGTAAGCAAGCCAGATCAGGGCTCTGGTCCCTTTCTTGGGTTTGGCTGGAGATGTTACACCCCGAGGTGCCTGTCCTGTGCCTCTGCCAACAGCTGCAGCCCTCGGAGGACAGGCAGCTGCCACAGCTCATGGCATGGCTTTGTAACTGGACTTGGCTTTGGTGCGGGTTCACGGCCTGCCAGGCTGTGAACTGCTGCTGCAGAAGGGGTGGGGAAACATCCCCCCCTCTACATATTGCTGCCAAAGCAAGGAGGTCCGGCAAAGCAGGGGCAGTTACCTTCACTGCCTGTGTCCAGGCTGGAGTGAACCCCGTCATGTAAGAGAGTGAAGATGCCTCATGTGAGCATCCCTGGCTCTCAGTGCTGGAGCTGAATCCTGCTCATCAGTATGTCTAAATATATTTCAAGGAAAGCAAAGGAGAAACAGTTTGTCCAGGGAGTTGGAAACCACCTCCACTCTCTCTAGTGCTTATCCACACTGAGAAACTGGAATGCTGACTGAGAGTGTGCAGGCACTGGGTTTGCCTGCTATGCAGCCAGAGACAAACCAGCTGCTGAGATGGATTAACAGGACCAAACCCAGATCACCACATTCCTGAAGTGGCAAATGAGGTGTGCCTTGGCTTGATCTGCCTCAGAAGCCATCCTTGGTGCAGCTTTTAACACCTGTTTTCCAGGCCTCCCCAAGTTTGCAAAGTAAAATCTCAATGTTTGACCACCAGGACTTTCCTGAGTGTTCTGGGTTCTGCATTAAGAAATGTGATTTCTGGACTTAAAATACACTTCCATGCTTTTTCAGACTTGGAAGCCGATGTCATGTTCTTTTGACTAGTTTGCTAGTACAAAGATCTTCTCAGTGCTCTGTCTCTCATCCTAGGTGTTGCAAAATATTCTGGAAACAGAACGAGATTATGCGAAGGAACTACAGTCACTTCTGGGAACTTACTTAAGACCCCTTCAGTCTTATGATAAGTAAGATATAAGGGCATCTGAGGCAGAGAGAACGCTGTGGGAGCCTTGGGGTGTCATGGACAGAGGGCACATGTTTAGACATTGTCCAGTCAGTAGAGATGGGAGATGGTATCCTAAGGCCTCTGTATTTCAGCCACTTCTCCCTTCCCAAAATCTTCATGTGGGAAAATTTCTTGTGCTCTCAGCCTTGTAGGCCTAAATGAGAGTGGTAGGAGAGTGACTCGTAGGATGACAGAAACAGGCACACTAGCTTTGGAGACGTCCAACCTCACTAAAGGAACAAAGCAGACCCTACCTATAGGACCCTCCTCCCATAGGGAAATCCATGGCATGAATCCCTGAAGACATAACTGTCTCTGTGTCTGTGCACACACCTCCCTCCCCACCTCTGGCTGAAATCCCATTTGAGTGTGTCTATTAGACAACTAAAGATCTGAGAAGATTAGTGTGATTAAGTGATTAAAATCCAATTAAGATAATTCTTGGCAGTAGATGTCTTCTCCAGGAAACAGTGGTCTGTAGCTCACAGATCATGAATTTTGTGTTCTGTCCGATGGTGTATATGGGGAAGGAAAAATTTTTGTGTCTTCTTGGAAGACTTACAAATTGCTTATGAATAAAACCGGGTGCTCCTGAGAGCAACTTCTCCTTGATGGTCACTGGTGATGTGGCTCTTGTAGGCTCAGTGCCGGGGACATCGCAGCATTGCTGGGAAACATGGAAGAAATCTCTGCTTTTCAGCAAACACTGAACCAAGCCTTGGAAGAAGTTTCAAAGTAAGTTTGTGTCATAGCACTGAGGTTGTTAAGCTTTTAAACTGCAGCTAAAAGTAATAGAAAGACATGTTCATTAACGTTCCTCCTGGCTGCTGTCTTAGACTTGTTAAATATAGAAGAAAATAATAGGACTGAGGAAAGGTGGCAGGCAGTGCTTTGGCAGGAGGAAAGGTAGAAGGAACTCTGACGTTTCTGGTGTTAAGGCATCTGCTGAATGAGTGTCACTAGACCTGACACAAAAGTGTGCCTAACCCAAAGATGCAGACATATGCAGGGTAGGTGGTCTGGCAGGCATGAAGATGGGAATTGCCAGGGAGCAAAGAGCAAATTATTAGAGGTGGTAATTTCCTGCAGGGAGGCTGACAGACACGTTTAGCCTTAGCTAAGGGCTGAAAAGAGATGGGGAAAGACTGAATATTTGGAATATATTCAGGCTGTGGCTTCTCTTTCTTTCTCCATCTTTTCATATTCATGGGCAGCCCAGAGAGTGGGACCCCCCCCCCGCATTGCACCTAGTTCTTTCCAGCACATCCTCATCCTCATCATCCCAGCTGTAGCTCTGCTGGTGAGACAGATCAGGCTGAGTCACAGGTTGTCTTAGGCTGGTAATGGGTTGTGATGCTTGCTGCCTGCACCACAGAAACCCAGACCCACCTGAGGATACCCCTCTTCCTCCTCCCCAGGTGGCAGGTGTGGGTATTTTGCTCAGTGCTGCAGTTATGAGGTGACCTGGGAACATCCCTGTGCAGTGGGTAGTTCCTGGGCAGGTGCCTGAAAGTGCTGTAGCTTCAGGGTGGAGATCCAGAAGCTTAACGTGGCTGGTGTGTTGGTGTCTGTAGGCTCCCCGAGAACCAGCAGCGTGTGGGAGGCTGTTTCACGAACCTGATGCCCCAGTTCCGCTCCCTATACCTGACATACTGTGCTAACCACCCTTCAGCAGTGAATGTCCTCACACAGCACAGGTGAGTGATGGAGAAGGAGATTCAGACTCCTTTAAAAATTTAACTTTTGTTATTAATACTTGGTCTGGCATGGCTATTGACCTTTGTTTTGACAATAAGGCAAAGGGATTTCCTGCTGCTGGGAAAACTGCTGGGGCTTTGGGCTCTTCAGCAGAGCCTTTCAGCTTCAGCATGAAGACAACTCACTGCTCATGTTCAGAGCTGATCTCACAGGTCCTTTTCGCACATACTGGACTCCCACCTTGGGTCAAACAGGCAGCCTCAGCTCTGGCAGTAGCATCTACTGTGATTGTTACTTGCTAAAGGACCCAGTTGCTGTTTCAGACCCACTGCTCAAGTGCTCACACACTGACAAATGGGCGGGTGTTCCCCTGTGGCACCATGGTGGGGGGCACATCACTGAAGAAGGATGGTCATCAAGTCACCCAGTTACCCAGTTTATTAATTGAGCTTCTATTCAACCAAATGGCTGATTTTCAGGGTCACTGGTAGATCACATTAATAACATCTTTCTTCAACGTGACCCACATGAGTAGACACTTGAATTTGCGTGATCCTGCTCAAGAGTGTGCCAAGCCAAGATGCTACCACTGTGTCATCCCTAATGCAGGTTAGCTGTCCTCCCTGCAATGATGGGAAAGCCAGGACTGCATCCACAGTGTTTAAGTCTTCCCATTCTGCAATGGGAGCTCACAACGTATTTACTTACCTGCTGAAATCCAGCTTTAATTCAGTGTAACAACAAGCCTGGCTCCAGCAAATGACTCATTCATGTGATTCCTCAGTCTGACCCCTTTTCCTAAATCAACCAAAGAATCAGCTTCGGTGAATGTGCTGACACACACAAGCCATGTTTTCTGGAGCAATGTACATCTAAACACCTGCATCACAGCTTCCAGCAGGGTCCCAGCGTATTGCTGCATCCTCCTCCAGCACAGCACCAGCCTGTGCAGCCCCCACCCTGCCTCCCCCTCTCCCCATCCACCAGATACCTGGCCGTGTGCCACCTTGCTGTGCTGGGGGACCAGCTGCTGGCACCAGTGTGCCCCAGGGGCTGTGCATTCTAACACCTGTGGCCACACAGCATCCTCTCCTGCTTCCCGGGGGAGAAGGGTCTTGCTTGGCTGGAAGCTCCCAGCTCCCTGCCTGCTCCATGGGGTTGGTGGTGGTGGGGGTGCTCAGAGGGGAGTTTGTGCTGCCTTTAAGGAGGCCCAGCTCAGAGCAGAGCCCTGGCCATCAGGAGACCGTGGGAGGTAGCAAAACACGGCTCTGAGCTCTGAGACCCCTCCTTATTGTTGTCTCTTTTTATAGTGATGAGCTGGAAAAGTTCATGGAGAGCCAGGGTGCAGCCAACCCAGGCATTCTCATCCTGACCACAAGCCTCAGCAAACCCTTCCTGAGGCTGGATAAATACGTGACACTGCTGCAGGAGCTGGAGCGGCACATGGAGGTAGGTGGAGTGTGGGGCTGCTGGGCAGGCTCTGCCCCTTGATGCTGCCAGAGCTGCTCCCTGAGCTTCAAGACACATCTCTGCCTCTTGGTATTTGAGCAGCATGTGGCTAAAAGTACTTACCACATCTCCAAGGAGATGTCCCACGTCCCCCCGACATTATCCACCTTTCAGATTAAAAGTGAGAAACCAGTGGAAGAGTCTGAGGAATGCTGAGGAAACGCATTGCCTGCTCTTCACCCCAGCCCTTCCTCAAAGATGGGCTATCTCCGGCACAAGTAAAAGCAGAGTCTAGAGTCGGGCTGCAGCTGCTATTTATTTGCACAGCCAGGAATAAATCTGTGGTTTTGTTGTCATTTGATGAGATTCCTAAGCCTGGCCACTCGCTCCTGTGGCTTGCAGGCGCATCCCTACCCCTTGCCCCAGAGTTGTGCTCCTGGGTGGAGGCAGAGCTGCACAGACAGGCATGGATCTGGCAGCCAGCACAGACGCAGGGGCGGAGAGCAAGTCCCTGGGAGCAGGGAGTGCAGCCAGGGGCACAAAGACTTCCTTGGCAAGAAGCAGGTCTGCCTCAGGACATTTCTTGCCCCAGGGACTGTAGAGATCTCTGCTACTGGAGCTCTGCTGCTCACTGCTGGTGCACTCCAGCTGCAAGAAGGCAAAACTCAGGGGTGGTGCAAGAGGGTGAAGAAAACAGAAGTAGCAGTATGTTTTTAACCAAGTTTGCTTTTCCCCCTCATCCGCTTTTAATTACCAGTTAATTCAGCACACTTATCCATGACCTACAATTGAGCCAAAGGATGAAAACCTCTATGCTTGAGCCAGGGATATTCCTGCATAGGAGAGGGCATGAGAGCCTGCAGGGTAGGCACAGTCCAGATCTACCTGTACCTTCTCACCTGGCTGAGCTGAGCTACAGGGACTGAGCTGAGCCTGGCTGCAGCCACCATGCCCATGCAGGGATAATGTGCTCTTTGCAGGATATGCATTGTGCTCTTTGCCTGCTCTTTGCAGGCAGTTCAGCAGTGGATTTGGGGACACACACATCACCTATTTCTCTTAGCTTCTAAGTTGAATGTGAGAGTTTTGTTCCATGAATCAGTAGGGCTGAGGTTTAAGCTGTGATGCTGCAGGGAGAGGATGGCTGTATGCAGTGTGGATGTACACCACAGCATTCCCTGCACTGCTGCACAGCTACTGAGGGGGCAGGTATGTTTGGGGCAGCCACTCGTCCCACATTCCAGATAAGCAATACCAAGCTGCAGGGACAGCTCCATCACAACCTAGACACCTTGTGATTTGCTTGGCATGAGGACTTGGTGATGAGGAGCAGGGCCCTAGATCCGGGAGAAAATCCTGGGTGAGTACTAGCATACAGCTGTGATCAGAGATAAGGGGCAGCATTCTGCTTTTACCTGGCCCAAGAGCACTCTGCTCAGGCATGCCTTCCCTTAAACCCGGAGGCAAAGCCCCCTTGATGCTCATGGATTTCCACCCTTGATGGGGCAGTGGCTAGAATACCGGGCACATCAATGGAAGTTTCCTTCCTGAAGGTGCACCCTGCACCGCTGCCTGTTTTCACTGATTTTTCTTTGCAAGTAGATTTGTTCTAAGTGCAATCATACCTACTCTTTCTCTGGCCACTTTACACTGATTAAATTGGTATCAGTGAATTGCATAGCTGCCTTTAGCCATGCCATGTTGAAGTGGATGGTGGGGAAGGTACCTGGGGGACTTTGACCTCTTCCTGAAGCCCATGCTGCCTGTATCCTCAGCCCTGGGTGTACTGAGACAGTGGGTGATGCTCAGGGTGGGTTGATGCTCAGGGTGGGTGCTGCTGCTGCTGGTGGCTGAGGAATTTGCTCTCCCTTCACTAGGAGGCGCATGCAGATCATGAAGATGTTTTGAAAGCCGTCACATCCTTCAAGTCCCTTGTGGTAGGTGGCAGTTCTTAAAATAGAGCACTCCATTTCAGGTCTGCATTTCATGAAGAATGAGTCAAGCCTGACATTTGTCTCCTCATTAGAAAAAAAGGTCTTTTGGAATGGAAAAGATGGGTTACAAAGAAACTTAATTTCACGTTTCAAGCCTAGAGCTGCTCCTCTGGCTGCGGCAAGTGCACGCTGGCTCTATGGTCCCAGAGCAGAGATGGTGGATCTCCAAGTTTCCCCTCTGCTCTGAAAGCCGTGTGTGGACTGTGGTGGCAGCAGGGTCCCTTTCATCTCCTGTTGCCTACATTCTCTAATCATTTGCCACCTGAAACTAGACCGCCCCTTGCTCACTGAGGGGGCGGTTAGCACAGCTGTGACTGACCCAAGCGCTGGTGCCAATGGGAAGTTCCCCTCTGAGCCTGTGGACTAACTCTTGGTTTTGCTGAGGTTTGCTCCACAGGCACTGGGAGGCTTGGACCGCATTCCAGTAATTTGTGGCTCCAGATGCCATGGCCATCGGTGGGGAACAGAGAGAAGGGATGACTCAGATAACAAACCTATTTCTGTGAACTCTGTCACCTGCACACCTCAAAGTTCTGCTGCACTGAGATGAAATAGAGGGGGGAAAGCCATCCATGTGCACAAAGGTTTTACCTGGAAAAGCTTTTTTCAGTTATTAAAAAAACTGTAGTCTGTCTTACTTTGTAGCCACAGAGAACCTTTCACTATAACCACTCCAAGTATGGCCCAGCTTCCTTCCCTTAGCACAACAGATGTCTCACGTTCGTGACAGATGCAAGTGTTTAGCAGTGCAGATAAAAGATGGGGAGGAGAAAGTTCATAGAAAACAGGAAAGGGCGATCATGTTACATCTACTTAGAAACTCAGCACCCTTTCCATTTATTCTGGAAGCTAATAGGGGAATAACTCATTTAAATTACAAGGTGTCATTAATCTTTAGGAAATCTCATAAGCGCTGGATGGTTTTACTTGAAATGTGTACTTGAGTGATGAGTAATTTAATGTCCCTATGACACAACTAAAGAGGTTCAGTGTGGATTTGAGGTTAGACAGGCAGAGGTGCCCCCTGTGATGGGCACGTGGTCCTGTTATAGGACCAGAGAGGCTCTCGAGCAAAGGCAGGGAGGGACCAAAGAGCTGCTCTGATTCACACAGTGCCTCTGCACAGACTGTGATGAACTCCTGTGGATTTTATTTGGATTTTTATCCTGGAAACATTGGATTCAGACACTTGGGGAGCCATCAAAACATACAACAGTTGTAGAACCAGAGTAAGCCCCCACAGTTTGGTTCAAATGTGTGTGGTTTCAAACTAGACCCAATGCAGCCTTTCTCTTTGAAGAGCCAGATAGTTAAAGAGTTGGAAAGGAGGAAAATCTCTGTCAGAAAAAGGGGTTTGGAAAAAACCAAGCGGTTGGTGAAAACAGCCCTCGTTTGGCTTTGCAGCAATTTTCCCTGTTGGCAGAGGGGTCAGTTAAAGAAAGTTTTGCTTGGATTTGCAGGACTGTCTTTGTTCAGTCAACATTGTCCTTTCTTGCTGAGAGCTGCTGAGAGACTGGTCGCTCCCTGGAGCTTCTCCAGTCCCCAGCTGCCCAGCAGTGGTGCAGTCTTTTCAATTACAGCACTTTCAGAAGATTCTTTTTTGTGCTACTCTACAGCACTGCCCAGTCCTGCTTTTGGGTTCACAGATTTTGGTTAGAAAATATCCACCCATCTGACTTGTGGGGACTTTGCAGTGCTACAAGTACAACTCTGCTGTTTGGACAAAACGGGCAAAATCCCTCTAAGCAGATGCAAAATTAAAGACATTTAACTGTGCAGCTGTCGTGATTTGGAAATTGTGACCCTGAACTCTCAGAGATAGGGCTGGTTTGGAAAGAAAAGTTTGCTCAGTGCAGTTTGCAATTTCTTTGACATTTGAATGTAATCATTAATTCATAAATCACTAGGGTGTGATTTTTTAACAAACTTTGTGTAATGGAGCCAAAGCAGGCTTTCCTGGTCCCTGACACAACCATCCCTGAGCCCACAGGGCTGTGGGAGTGTTGCTGGTGGAACCGGGATGGTTTGGGTTGACTCCTGCCCTTCAGCTAACAAAGCTCTGCTGTGATTCCTAGTCGCAATGCCAGGAGCTGAGGAAGAGGAAACAACTCGAGCTGCAAATCCTTTCTGAGTCCATCCAGCGCTGGGAAGGAGAGGACATAAAAATGATGGGAAACGTCATCTACATGTCCCAGGTTATGGTGCAGTCTGGAGGAAGTGAGGTGAGTGTAGTGTTCCTTCTGCTAGCTAAAGACCTTGTGTCTGAATACCCGCTTGCTCCCGGGATAAGTGATGTGAGGCAGAAGCTCCTCTCCTTCCAGGCCACAAACTGATGACAAATAATGCTGACAAATAATTTTACCTCAGGAAGAGTTGTGCAGTGGGGCTGTGCACGTCTTTGGAGTGAGTCAGGCATACTGTAGGTTTAGCTTCAGGCCTTTGGTGACACACTTTTCAAGCAAAAGAAGTATCTCAGTGTCATATAGCACATTAATTTCCCTCTTTCTCCCTTGTGACTTACTCTGAGAAATGAGAGTGACTAGAAAATGTCCTACGTGCAGCATAGGGGCTGCTCCAATGCCCCACCCCGGAGGTGACTGTGCTTTGGAACTAACTGGAGTAATTCTTGTCCTACTGGTCCTAATGCATCACACCAGTGCCTGCCACAGACCTTTCCCAGTGGTGCTAAAGGCATGTGTGCTGCATGCTTGATGTGGGAAAGTTCCTGTTAGCACTGAATTGCTTGCTGTAGCAACTTTTCCCTGGGAAGGGAAGACCTGTAAAACAAACCTGTGCAGCATGTAGTCCCAAAAGTCTTTCTTGTTTGGGATGTGAGGTGCTGGGGGACATAAGGCCTTCTGAGGCACTCTGCAATGATTGGAAGAGGATTAGCAGGATGCAGACAAAAATATATGCAGGGAGAACTGGTACATAAATGAGATGCTGTAAAGAAAAAAAAGCCAGAATAGTTGGTTTGGGGATGATCTCACAGGCTGTGATTCCAACTGCAGCAGGTTCAGTTTGCTAGAAGCAGGTGCTTGTGATGCACTGCAGACTGGACTAACCTAAATTGTTATCCCCCCAGGAGAAAGAGGAGCGATATTTCTTGTTATTTTCCAATGTTTTGCTGATGCTATCTGCAAGCCCACGGATGAGTGGGTTCATCTATCAGGTAGGCATGCTTAGCTTGAAGTTGAAAGGCGTTCGATGTAAAAAAGGACATCAGATAGTTCTTATCAAATTCAAATCCTCTGCGTCCTTCAAACTCTCTGTTGTGGGGCAAACACCCCAGGCTGGGAACCAGGACTTGGCTTTACCATGTGCCAGGATAGTCAATGCCTTTGTCCTGATAAATGGTTAAGCAGTATTTGGTAAGTGAATGCTGTGAAATTAGGAAAAAAAAGGGAAAAACCTCAAAACCTGTTGTTCTACCTGCTGTTCTTGAGAGTGGGGGGGTGTGTGTGTGTAAGGTGTCCTGACCCAGCTGTAGGGTTTTGACCCACCAGCTGGCTCTCAGTTTTATGCCATCTCTGGAAAATACTTATAAAGCCAACTGCAAAGATCACGAAAATTCCACTCCATGAGATACTACATATAACTCTTCATTTCTTATGTTTTACCATTTTCCATACCATACAGTGGCTGGAATCAGGCTGTTGAGAGCTTGGCTTTTCTCCAGCCGTCTGAAACCATCAATACTGCCAGGAAAAGGATGCTCTTGTTTTGATGTGTCATTTGTCATAGCAAGGGAGATGAGAAAGATATGGAAAATATTTGGCTGGGTTTTCTGACTTGACCCACCGATGGGAGTAAGGTGAGCAGGCAGTTCAGCATGCAAATCAGAGGGACGGGGAAGGCTTTCAGAAAAAAACAGGGGAAATTGATCCTTCTGACTTGACTGTAAAAAAGGTTTGCACTGAATGAAGGGAAAGGGCAGCAGATGAGCTGGGGATGACTCAGTTGTCATGGGAGCCTCATCTCCGGGGTTTGACCTAGTTGTGCAGGGAAATCTAGATCCATACATTAAAGAAGACTCTTCCTGCAGTCTGAAGCCTTCACAAATTAATTTTAAATGGCGATTCCCAAAGAGAAAGGAATCAGCAGAAACAAGCAGAACAACACCCACTGGGAAGCAGATGCAGACACTGACTGCTCTTCAATTCTCCCAGGGAAAGCTGCCTTTGACAGGAATGACTCTGACAAAGCTGGAAGATACCGAAGGGAATGAGCACATGTTTGAAATCACAGGTCAGTGGGGCCCTCTGCCTGGGGCTGTCCTCCCAGTCCAAACAACTGTTGCCACTGGAAGTACTGGTCCTCCTTCCCCCAGCCCCCCACCATGATCTTCCTCCTGCTCTTTTACCATTTGTTGTCTGAGTTTCTGAGCACCTCTGTCCTGGCTGAGACAATCTCCTCCCAGTGGGCTGGAGCTCTGCCTCTGGCTGCCTTTGGAGACCGTAGTGTTTCGTATGGGACAAATCTCCCGCCCCAGTAGCACTGCTCTGCACTGGTGTGCACTGTCTGCATCCAGTGGCCATCCCTTGTAGCTCTGAGTACCTGATTTATTGACAGATTAATGGTTCTGGTCGTCAGGGAGATTTCCTAGTGTTCCTCCCATTTTCCTCTTCAATTTATCTCATTACTTGTAGGTATACACAGTCATTTCATGCGCAGTGCCTGGGCTACAGTACAGCTGCTTGTGCTGGTGGTATTTGGTGTCAGGATCATGTTAATTATGGAAACGTTGTGTTTAATGACCTTTAACATTAAATAATCCTCGCACATTCATCTCACCAGTCGCCTTAGAATTTCTTGCAGCTCCCACACTGTCAGTGGTTGGCCTGAGCAGGATGGGCAGTCACATCGTCATTGTAGATTAGATGCTTAGGGACATGGTTTAGTGGTGCACCTTGCAATGCTGGGTTAGTGGCTGGACTTGATGATCTTAAATGTCTTTTCCAACCTTAATGATTCCATGATTCTATCTTTGCCCTGGCCTTTTTGGAGCCACTGGACTGTGCAAACTGAGGAGCCATTTCCTGCTGTGCTGAGCTGATCTCACCCTGTGTTTCCTCCCGAGTCTCTTTCGCTTGCTAAAAACAGTTGTTTAACCCTCTGCCACAGGGAACATGATGGAGCGGATCACTGTGTCCTGCAGCACCAGCCAGGACTTGCACGAATGGCTTGACCACTTGCAAAGGCTGACCAAAGGGACGTGCAGCACTGTCTCCAAAACACAGTCCTGGAGCCCTCATTCAGTAAGTGTCACCTCCAAGCCTTTGCTGTCTGGGTTCCTCACTGCTGCCTGAGCTCTCTGTTTCAGCAGTGTGCCCTGACACTGAGGTAACATGTCAGCTCTAAGACACATCCTGCAGTTTGGTTTGTAACCATGTTGTGCTTGTACCATTTTACATGTATCCTGCCCTATTTTTGTTGCAACTTAGGTGTCTCAATGTCTCAACACTTGTCCATCCCCCTCCACTTCTCTGCCTTGTTTGGCGGTTAACAGTCTTGATTTGCTTCTCATCTGTTTTCTCAGACATTTAGTTCAGCTGGGCAGATCCGTGGGCCTCTGGAACCCCCGAAAATCCTGAAGCCCTGGAGCTTGAGCTGCCTCCGTCCTGCTCCTCCACTCAGACCATCAGCAGCGCTGAGTTACAAAGAGGTAATCATCCCACCTGTCTATGCAGGACCCTGATTTCACACAATCCCTAGACCTTGTGTCCAGGTTTCATGTCTCGTAGCAAGGGCACAGAAATGTAGGTTCTTGGGGATGTTGAGAGAAATGACTCTGCCGGTTTGGCCCCAGTCCTGCAATGGATGTTGGTGCTGTGCCAGGCTTTGTGCTACAAGGGACTCATGAGTACGTGCGTTTGCAGGCTGGATGTTTGCTGTTGGCTGCTGTAGCCAGCATCCTCAGCTGCTGGATGTCACCAGTCCCACATCTGGGTGTCCCACTGAGCCCTGTCCTTTGGCAGTGCCATGGTGGAGCTGCCTCCTCTCCTCCTCCTGCCTTGGTCTGAGCTGTGGACAGGGGCCTACTCTCTGCTGGAATGTGTTCCAGCTCCAGCTGTAGCAGCAGCTCAGTGTTATAGGATTGAGAAGCAATACTGCATCACGAGGAAGAGGCAAAACGCCTGCTGGTGTTTCTTGTGTCTTCCACCCTGTTTTGGTGGCTGGAACAGGATGTGGGGCTTGACCCTCCTTTGCCACCCACCTGAGTGTTACATAGCAAGGTCCTGCTGGGAGGCAGCAGCCCGAGGGCTGGCTTCCCCTGCAGGAACCCCAGCCTGGGAGCTGGGAGGTGGTGTGGGAAAACCCAAAATACAGCCTAGCTCTGATTCTCACCCTGCACCACAACTGTAGTGCTCTCCTTCCCTACCTCATATTAAATTTTTGGGATTACTCACCAGTACCTCAGGTAACGTTCCCCTTACTGAGTGAGCACTCTGGATCTGAGTCAGCTGCCTTTCTTGGTACAGCAGCCCTGGGAGTATCACTGCCCCAGCGAGGATGGGGACAGGGAGGGGGTTGGACCCTCTCAGCCCTCCCAGCACTTAGGGATGGAGAGTCCAGCATCTGGCAGGACTGTGGGTCTGCTGCTCCGGGTAGAGATTTTATGTAGCCTCATCGCATCTTGTTGCATTTATTTCTTAGAATTTGTAAAGTAACGCATTTAAATTTGGGAATTAAATTGTTTAAATATCAACTACGCAGACTGAAAATGACCCATAATCTTTGCATGTTCCAAATTCCTAATGAAGGCTAAACGATTTCTTGCTTGCGTGGTGAATTAAAAATATAGGTAGAGGCTTGAGGTTGAGGAGAAATTTTTCTGTGGGAAAAAACACAGATTGAGTGATATCATTAATACCACGGTCCTTTACAGTTTGTTGTCCCCTGCCACCCACAGAAGGAATTAAACTCTCTGTGTCAAAACCGAGGGAGAGGTTTCTGCCACAGAGGCCTAGCCCACAGCAAGTCCCAAGGGATGGGATGCTGGATGGTATCCTGCAAGGTGTCATAGGACCAAAAATGTGGCTTCCATGGGAACAGGCTGTGCTGACCACGTTGGTAGGAACCCAAAGGCCAACGTGTCCAGCAGAGTTGGTCAGGCACAGCTTGGTACCCAGTCAGTCCAGCCTGAGCCTATGGAGAGACTCATGGACACAAGCCTGCAATGACAGATGGGAAATAAGTTTGGTTGTCGGCCCAAGCAGATCCACATCTGCCTCGTCCCTCTGTCTGGGGTGTTGAATCACTAAACAGTATCCCTATTTCACTGTATTTTAGTTTTTGTAATTTAAAGTAGAGCACAAAATAAATAATGCTAACAGCTCCATGCAAGCACCTTCCTATAATGAAGATATAATGAAGGAATATAAATTTCGAAGGTTATTTGCAGGGAAGCAAGTGGGAGAGTTTGATTAAAAGATTAGAGATTTTCAGACATCCAGTGTTACTTTACTTGTCTTCTCATAGTGTAGGATGGGATGGCACAGTCTTGTGCATTTCCTTGTACCCAGCTGTGCTCAGGAAACCCCAGACCCTGCTTGTGTACTGCACCTCACTCTTGTTATTTCCATTGAAATTGGGTCATTTTTCCTGTTCTGTTTCCAGTAATCATTTGAAATGACAGAACAGGTAAGTTCTGTGCATAAAGTGCTGTGTTTGGATTCAGTTCGGCAAAGATAAAAATATTTACAGATCGTTTCTTCTACTATTTTTTTTTAACTGGCTGCTTTGCATTAGGTGAAGGCTTTATGACATCAGGTTCAGGACTTTGCTGGGCAGACCTGCAGGAGAGCCAAGTGGCTCCCTGGATCAAGCATCCCAGGGATGGGATCCAGGGATGGGGCCTTCCACAGGATGTGCAGGGAGCTCCCTGTCCATGCCAGTGGAGCAGGGAAGTGTTGCAGTGCTGATGCCTGGCATGGTCAGGTCTTCAGCGAGGATGGAAGGTCCCCTTTGAGAAGATGGAGTCCTAGGAGATTGTCACCATGGTGGGCAGAGCATCCTGGCATCCTTACTGGGCTGGGTTGAGGCCCTCAGGACTGGTGTTGAGCACAGACCACAAGTCTTGGGGCTTGGATGGAGCCAGGCACATGGAGCTCCTGTGGTCGTAAGCACCAGTTTAGGCAACCAACATCCATAAACACCCATTACTAACCAAGGAGGCATGTGTGTTTAGAGTGTATTAATGCCCACTCACCCTGCGTCTCACATGTAAATTTTTAGTTTTGCATGATGCGGTGCTCCTTTGCATGTTGATAGTGCTTTAAAACCAGTACCGAGGGTGTGCTGCATTAATCGCAGGACTAACATTTAAATGTGTTTTAGAATTGTGGATTTAATGGACTCGATGATAAAAATCATCAGTCTCTCACACTCATCTTCTCTTTCTTTGCATATTCATTGTAGAGGATGTCTTATATCTTAAAGGTAAGGGTAGATACATCTCTTTGGCTTGTTGTGGCACAGAACGCTTGTTCCTGTTCATGCTTCTTGTGCTTGCATGACCCTAATTTTGCCTCGTTGTATCAGTAAGTTATTGTCAGAGTCAGTAGCACCTGGCAAATATATTTTGAGGTAACTCTCAGAAAGGATTTAGTATTGTGGTAATTAAACCTCCTGGCATGCCTCTTTTCCTGCTTTAAATCCTTATTGCATGTAACCTACTAATACACTAATTCTCTCCAAATCAGCAAGATTTTTAACTAAGTGAAGGAAAAAAAACTTGTGTTTCTTACTCATGGAGTCATAGCAAACACTAACTTTGTATGTGTTTGTCTGTTCTCTGTGTATGTGTGTGTGGGAGATTTATACTCTCAAATTGTGGGCATTTAGAAGTACAGCTATTTGCCAACCCTTTTATATTAGAAATGAAGTCAGTAGAATAAACCACATTTTAGGGTTTTCTAGTACAGACCACAGAGCTGGTAAGCAGACTAAAAGTGCTATCAATGTATTTGAATTCTCTGGCTAAAGGATTTTAGAGAAGAGTTGAATTTACCAGAGGAGCCTGTCCTGGCCCAAACCTGCAGGTGCAATTCCCACTGCTGTTCCAGGGAGCAGTGGGTCACAACTGGCACATGTGAAGGGCAAAACCCATCATTTTCCCCAACTTTGTCATTGTCTGCTTTGTAGTTCTCTAACATGTTGTGTGTAGCATGGGTAGCTGCACCCAGCTGTGCTGCTCCCCTGTCTCAGATGCCTTTGGTTCTGGTTGAACACAAGGGTCTATTTCTCTGTAGGATTCCAGCAAAAGTCCAAAAACAATGAAGAAGTTTCTTCCAAAAAGGAAAACTGAGAGAAAACCATCCGATGAAGAGTTTGTTACTCGGAAAAGTAAGTGTTGTCCAGAGAAGCTGTGGCTGCCCCATCCCTGGAAGTGTTCAAGGCCAGGTTGGATGGGGCTTGGAGCAACCTGGTCTAGTGGAAGATGTCCCTGCCCATGGCAGGGATTGGGACTAGATGATCTTTAACCCCAGCCATTCTGTGGTTCTATTTTTCTTTCATTTCTGGAGATTTCTGTGTTCTCAGTGATCTCCACGGGACACTGAGAACACCCTTTCTTGCAGTGCAGGATGTGACAGGATGCTCTCACTGTAAGCCCACGTGCTCCTGAACATGGGGGGCTTCTGGAAGTGCGCTGGTCCTCAGCCTCTGACAGATCCTTCCTCCCCTCCCAATTATGACTACCAGATATGCCACCACCCTCCTCGTGATTGCTAGCGCAAGGTCATGGGTTGTGGATGGTCTTATTCTGGGTATGAAGCCAAGGAACTACTTCCAAGTAGTTAAAAACTGCATTGAACTGCACATCAAGAGTCACCAAAATATGTCTGACAGCTGGGACAAACCCTTGCCTGGCCATGCCAGCAGGTCCTAGAACAGTTTCCGCGGGGAATTAGGAAAACACAAAGGTCCCCATCCCAACAGGGGTGTTCACCTGCAAAGAGGGATGTCCTGACAGCTCCCTAAAGCCCACTTGGGACACTCCTTGAGGGCTTTACACGAAAGGCCATAGTCACCCAGCCATGGTCAAGCTGCCGCACACAGCTCCACAATTATCTCTCTCCCTTGAGAAGACAGCACTGAGCGGAAACTGGAAATTAACATGTTTCAAAGTCCTGCTCTGGTGCTGCTCTACCAGACCCCCCACACTAGGGCTTTGCCTGCCCATCTCCTGGTGCTGCCTGCACCCAAAGTAGGGCATCACCCCCTGAGTTTTGGCAAGATGAGCAACTAGAGATGAGTTTTCACACCATTTGGTCATGGCACTTGATGCCACAAAGGCCAGAAAATGCAACGGACCTCAAAAGGGATTGGACAAAATCCCAGAGACAGTCAGCCAAAGAAATAGCACAATCTCTTAAGGGGCTTGGGAGCAAAGGCCGGGAGAGACAAGGCCAGAGTACCTTGCTTTTTGTGCCTGCTGCTGTTTGTAATGTTTTATAGGTACTGCTGCGCTGGAGGAGGATGCTCAGATCCTGAAGGTGATCGAGGCATACTGTACTGGGGCAGGCTTCCAGCAAGCTCTCAGCTCAGGTGGGCAAACAACCGCATTACTTAGCTCCTACTCTGCTCACAGTACTGATAACCCCTCTGGGAAAAAACAGATGTTGCATCATACAGCAACGAGACTCATGCTAGGAAACTGTGTAGTGTTCAATCTTCGAGATAAGGGAGCTTCATCTGCCTAGTGGTTTAGTTGCCATTGTTTTTCTTCTAAACACGCAGAATGAAGCAGGTAGGAGGGCAGATGAGACACTGCTATTTCACCAGTGATTACCTGATGGTAATCTCAGGTTGCTTATAGCTTTAGAAAGGAAGCATGAATATTATCTCTCAATCAGCTGTGTGTTTAAGAACAACCTGCTTCATAAGAACCTATCTAACATCTTCAACTCTGGAAATAAAACTATTTATCATTGCTGGTGAGATGTCAAATTAAATCACTGAACTGTCAAATAATGGTACAGAGAAAAAAGGGAGACCATGGCTCTTCGGGAAGCTCTTAGTCAAATGGTTTCATTTATAAGTCATGATGTAACTTTAGATACAATGAGTACTCTTGCAATTTTTCCACTTGCTGCTGTAGCTCTGGGCTAGTGGGATGTAGCTGACATCTCCAGCCTGCTCCAGGCTGATGGTGGAGCAGGATGAACGAGAGCTTCTCTCTCTGATGTAGCATGGGCACCAGGGAAGATTATCCCTTTTTCTCCCTGATGAATAATTCTTGTACACAGGCTCCCGTAAAGACTCCATCCCCCAAGTCCTTCTTCCTGAGGAAGAGAAAATCATCGTAGAGGAAACACGAAGCAATGGCCAGACGGTCACAGAGGAAAAGTAAGTGTGGCTGCTCTCCACTTGCAGATAGATCCCTGTGTCACTTTTTAGAAGGGCATTAAAAACCAATGCTCTCTCCTTCTGTGTCCCCACAGAGAAGCAGGGCTGGTGTCATTGCTGCCTTAGTTCTGGCAAAGAACCACCAGATGATTTCAACTGCTATTTTGTCCTTTTAAGGACAGAGCCGCCTTCCCAGCTGCCCTGACATGGCTGTATCCCTCTGGGAGTCTGGATCCCCAGTTTATGGCTTATCCAGATGTAGGATAATGGGGTCAGCGAGGACAGAACCAAACAAGTGGCTCTTATTTTCTTATTTTTTTAACTACTGACATACTGGGCTGCTGCTGCCCCTCAGGAGCCTGCCTGGCACCTGCCTGTGAGTACTCCCAGCCTGTACTGTAACTTCTGCATCTGGGTGACTGTGTTGAGCCTCTCCCTTTCCAACCCAGTCAGTGTGTTCCTTTCATGTTTGATTTTTTGCAGCACAACCTCAAGGAATCAAGGCTTCCTTACAAAAGATGCTCAGGCATTTCCGCCTTTAAAGTCATTATTATTTATTGCCATAGCATAAACAAGGAAGCCAAAGCCACAGACCTTTGCTGATAACTCAAAGCAGAAAAAGGTACTGAGGTTTGAGAAAAGAGCCCTGAGTTTTGGACCAGTGGCCTATAAATGCTCCTGGGCTGTGTTTCCAGAGGCCTCTCACAGGCAGTAGCCTGATGCTTGGGAAGCAGAATCTGGATGCAACTTCCCTGTCAGCAGCTCCCATGCTGTCACTGTTTTCCTGCACACCAACTCTTCTTATTCCTTTTTTTTTCAATTTTTTTTTTCAGAAGCCTTGTTGACACAGTTTATGCACTGAAAGATGAAGTCAAAGAGCTGAAGCAGGTAATTTGGGTGGGATTGTTTGTGCTGGGAGTTGAGTGAAAGCCAACCAATCTGTGCTGAATCATCTTCAGCTGGTCGGTGCCAGGAAAAGTCTTGCTGATCCTGGTCCAATCCTGCAAGTTCCTGGATGGGCATTAGTCTTCCTCTGGTTTACCTCCCTGAATCACAGAATGATAGAACCTTTAAGGTTGGAAAAGACCTATGATATCATGGAGTCCAGCTGTCCACCCAGCACCACCACCATGTTCACCACTAAAGCATGTCCTGGAGTGCCATACCCACACATTCTATGAACACTCCCAGGAATGGTGACTTCACTACTTTCCTGGGCAGACTGTTCCAGTGTTTGACAACCCTTTCCTTGAAGAAACTTTTCCTAATATCCAGCCTTCCCTGGCGCAGCTGGAGACCACTTCCTCTCATCCTCCATGCTTGAGTGCCAGAGACAGCAAAAGGGAAGGAGTAGTTGGTCTTTGTGGTAACATGAAACTTTCCCCCCATTCCAAAAGCTCTTTCAACTTGACTGTTCATTTTCTAGGAGTCTGGTGGACACCAGTTCTCGTAGACTCAGAGGAAATATGTCCTCTTCCCTCCAGTTCCAAGTCTGGGTGTGGGAGAAACCATCACAGGAGAACAGAGTTCTTCAACCCAAGCTAAAATTAGGTTTCCAGGAGGATGTTTCTGCCTGCCCAAAGTCAGGGAACTTCTGTGCAGGTCTGTGAGGTAGTAAGGGTCTGTTTGGATTACTTGTGGTCTGATCCACTTGTGTTCTACATCCTCACAAACTCCTATCAAATGTCCCTGTTATTTCATCACCTCTGAGGCATCAGGCAGCAGACGCATGGAAGTACCTCACTGCATAAAATGCACGGGCATTAACTGCATCTTTATTCCTTTGTTTTTCATCTTGCAGGAAAACAAAAGGATGAAACAATGTTTGGAGGAAGAGCTTAAATCTAGGAAGGACTTGGAGAAGCTGGTGAGAAGGCTGCTGAAGCAGACAGACGAGTGTGGCAGGGAGGACACTGGGCGCAAGTCATCCCTGATTGCCTGAATTCGTGGAGAAGCTGCTGGCAGTGGTGTGTGACCTCAGGTTTTTTTTGGGAAGTGGAACTGGATCCTTTGCCTTTTCTTGCTCCTTATTTTGTTGGTTTGGGGTATTTTGTTACCAAAAAAAAAAAGTCATAGAGAAAAAAAATAGTTTTTCATCCATCCGGTAGGGAAATAAAGCAGAAACAATTAGTCAGAACTGAACCAGTAAGCAAGCGGTCCATGATTCACAATTCATTTGCAGCAACTAATACCTCATTGTACCTGCTACTGGGAGCAAATACAAACTCTGCTAGTGATTGCTGCTCACAAAGGCTTGGGCAGCAGTTTCCTAGAAGAAGCTTAAGCACTTTTTAATGCTTTCATTCTTTCCAAAAGCACCGGTACCTATTTATTGAATGAAAACATTATTGAGGAGGCATTGAGCAGAAACCAAAAAAAGCACCATGCTCCTCTTTTCAGATAATCACAGCTGGGGAAGCTTTTCCCATCCGTCTTCTTTTTCCCCGTTAGTTGACTGTAGCGAACTAGAGCCCAGCAATACTGTGGTTCCTGTGTGGCCTTGATACTGATTAAAATGTGCAATTAACATGAAGACATTTGAAGTCCTTGGGGAAGCCAGATCTGGAGCACCTGTCAGAGCACATAGGAAGGTATTTTGCACAGTGCTGCCTCCTTACAGCTCATGATTAGCACAACAGGTAACTGCTGCTCTGCCCCCCATCCCTTTTCTTATGCATGATGTAGAATTCCTACCCCCTGCTTTGTTTTCACATCGAGTGTCCAGGTATCCTAGGAGATTATAATTTTGCTGTGCTTCCTCTCGCAGGACATGCTTTTCTGTGTATGAAATGTAAACACTGCGTGACAACAAAAAACAACCCCAAATGTGCTGGTCCCCTGCTCCCTTCTGCCCATGTTAGGCTCTCCATCCCAAAGGCTGGGAATGTAGCCAGTGGCCACTTCTCCCCACACTGCCCCAAAGGGGCTTTCTGCTAGGGAAATGGAACTTTCTCTTGTGATAGGGAAAGTATTTATGCTTTGACAAGAGCTGGAATGCTCCTGGGGCAAGGATGTGCAACACCCTCACAGATCCCTGCACAGCTCCTTGACCACAGCACACAGCCAACATGCATACGTATCAGCTCTCCTTATCTTATTTGGTGTTGTACCCTAGTTTAGAACTGATGTTTTCCTTCCTTTCTTAACAGCATTATAAAAATAACCTTCTGTTAAAGTTAATGATGTCTTATTTATCTCACAGGGCAGCATGGTCCCAGGGTGTGCAGAAGCACACAGCACATTACAGTCACACCATTATGCTGGTTGTGAAGGACCTAACAGAGGCAATAATTACAACTCTCTCCTTGCCATTGAAATGTAGCCAGGACCTTGCAAATGGTGTTTTGGGAGATGTAGACTCCAAAACATCTCAAGGAGTGTAATAAGAAACCCTCTGTTTCTAGGGCAAAACAGAGGTCTGGCTACATTTGCCATCCCCAGAGAATCTCAGCTGAATGGCAGCTCCCCACATCCATGCCTGGGCACACAGTTGAGTGGTTTGGTCAGCAGTCAAGCCCTGCTGTGCTTGTGAATCCTTTTCCAGGAGCCAGACTTTTTCTGCGTGTACTGCTGCTCGGGGAGGCCATGCCCAGACCCCTTGCTGCTGCCTGGCGTTGCTGCCTGCCCAAAGCTGGGCTGGGGACTAGGCTGCTGACGTGCAGAACGAACTAAGGGCCACTGACACTCCAGGGAGAGGGTAGAAATGTGTCCTTGCTGCCCCCAGGCTCAGTTGAAACCCGTGCTATGTACATATGCATGTTTGTGAGATGTAATGTGATGGAGGGCACACTGGGACTTTTTGGATCAAGCATTTGTCAAGAGCTAGAAGCCAAAAATAGACAAGAAAAAAAAAAAGGAAAAGAAGCCATGCCAGATGGACAGCAATGTTTCCATATTTGTAAACTTTGTTTACAGTGCTTTGTAAATAGGTTCCAGTGAGTCTGTCTTTAGATGGATGTTGTGTCAGCTGCCTTCCAGTGTATCTTTGTCATGTAGGTTTATTTACTGTAACTACTTATGCAAGTTCAACTTTTCTAACATGTTTTTATTTTGAACAGTTTTTTAATTGACATTTTCAACAAATAAAGAAGGATAAAAGTTGCTTCTTAGCCCTTGGTGCTGCTTCCTGTGTTTCTGTCATGAAAGCAAAGCCAGTGCTTGCTCTGGGCATCACTGATTTGCTCAAAATGCCATGGCAGCAACATCCCTCTCTGATTTACTGGTGGGAATACTGGTGTGAAAGATGATGCTGGCACTTTGGCTGTTGCTCCCACCATCATCCAGACCTGCAGCAGGCCAATGGCACTTGGTCCCAGGGCAGGAGATGCATTTCCATCCCTCAAGCCCCACATGCACTCTGTTCGCAAGGATGCTTTATGGAGAACTGGCTGCTCTGCTGCACCACGCAGTTGCTGTAGATAAGTGACTTCCTGCCTGCTTGAGATTTTATTTTTTTTAGTTAGTGTTTTTTCTGGCAATTAGGTGTGGTGACAGGATTTCCTTTGGTCTACCACCACTTGGACAAGATGTCTCCTGCAGGCTGGGGGTTTTTTAACTCTTTGGTAGAGACATGCCACGGTCTCAGCCCACAGCAGAAGTGGAGGATCGAGGGCAGCGGGGCTGGACCCTACTCTACCTCTGCAAACACAGCACTCAGAGTGAGAAAAAGAACAAGAGAAAAAAGAAACACTAGCCTTGAGTGCATAATGGAAAAACACTGAAGTCCAAAACTGCCAGAGGGCAGGGTTAGATGGGATATTAGAAAGAAATTCTTCCCTGTGAGGGTGGGGAGGCCCTGGCACAGGTTGCCCAGAGAAGCTGTGGCTGCCCCATCCCTGGAAGTGTTCCAGGCCAGGTTGGATGGGGCTTGGAGCAACTTGGTATATATACATATATATATATATATATATATATAATATATATGTAGTTGTGGGGTTTTTTAAAGTGAGCTCAATGTGTATTGAACCGTGCAAACACCTCTCCCAGCAAATGACCATGCTGCTGCTTGTTCCTGCCACTGCTCATCCGTGACCCCCTGTGCCAGTCCTGCTGATGTGTCCTGCAAACTCATCACCCTCTCAACCCCTTCTTAACTCAGAAAGAACAAAAATCAGTTTGGAAACTGTAAAATCCACAGCCTGAGGACTGGCATAGAGGCCTCACGTCAAGGGAAAAATCAGTGTATTGACGACCTTTAAATTTTCCATGGGGAGAGGAAACCTTGCCAGCTACGGCAACAGGCAGGGCTGGGGGAGAAGGACACAGCTGGATGGCAGAAATTGCATCTCATCCCCTCCCACATGCTACCTCACATCTGAATCCCACAGGCTATTTTTGGCAAGCCAAGAAACAGAGGCAAGAAACAAAAGCCCTGAGAAAGGCAGCGGTGTGGGCAGGGGCTGGGGTTGATCAGGCAGCCCACAGGCAGGGGAGGTGACAGTTGGCATCTGCTGTCCTTGCTGCAGAATTTATGGACTTGTTTTATGACTATTTTTCTCCTCTTTAAGTGTTTTCGCCAGCCATGCAATTTGCAGCTCTTGGATCCCTGCTCAGTGATTTGGGCTAGGGATCACAGCCCAGCCCAAGGTCTCCGGCAGGTGCTCCTGGCCACTGAGGCTGGGGGCTGCAGGAGGCTTCAAAGTGTGCACTGATCACAATTTCTCCTTGCCTGTGACGAGCAGGTTTTCCACTCCTGGAGGTTTTTCACCACACACATGCTCCTCACAGTTCTCTCCTCCCCATCCACTTGCTTCCAGCCTCTCCCCCTGTCTCAGACTATGCCAGTTTGCACCATCTTTGTTTTCTCCTGTAGCTTCCACCAATGCTCCCACAGTGACAGAGCACTTCCACCTCCCCTGTGGAGGTTTGTGGCTCTTCAGGTAGGCCAGCACTGCCTCCAGGAAGCCAGCCCAAGGGCTGGTTGTGTTTTAGCAGCAGAAGGGATGTGGTCAGACCCACACCACCGCGGGGTACAGTGGGAGGCAGCAGCTGCCCAGCCCCACACACAGCATGTGCAGCATCCATCCCTCTGCTCCAACGCAGAGACATCCCTGCAGGCTCCATGACCTTAGGACAGGCAGGAATAATCCTCTTTCAGTCAGGTGTCTTAAATCCCCTTAAAACTAGTTCCCACTCCTCTGTTCCACAGCTATGCTGGGGGCTTGAGCCCCCGTGCCTCATTACCCTCCCAGGACAGGGGCTCTCTTCTTCCTTCTCCTGCCAGAATGTCCCTAGTGCTGCCTGGCCCTGGCACCTCAACATGCTCCAAGCAGCATGGTGGAATGGCTGCCCCTGGAGGCTTCTGGGATTGGCTGTCCCCAGTGTGACCCCCAGTGCCACCTCACTGCCCTCTTAGTCCTCAGACGCCAAGCAGGACCCTGTGAAATCTCAGCCTGGGGCTGGGAAGGGTGAGCGATGTTCAAAACATGCAGAGCCACCTATGTCTTAATTCATATATTGTATTAATTGTGGGGTGATCAGCGGAAGAAACCCCTGTGGAAGGGGGAACCACGAACACTGAATTGTGCTGCAGAACACAGCTAGAGCCATGCACAGTCCTCTGGCACACAGTCTCTCTGGTTACAAATGTAACGTGGGTTTAGTTAAAAAAATAGTCTTTATACAAGATGTCAGACAAGAGCGGTCCATCCCCTAAAAATGTTAGGCAGTTTTGGACAACAACCAAAAAATATTTATTGTATTATAGTGGAACCAGACAGTCTCTGAGCTCTATTGACTTTGGAGGGGGCTGTGCTGGGCACCCAGCTCTGCAATGAGCTGTGCAAAGAATGCTGCCCCACCAGTGGTGGCATTTGGGCACTGTGTTAGGACTAGACCTGCAGCCTCCAGCACAACAAAGCCTTAAGACTGCCCAAATCTGGAAGCTCTTCCATTTGCAAACCTGTTGGCTTCCAGGATTATTTCCAAACTTTGGCACTCTAAGTGTGACCTGTATAACCAAAAACTCTAGACTTGTCACCTGTGTTGTCTTCAAATGCATTTTTAAAATGCTGCATCAACATCCTTGTGCCTTGCTCACCTTCCCTGCAGGCCATGCTGGAGAATAGGGTTCAGAAGACCCTAGTGTGCAGTGTCACCCAGGTACCCCCTGCCCAAAAGGGGTCCTGCCCATCTCCACAGTCCTGCTCTCCTAGAGCTCCAGGAAAAGTGCCACTATGGACATGTCCTCACTGAAGACAGCCAGAAGATGCTCTGCACATGTGCTTTGGAGGGAAGAAGCAGGTGGTCCTGCCACCCCCGTGCTTTCCTGGTCCTCCTCCTTGGGTAGGAGGGGTCTCAGGAGAAGATGCAGGTCTAGTTTTGGTAGTGGTGCCCAGTGCCCCTTCCACAGGGGAGTGAAACAGTCCACAGGCAAAGGTTCCTCTGCCTGCAGAGGTGGGAGGACAGTCTGGTAAGCAGATTCAGGTCACCAAGAGCAGATCACCACTGGTGCCCTACCCTCTGTCTACCTTGAAATCTGCAGTCCTCCCTCAACCACCAATCACCCCTCTGGTGTGGAGTGATTGTCACCGAGTATGAACCCAGCCAAGGCAGTGCCACCCTGAGGAGGCTGGTTGAGTTTCACAGACAGGCCTGGATGGAAAAAACGGGGTTCTCCAGATACAGCAGACAGTTAGGGTGGCAACATTGCCTCATCAGAAGCTACCATATAAAGACAGTGCTGGACTTACTGATTCCTTTAGAGGAGATGTTCCTAAGCCTTTTTATGTTTTTCTGTTGATGTTTGTAAGCAGATTGGTGGTGGAGATATGTATGAACCCAGCTTGGCTGAAGTGCCCTGAGCCATCCTACGTTTCTAGGAAAGAAACATTGATGGTAGAGTTTGGTAAACAAAGCTCTTGTGACATAACAGGGACATCAACCCTGCCAGGAATGTGGGGTGTGGTGGACCCAGACACAAAACACCAGCGTGGTACCAAATCACTGGCTGTGAAAGAAAAAAATCTGAGAGCAAACAAAAACAGCTTCAAACTTTGTTCCATTTGTGTTCTCAGGGCCCCTTGGCCCTCATTAATAAATAACAAAATATACAAATTAAGAAATAAGAAAAACAGAGAGGCAGAGGAACATAAATAAGGGAAACAGGGAAAGGCACTTTGCTCAAGAAAGTTGGGCTGGATTCCCAGCTCAGGACAGCCCTTTTCTCACTACAGCTTGAAGATGCCAAAGTACGTGTTGCCGTGGCTGTACTTCACTTTTGTGGAGTCTGTCACATTGACAAAGACCATGTCATCTTCCCGAAGGTTGAAGACACCTCCCACCCGGATGGACTGGAGTTCACACAGGGACTTCAAGGTGCTCTGTGTCTTTTGTCCCTTCAGCAAGAGTCGGTCCTCTTCCTTGGGGATATGCAAATAAATATAGAGAGTGAAGGGTGCCAAAGACTCTTCCCTGGTGCAGAAGCTGACTTGGGAGTAGATGTAGTAGAGCCCTGCTTCCTCCACCTTCAATTTCCCCTCTTTGTTGGATATCAAGCTGTTGGTGGGGCCATACATTGTCTCCTTCCATTCCAGCACTGTAGGAAGAGAGCATGGCAGGTGAGCTTGGAGAAGGAGACTTCCAGTTTGGCAGGCTGATTTGGTGGGGACACCCCACAGACATCTGGCCTCAAAGCCTCTGTCTCTCTGTGGGGTGCAGTTAGTGGGATACCCAGTCCAGGACACCATTCTCAGCCCAGGGGAGCAGGGACCCCTTCCCCAAGGCCAGAGCAGGTTTAACCCACACTGCTGATCACTGGCTTTGTCACCCTTGAATCGGTATGTAAGTGGAGGAACATTTAGCTTCCTTCATCCAGCCAAGTGGAAATGCACGGGGAGGAGGATTGCCTGTGTTTACCACAACAGACCAAACACTGTGTTACTTCCTTTTGCTGCCTCCATGGACTTCAGCAGGACACCCTCCAAGCCCTCAGAGCACTACTAAAATATGCTGCAACTCTGCTCTTCAGAGCCTCCCATCCCAGTTTTTCCCAGCTAGGGACTGCCTTTCCTCCAGAGTCCTTCCTCCACTTGGCCTCTGGAGATGGTGAGACTTTGCCAAAGAAGTACAAAAACTAACATTGCAAAATTGCTATCCCTGCCTGGGTGCAGAGCTGCAAGGGCTTTGCACAGTGAGTGCTGCTTCCCGCTGCCAGGACCATGGCCCACACAGATCAGGTGCTGCCATGGATTCTGGAACACTTTTGGTGTCAGCAGAATAGCTCATGTAGTTGGTGCAGATAAGCCAATACAGAGACCTGGAAGCCACGGCTGTAGGAGCTGAGCTCAGCTACAACCTCTGGAATTTGGACCTCTGCCTTCCCCAGCCTACAGAGACACCTGCAGGAGCAGCCAGAGGGAGCAACTTGGCTCCAAGGGGAATAACGGGTTTGACTGTCCCAGCCCAGAGATAACTTGCAATGGGTAGTCCTGGGGGAGCCACGCAGCCCATGGGCCATGACCAAGCATCCCACAGGGACATTTCCCCAAACGGAGTTGAGCTCCAGGCAACTGCTGCTCTCTGGACCCTGCTTTATAGGCTCAACAAGTGCTTAAGCAGGGAGTTTTAAAATGCAGCGAGTTTCTCACTTCTTTGATCTTATCTAACACTAAGCTTTCCACAGGTAGACTGAGCTCTGGGTGAAATGCTGCGTCAGAGGTGGAAAGAGCAGTTGCTGATTACTGTCAGTTACTCCAGAATCAAATCAGAAGTGCTCAGATAGTGGAATCCTTGCCAGATGGAGTGACACACCTTTTAAGCTCATACCCACTTTGGTAATCCTTGCTGTTGCGGGAAGTCCCTCAGCTAAGGCTACGCTGGAGGACAGAGCAGCGAGAGCAGCCATGGTCGATACAGTGGGATTTGCAAAAATGCGAAAGGACTCAGGTATATCTCTCAAACCTAATGTGGCCATGGCTGTGAATAATTGCAACTTGACTAAATGAGTTCGGAGCCATCTATGTTGCGACTGTAAAGCCCTCAGCCAGCCTGTATTGCTCCAGGACCGCTGTGGGTGAGAAGAGGATTAAATCAGCAGATGTAAATGCGAGCAGAGCCCTCCTGCAGCAGCCACCCCAGCGAGACATGGCCAGGAGAGCAAAAAGATCCATTTTAAGAACAAAAGGAAAGTGGGAGGTTGTTTTCCTTAAATACAAAGATAAAAAGTTTTCCACTCATAAAAGATCCTGGAAAGATTAAGCCCTTGTGGTACATTTCTAGAAAGGCACATATAGGGCTACTGAGGACAGTTGGGATATGCAAACCCCACGAGGCACAGGTGCATGTGGCGATGTGACCACTGGGAAGTTTGCTGTGTTTTGGGGACACAGTTTCATGCTGGAGTTGTTCTGTCCCTGTCCCTGCCCTTAGAGAGCCACAGGGCAGGATTGGGAATGCTGTGTCCCTCTGGCTCCCCGCTCGAGGTAGGACCAAGTGAGTCTGTCTTACCTGAGCCTGCCTTGTTGCTCTGCTGACCTGCCAGGTGAACTGCAATCGGCTGCCTCTTCTCTGCTGCAATTTAGAAAGGCCAGCATTATTGATGCCTTGTTACCCACTTTTTCCCCAGCGCTCCTCTGCAGTGACTGCAGCACCTCCTGCCCTTAATGTTTCTCTACAGGCCAAGACACCATCTCCAAATTCCACCCCCAGCCCTGAATGAGGTAGGACGTGGCCTCTACTCAACAAAGACCTGCAGGTGCCTCCGAAGTGAAGCCTCTGACGAATAAAGCCTTAGAGGAGGAGGAGATGGTGTCACCTTGCCCACTGTTGGAACAGGACCTGGATGTGCCCACACCTCACCTGCCACAGACGTCTCATTCTTGTGCATCAAATGGGGGTGCTCATGGTGCTCAGGACCTGCGGTGGAAAAAGGCAGCACATTTAATTTTGAGTTTGATTTCAACAACTTCAGACATTGTGGCACCCAGAACCACCTGCCCTGGGGAGACAGCCATGTCCAGTGCCCCCCTCTGCCAGCCCACACTGAGCTCAGTCCTACCCCATAGGGGTGCTCCAAACCCCAACCTGTCCCCTGCCTCCACACCATGCCCTGAGACACTCATAGGCTGTTGAAGTCCCTTCCCAGGCCAAGGAACTCCTCCTGCCCTTGCAAGCCATGAGTGCACTGGTTACACTAGGAAACTCACCTCTTTGCATTTCAAACTTGGGCTGCTCCTTGAGGGCTCCGTCCTGCAACAACCACAAAATTATATTGTTTTTTTTCAAAATCAGTGATTTTGGAAGTTTCTGTATAAAAGATGCTCCAGTCACTGCTGGGGTTGGTGATATTTGGCTCCAACAGCCCTGTCAGCTCTTGACAGAGGGTACCTGAAACCAGAGAGCCCCTCTAGTACCTTTCCCAGCTTCACATATGACCATGGGCTGTTTGCAGCACGGAGTTTGTAGGGTTTATGATCTTAGGTTTTATTCAATTAAAATGATGGGTAAAGTTTTTTGAAAACAATAAGATAAATAAACAAAAAAAATCTCCTTTTCATGTGGGAGCCATGCTGCAAGTGCTGCCAAGGCACATCCCTGCCCTGCAGTGGGTGTTTTCAAGACTGCTGAGCACGGCCTACCTCAGACATAATTTTTGGTGGTCTCTGTTGCAAACCTGAAGGTTTAGCTGAGGCAGATGTAGCTGAGGCATTTGTTGTCATCAGGCGGTGACAATGAGGAAGAAATGTTCCTCTCCTGTCTACTCTGGCCAGCATAGCCACTCCTAAGCAGTGAATTCAGGGCTAAGAAGGATGAGAGCACCTCATCCCCGGCTGGGCATCCCTTAGCCACTCCAGGAGGACATTGCAATGCAAATTGGCTCTTCTGCACCCAAATGTGAGGAACCACTGCTCCAACTAGAGATGCCATCCCTGAGTCCATGGGATGGCATTTGCACAGCACCCTCATGCTCCTCCTCACTGGTTGCCAGGAGTTCTGTTTCCTGGCCCAAGCCTGGCACTGTCATTGACACCTGGGCAAAGTGGGTGGAAAAGTGCTCCCAGTGGCAGGTGGCCATGAGCATCCTCACAGCCACCCAGCACAGGACTGGAGCAAGGTGCCAGACAGCAGAAAATCAATATTTTTCAGACCGGAATCAGGGAGCAGAGCCAAGGTGGCTGCAGCTCCATTCCTCCCACCACAAGCCCCAAACATACCATGGCGTGTTGCAGCTGGATATGCTCTGATCAAGAGCATTTTAGGAAAAGAATCAATGAGATTTTTCAATGATATCAATATAGTGTAAAAAGAATACAGTACAAAAAAGGGCATGTGCTAGACAGTCCTAAAGTAAAGGGTATCCACGGTTTTAAAAAAAAGCTTGGGGTGAAACTCTGTGTGTGACTGGGAGCCCCTCTCCCTCTTCAGCGGGATCTTTGTCCACCCAAGAGCATGTACCTTGTACTGGATGTTCTGGAAGCCTTTTAAAATCTTTTCACAGTCCAATAATGTTGACTTCTGACCTTCTGCTGTCTGACATTTCTGTACTTTCTTCAGGAAGATGTAATCTTCATTTAAGCTCAACACTTCTTCCATCTGCCGACAAGGGAGGGAAGGGACGGTCAGTTGGATGTTAGTAGGAAACCTGCAACAGCTGGCAGCAAAGCCATGCTGCATTCCTGCCAGCAATAAATCCAGCCTGGCAAGCTCAGGGTCAGATGTTCAGCACTGGGATAAGCTGGGCAGACAAACCGTGGGTAGCAAGAGCTCCCATCAGACACTCAGCACAGCATCTGTGCCCTCATCCACTGGGAATTGAACCCATGGAGATCACCCTGACTGACAACACTAGGTGAGAGGAGGATTGCTCAGGATCTATTTTCTATCACCTTGATAAATAATTGAAATGCCCGTCTCTGACTTTTCCTAGAGGCACAGAAATCCCAGTGGCTGGCTCAGGGGCTCAGGGTTTGCAGCTCCTTCCCCAGTGGCCCCAGCAGGCAGCTAGGATGCTCACTCAGCCCCTCACTGCCCTGCCTACACAGAGGTGCTTTAAATTTTTTCTGCTCACTTATTGACTAAAAGTGTTGCCAACAAAACAAAACAACATGTGGGTTGGGGCTGATCTTCAGATAAAAAAAATTCAGAAAGCCGATAAGAAAATAATTAAATGCATCCAAATACTGATTTTTAAATTTACACCTGTTTGATTTTTTGTAGGTTTATTTTTCCTTGTAAAAACCTAACATTCAGTTAAATGGTACAGAGAAAGTACAACTGGACATGAGGACACACAGCTGGGCAGAGTGCTCAGCACAGGCAGCACTAGGATATGGAGAGTCAGATTTGAAGCCCTGCCACAAGCTCTGAAGGCAGCTGAAATCCTCTTGCCATCTGTGACTGCATTTCAGCTGCCATGTCCCCCTGCAGTCACATTTCCCTCTACCGGAGACCCTCTACACACTCCTTCACCACAGGCTGCGACCTCCAGGCAGCAAAGTCCCCTTGCAACCCCCTGATATTAAAGCCCCCCTAGATCAAGATTGCTCTCCAACATTGTAGATCAGGAACCACACACTGACATTTCAATTTAAGTTGAGACAACACATTTGAAAATCAGTAGCATCCTCCTTATTACTGTATCCGGTAAGAAAAACTCATTCTGGGTTTTAGGCACATACTTCTTTAGCTGGCAGTTGTTTCTGGCTTGGAGGAAAGTAGCTTTAGATTGGTGATTTTAGGCATCACGCAGTGCAGCTGCAGTCATACCAACCTCAAAACCAGCTTTTCAAACTTCAAGTTTTTGGTAAATGTTGTCCCAAGCACGGGACAGGAGCACTGGTACTGTGTACCTCCAAAAACTGAGAAAGTACTAAGGTCCAGTCTTTTCTTCCCTAAACTGAAAGAGCATCTGAAGTGAGATGCTGGTAAAATCACTGAAACACTAAAAAAAATTTCATTTCTGGACCTTTCATCCTCTCAGTGTCAGAGTGCTACTAAGTGCTACAAAATCAGAAAAACCACCACCAAGCCTAAAATAGCCATTTGCATGTCTAAACCACACCCTCTTGTCCTCAGACTGGCCATCAGCTACCTGGTTTGCTCTTAATGTCTCTTCTCAATTGGTCATTCTGTTTTTGTTAGCAAGGGGAACATATCTCTCATCCCACATGCATCCCCATGGCAAATTAAAGCAGAAATGAGAACACGAGTGTGATGATATTGCTGCCTCCATCCAGTGGCCAGCACCATCTTCCACCATGTTCATCCTCTTGGTGAGCAGATCTCACCAGAGCTGAAGTTAAACCATGCCATCAATCCAGCAGAGACAGAGACAACCTTCTCTCTCCGCTTACCTTATCCATCTTCATGTGAAGATACAAACAGAAGAGCACGGTCCCAATGGTCTGCGCTACAATAAATACAGTGAGGAAGCCCATGAACATTTTCATGATGCCGGGAGATTTGCTGCTGATGGGACGGGGTGCCTCAGGGCCATAGGGTTCGTTCATCCTCTGTGCACGTTTCTGGGGCTCCTCCAAATGCGCTGCTTGCAAGTAGCATGAGAACTGTTGTGCGAGCGCCTGCTGCTCAAGGGATACAGGGTACAGCAACCTACACTTCCTGGAAAAAGCTCTTCGTAGTGGGTAGGTTTGTTCACTACCATCTCCCAGAACAACAACGACAAAAAAGTTGCTTAGACTTTCTTCTCTGTTACACTTCCATGCTTTTTCCTACTGTTCTACCAGAGAGAGGTTCTTATTTTGTATATTCATATCTGCCCTTGAATCACTCCAAAATATTCCCTAGTGGGGTTTTTTCACTGCTGTGGATGGAAGTTTTGTGGCACGTTGTCTTAAAAGAAATGAAGACTGAATACAGGTACAGAGCTGCTGAGCAGTAATGTGGGCTGCCAGGGGCTGGGAAGCACTCAGAAAGTTGGTTGTTTCTCAAAAGGGGAAGAATGGCTTTTTGTTCTTTGTTTCCTCTAAGAGAAGTATGATTTCTGCACTCAAGATGCCTGCTGAGGCAGGTGGGTTGTGCTGGTTTCTGCCTTCCCTTGTGCTCCTCATGGGTGGTGTCTCTGCCTGGGTAGGCTGGATGATCTGGGAGAAAGTACTGTCTGTACAGACACTGTGACCCTAGTGTGGACACAGCTTTCATACTCCTCGGCAGACAGTGGGACTTTGGGCTTGGTGCTTGGCCATCAGTTTGGAGACACAGGTTTTAAGCAGCTTTCTTGATACCCTAGTGAGGTGCTCACCCTGTACCCAAGGGCATAAGCCATCTCAGACCCTGCCCCACTTATCCCTGTTACCTGTATCTATGTATCTAGGCATGAAAAAGGCTGTTGGGAATGCCAGATACTCTTACCAGCTTCTGACCTCCCAGCATCACTACCGTGCAACTTTGAGAAACCCGTGTCCCCTCTACACCCTGACCCCTCTTGGGCTGGCCACAGGGAGGTGAGGTCCTGCCCCCCAGCTCTTCAGGAATCTGACATTCATGAGTACATGTAACATCCCTAAAATAACATGCCAGGGGGTTCTCATTGCTTGCAACACAGGACAGACCTCTTTTTCTCCACGTAAAGAGAATAAATTTGGGGTTTTGTTGGGATGCAGGGAAGGAAGGCTGCAAGGATATATTGAGGAGGGCTGGGGTGCTGGTTTGAAGGCATCATCCACCATCATGTAGAATTGTTTCGAAAGTGGTGTGTTAGAGGAGATGTTCTTATCAGATGTGCACACAGCCAATACAGGGTTGGATCCTGCCGAGGCTGGGGGGTGCTGAGCAGGTGCTGGGTGCTAGCAGTCCCAGGAGAGGAGAGTACACAGTGCCTTTTGGGGCTGCTTAGAGCATCGCAGGATGGAATCCAGCATCTGCTTTTGCTATCTGCCCTCTCTCCCGCATCCTGCCCTGTGTGGTTAAGGTTCTGTGAGCTGCAAATGCAAATGCTGATAACAAAGCACAAACACCTCTGCAGCTGAATCAGGGTTTGACCTTAGCAGGTCACTGTGCTCCTAAATAAAACATCCTAATCACAAGTGTGGGAATGACTCCAGGGTCTTTGTGGGCAGCAACTGAGTAACAGGGCAGAGGACAGCTCAGGGCCGAGGCCCCGGCTGGTGCTTTGGAGTCATGTAACCCTTCAGATTGCCTGGACCGTCACACCTCTGCCATGAGGGGTAGGGAGCATCCTTTGGGAAGAAGCTGCCAGCTATGAGGTCAGCCCCCCTTCTGTCCTCTAGAGGAGAGAGTGGCTGCTAGAGTCCCTGCCCCTGCGTGCCCGTACTCTGAGGGCTGCCCACACAACCTGACCATCCAAGGGCTGCCTTGCTGGTCAGCTCACCAGGGCTTTCCAGTCAGCTCAGGAGCATCCTCCCAGTGGCAGCAAGGTGACCCAAATAGTGCTGGGGATACATTACTTGTGTCCCCAAAGGGGGTCTCCTCAGCGTCACTGAGCTTTGGACTTGGTCCCTCGGGCTGGCAGCTCTGCTGTGCAGAGGATCAAGCCCACACACAGCCTGGGGCCACTGCCAAGTGCCTGATTTTATTTTTTTTGTCTTAAAATTGCCATAATTTTTGGAAAGGTCAAGCCTGGCCTCCTCTCAGGCATCTGGTCTGACATCAAGCTCCTGCACACTGTCTCTACCAAGTCAAGTTTGCACAGGCAAAAAGCCATTTGAAAATTCCCAAGAACACTCCAGACAGCTGAGGGCCATGAGGCCACAGTGGGGAGCAGCACCAGCTCCCTAAAGTCCTCATGTTATGCCTTAGCCCCATCAACTCACCAGCATTTTCCGGGGCTCTTCAGAGTTTCCTCTAAATTTAACACATCTGGGGGAAGTCACTACATGTGAAACTACATGACATGACAAGTCATCATTTAATACTGTTCCTGAATGTGTTGGGACAGAGGCAGCCAATAACGTGTGAAACCACAGCGCTGAGTGTTGCAGAGAGTTTTTGCACAGCTACTCCTAAGCCCTGGCTTTCTCCAGCAGAAAAAAGCCTTTCCAAAGACATTTCTATATAGCCACCTGCTTCACTGAAATGAGAAGATCCTGTAGGAAATGTTGAAAAGTCCGAGTATGTCACTGGTCCCGTTGCATGCAACTTGCTGCGGGAGCTGGAGCCTTGGATGGGCTGAGAAGTTTGGTGAGGAGGATGAGGAAAGGCTCCAGTTTTGGGTACCCAGCACAAAACATCACCAGTTGGCCAGCTTGTGCTGCAAACCAGGAAACTGAGTTGCTCCTTGGTGGCACCCTGATAGGAGAAACCAGGTGGAAAATATGACAGTGGGGATCTTGGCAGAGGTTTGTCAGTGGCAGCTCCTCTTCAGGAAACAATTGCTCCACACCAGCAATCCAGCCCCTCACTGCTGCAACTGTTGGGGAGCAACTCTTGGGAGCCATCCACCCTGCAGCATCTGGTCCTGAGGCTTCTCCGGCTCAAGCTGGACCACCACGGCTGCTCTGCCAGAAGTGTTGGATCAGACAGGAGGTGCTGACCAAGCATTGTGGCAGGCAGAGCCCCAATGAGCTGTTCTGGCAACATTGCTGTTCAGAGCCAGGCAACCTAGGAGGAAAGAACTGCTGTGGGGTGTGTGGGGTCTCTGGCCCCTTGGGACGTGCTCTGTTGCCACCTCACATGGATAGTAGGGATGGGGGGGATGCATATACCTGACTGTTTGGCTGCTGTAGGAACATGGGGGAGTGTAGCAGAGCGGGGAACACAGTCTTGGGGAAAGTGGGGCATGATCCAGAGAGATGATGGGCAAGGAAGAGAGGACCCAGCACCAGAAAGAAGAGTCTGCCTTCATGGGATAATCCTAGGGCAGATGAAGTCACATCTTCACTCAGTGACGAGCCCATCACCAAGAAACCAACTGGGTTTTCTCCCACCAAACTCTCTGAACGTAACCATGCCCACCCACTTGTGAACCCAAACTGGCACAGTTCCTCCAGCAAGATAACCCCTGGGTAAGACAATGGGAAAATGTGATCCACTGCTTGCATTCCTATTGCCCCAGTTGTGGTATTTCCGCTGATCAGCAAATTGTCTCCATTTGTGCTCAGGGCTTTGAGCTTTGTTTACTGAGAAAATATCCGGTTGCCTGCCCCTGTGATCTGTCAAAGGCTGGGAGCATCTCTGAAGGCAGCAAGGTGAAAGCTGCTGAGAAGAGAGTGATTTTTTGGGGTTTTTTGGGTGCCCGCTGTGGTTTCTTGACTAGCTTTTTAAAATGTGCTGCTTGTCCCACATGCTCTTCACAATTAACAAAAGCTGGGTGTTGTGCAGTGCTAAGAACAATACACTCAAAAAGAAGATTTTATTCCGAGTCAGAAAAGGAGCTTGCCTGCAATGCCGTGAGAGGGATGCAGAAAGGAACCTACTAGAGAAACCTAAATTAAGTCCCTTTAGCCCAGGGCCAGGGGCAGAAGGGAAATTTGAACTTTTCTGCCATTTGCTTTGTAACTTCTGTAGATTTTTCACTCTCCTGCATCCTCTGAGCTCTCATGTCTCCAGGACAACCCTGTCATCAGAGAGGAAGAGGGAACAGAAATAGCTAGAACACCACAGAAAACATCACCAGCATCCGGAGAAAGAAAGGTTGCATTGCACTTTCTGTTAATTATCTACCTCAGTATGAATAAGAGAAAATTCTTGGAGTCCAAAGCAGCGAGAAGCATTTTCAGGGAGAGACAGATGTGTCAACGCCTGTGAAAGTCACATCCCCCTGTGGAAGAGAAGAGCAGAGTACGCTGGTTGTAGCCACCATGGTGGCAATGGCTGGCTGCAGCTCTGTTGCTTGCCATGGTCCTCAGCCGTGGAGATCAGATGTGAGCACAGGTGGTCCCAGCAGGTAGATCAGATCAGATGTACAGTGTCATCTCTGCTGCATTTTCCCTGCAGATGTGAGGGGACATCTGCCCCTCCAGACATCTTCTCTGCCACCCTCCAGAGCAGCAAAGAACAATAGAAAAAGAGCAGCACGGGGTGGCACTGGGGTGCTGCTGTCCCTCTGAGCAACCCTGTTCCAAGGGTCACTGTTCCCTGTGCCCCCTTCCCTCCTTACCCCCTCACCTCCCTGCCCTTCTGTACGACCCGTGGTTGCACCCCAAGCCAGCCTTTTCCCCAGGGGACTGAGGCGGGTGGAGAGCAGGGAACAGCAAAGAAACAAGTCCCAGTGACCCCGCGGAGGATGGAGGGCCCCGAAGAGCATGTGGTTTTCATGCCACATTTGGGTGACAATGCCAGCCTTGCTGTGCTGAGCCACAGAGAGCACCTGGCTTCGAAACTGCTGATGCTGAGCTTTGCTGAAGCTGCGAAACCACAAATGGTACTAGAAACTTCTTGCTGTGAAGGCTGCACCTACTTCTCCCAACTTCCTAAAAATAGAGCCCAGGGTGGGGAGGCCCACGGCCCTGGCCCTGCCAAACAAGCCCCTCTTGCCTGAGTCACGGCGGAAGGCAGCAGAACACCCCGTGCCTTCCCCCACTCTCGGTCAAGTGCCGAAAGCTGCTCTCCCTGCACAGGGTGCGGGGGCCTGCGCCCACCAAAAACGCAGTGAAACGCCACGGCGAGGCTCTGCCCTTTCATGTTTTGAAAGGAGAGGGAAGGAGTGGGGGAAAGCAAAACCCGGGGAGGCTGCAGGACTGCTGGTGCCAGCGCTGCCTCCCACGGCGCAGCGCGATGGGTGGGTGGGGAGGGTCCTAGCATCACTTTCGTATCTCTCCTTCCTCCCTGCCTGCCCCATTGGGACAAAAGGGCAGACGGGACTGCGTGTTCAGCATCCGTGTGGGACACACAAACAAAACAAAAGCCTCGGGAGGAGAGGGAGGCTGCTACCGTTCCTCTCCCCACTGTGGGGCTTAGCCCCTGGCAGCTGCGACTGCAACTGGCTCCAGGCACTGGCTGGGCTCCACAAATAAGCCTTGCTGCTACCCAGCCTTGCCACAGCAGAGCCACCTCCGCTCCCACCACCCCACAAGCATCCCTGGCCACCAGGTGGGACATGCCAATGGATCAAGGCATTGTGCCCCATGGACGGTTTCACAGCTCTTGACCAAAGTCCAGGAGGTCATGCCATGTGCAGCGCTGGGATGCATGGGACCCCAAGAATTTCGTGTGGGTTCTGTTCTGGGAGGTGGGTAAGATACAACCTGAATCAGCTGCCGTTCTGCTCAGCCTTTCTCTCCTTTTGCTCCGTCCACAGGTAGAGGCTTGCAGTGAGCCCTCACCACGGCTGAGTCCTGGGCTGGATGTGACTGGTTATCCCACTGGGGCTGCAAAGCAACACAACCTGCAGCAAATCATCTGGATCCTGATTGGAAATTATCAAGACATGAGTAATCTCCGAAGGCAGATTTGGCAGCCATTAGTTCAATCTTTTGCCTGTTTCTTCTGCATTACACCACAATCCCCCTACCAAGGCAATATTAATACAAATTACTCATCTTTTCCTAAATCTTTCACACATCGAGCTCCACAAGGCTCTCATCACAGGGCTTTCTTCACCACTACAGGAATCACCTCTGTGGCTCTTCACTCATCCGCTTTCAGTCTTTGCTGTCATTTCTCCTCTTTCTTCATTGATCTTTGGATCCGCTGTGGGGGCCATGCTCCAGCCTCTGGATAACTAGGATCCCACTGGGGTCACACACAGCCCCAAGGTGAGCAAGAGAGAGTTGCACTACTGTCAATGGCAGGAGATGAGCCAGGCAGGGCGAGCAGCCAAAGGGTTGAGGGGCAGACAAGGAACACTGCTCTGGCCTGAGAGTTTAGGGGAAGAAATCCTCAGCCCCTACTTGGGACTAAATGACCTCATGGAGAAGGCAGCATCGGGGACAGCAGCAATCTGTGCTCAGGTGGAAATTCACACGCAGCCATCTCAGTCTGGGAGCCCAACCAAAACACTGCACGCATGGTCAGAGGCAGCAAACCGATCTTGCAAAGCAATGCCGAGGCAGAGCAGTGCTACCTTCCATGCATGTATAGACACTGCAGTGGTGTCACACAGCCCTTTTGCCTCGGAGCTGTAAGCTGGGGTGCTCTGAGCAGGTCATGTTGACATCACATGGAGCCCTTTCCCTGCATGCTGCCACTCTTGCCGCAGCCGCAGCACGATGGTGGGAATGCTCACTCCAGCTCCAGCCCCAGCTTGCTCCTTGGCCAGGCTGAATACCTCCAGCCTTGGGGCATCATGTTGGTAACAAATCCACCATAAAATCCCTGTGAAACTGTGAGAGGAACAGCAGAGAGCAGAGAACAACTCTGCCATCTACTGATTCCTCTGGCTCCTCTCCCTGCCCCATCCATCCCTCCATCCCTGCCCCACACAGCCACCTGGAAAACTGTGGCTAAAAATGAAGGGTCTCCATGCTGGGATGTGATGCCACAGGAGATGCCAGAGAAACCCTGCAGTCAAGCACACATCCTGCCTCACCTGCCTTGTGCCCGAGGGATGTGGTCACAGTTCAGGCTGCAGAGCAAAGGGTTTTGTGGGGAGAAGAGCAAAGTAAAGCTGCAAAAGCTGCTGCTGACATAACAACATTCTTTGTGCTCATGCCAGGGATAAGACATGCTTAAAGAAAAGAGTAAGCCCAGTTTCCATAAAACACTGATGTTTCCGGAATTCCTCTGTCTGAAGAGACCTCAGGTGCAGGCTTCCTTCGCAAGGAAGCAGCACCTCATGTTTGGTGAGTGTCTTGTCAAGGTTCACAATGGCTTTCCTCACAGTCCATGGCAGCAGGGCTGGCTCAGCATGTGCTCAGCCCAAACACTGGCAGCCACAGAGGGGGAGAGCAGATGACAGCCCCAAGCCAACCTGGCAGCCCCGACACTGTGACCAGAGGGGGTGCAAAGCCTGGGTTTGGGCTGAGCACTGACCTTGCTCAGCTGGTTCTGCTGATGGTCAAAGGAACATAGACAACCCCCAGGCAGAAGTGGATGTCCCCACTTTTGTAGGAACTCTTGACTGTGGGCTGAGTACAGACACCTGAGCAGCACAATCAGCTCAGTGTCACCTCAATAGTGAAATTAAAAGGAAACAAGAAATAAGAAACATCCCTGTGCTATGAAAACCACCCTGCCTGTGTGAGAAGGTACCTCATGGGCTAAATCCTGGACACCAGGGCAGCTCCCTCTTTCCAGCACTGCAAAGCAAGGGAGCTTTGGCTGCACAGATTTGGGAAGACTTCCAGCCATAAGGACAAGGACATCACTGGCAGCACAGCGTCAGTTTGTGCCTAAGTTCACGCCTAAGCAGCACAGAGGCAGTTGTGTGTGATAAGTGGGAGTGTTGAAGCACCAGAAATTTGTTTTCTCTTTTGTTTTCCTCTACAGCAGTGTCCTGGAGCAATGGCGTGCAGGAGCTCCAAGTCTGAAGCACCAGGGCCTCAGCCCCAAATTGCCACCTCCACACCAAAGCTCCGAGAGGGTTCTGGAAAGGAAAATAGTGGCAGTGTGATGACAAATGCCAAGCTTGCATCTCTGGGTCTGGGGACTGCCTCTACCTGTAGCACTTGGGGTATGCACCTGTGGCAGTGCTGCAGTGGGATGGTGTGACCAGAAGTACTGACATGAGAGCCTTTAAGATTCTAAAAGGTAGTTTCTCTTTCCAAACAGTAAGAAAGCTGAAACCACGGTTGCTGTGTAGATGAGCTGCCCCACCAATACCTTATTTTCCCAAGGCATATTATTTCCTTTTCAACACAGGTATCAGTGGCAAAAGGCTGGGCTGTGGCTTGAGCCCTCCTTCCCGCTGGCACACTGTTTCCATCACAGCCAGACACACTTGTCATCAGGAATATCTGCTTTGAATTTTTTTTTTTTGGTCACTGCCCGAAGATCTGCAGGTCTCCAAACACCCTGGTGAGATGTCTGTGCTAAGCCTCCTTTCTGCAAAGGGTGCTGCACACTTGAAAATGAGCAATGAGGACAATAGGGGTGGTCACGCATGGCACCTGGTGATGGCACAGCACTGGATGTGCCAGTTCAGCATTCCCCTCTGCCCTTTTCAACCCAGAGGATACACATTTCCAAGAGGTGGCTCCAGCCAGGGTGGATCACAGCCAGCAAGGCTCTGACATGCAAGCAGAACATCTCCAAGAGTAGGCTGCAGCCCCAGCTCCTGCATCCTGCTGATGCTGAGAGCAAAGCTGCTACAGTTTGTAGGTAGCAGTGGCTCTTACTGGCAGACACAGGGTGCTTCTCGGAGCTCATTGTCTATTTACAGAGGCTGAGAGACCTCAGCTCATCTCACATTTGCCACAGGGGCCAGAGGCGCATCCACACAGCGCCCACAGAGCACCAGCCCTTCTTGGATACCCATGCCCAGCCCCTCTCCCACCATACTCAGGCTGTGACTAAAAAAAACCCAAAACTGAGATGATTATCCACATGCAGGTCCCCCAGGATGAAGCCACACAAGAGGAACAAGTTTCTCATGGAGAAGACTCCTGCAAACACATCTCATGCACAATAAATCAGACATAGAGCTATGTGCCTCATGTGTGGGTGCTAGTTATGGGTCCAGATCACCACATCAAATTGCAGGGCCACAGGATTTCAGCTTCTTTGCTGGTGCCCAGGCTCATCCAGAGTCCCTGGCAGCACATCCCCACATCCCCTTGGAACAGCCATACCCTTACTTTCACTGATGAGACCTCACCTGGGGACACACAGATGCTTTTCAGGACACACATTTTCTTTCCAGAGCAGCTCACTATAAGCCCAGGCTGTTGGACATGCTTCTCCTCACTCGCTTGAATGAGTCACCAAACCCCAGAGGCTGTAATTCCCTTTTAGCAGAAAAGCAACCTTATTTCAAAGTGGAAAATCTTCGGCCTAAAACCCCCTGCACACCTGGAGGGAAGTATTACATAGAGGTGATGCAGTCAGAGAGGCTTGAATGCTGGAATGGCCACTTGCTGCAAAACACAGTGAAAGGAAAACCCCAAACACCCTGTTCAAGGAAAACATTACTGCCACTGAGCCTAAGGACAGGGAAAAAAGGACTATTTCTCCCCAGTGTTCAGGGAGGGGAAGATGAACATGCAACAATCACCATTTTGCTGAGCCACAAGAAAATCTACCCACGTAAGTATTGTGTTGTCATCTCTATGACAGTAATTGGGGGAACCATACCGGAAACCAGGTTCAGTGGTTGGACAGAAAGGAAAGCAAACCTAGAGCACATCCCAATCTGTTCCCTCAGCATCAGCCTGTTTACATCCCCTTGCAGGCCATGACCCAGCCAGGATGTCCATCCTGTTTGCCTTTGGGATCTGGGCATATAGATGGAGAGATCTGGAAGGCAGGACACTCACTTTCTCTTGCTGCCTGTGTCTGGTTGCTTATGATACCTTATCTAAGTCAGCTGGTCTCAATTTCATCACTCGTGAAATGAGGCGTCTCTGTTGCTGTCAAGGATAAAGATCCAGAGATATAAACAGCCAAATAGATTCAGCGTATATAGAAAAAAATCACTATGCCAGCTCTAATCTGCAGAGCAATATAATCTCAGAGTGGATTGTATCTCAAAGTGAGGCTGCAGGATAAGCAAAATCTTTTTTTCCCCCAAGATGAGTCTGTTTTGGACATGATGGTAATTGCAGGGTGATATCCAAGCCCTTATGTCAAAGTTTTTTCATCTTACCTTCCTTCCCCTTCACCTTGTTGAGTGGCTGGGTGGGCAGCTGGCAGCCGAGGTCAACCCACCACAAGGTCCCAGCCTTCCAATGAGCTGCTCTTGAATTTCTACTCTGCAGTGCAGCTCCTGAGGAACATCATTGCCCTTCCTGGCTTCCTTACCCAGGAATTCACCCCAGTTTTCCAAGAACTGAGCTGAATCACTACAGCTGATAATGATGTAGTGCAATGCTGAGTCTTAATGCTGCCACAAGCACACAGCTGTGAAGCTCTGTTGCACTGACACATAATGCAGACAAAGTCTCTAAGTGTCACAGCCTGGATTTGGTGCAGAAAGGCAAATTTACCCGAAATTCCCTTCATAACAGCAGAGCATGCAGCCTCTGGGGTGGTTGTTGGGGTCTTTGAAGAGCAGACTCAGGTGGGTTTTTTTTAAGTTTTGCAGGGCAAAAAAAATCAATGGAGCTGAAAGTAGGTTCACACCATAATGCCCACCCATGCAAAACTGTCATGAACCACAAAACCAGGTAATTACACAATCTCCTTCTAATGTTTACCAGGTTCATTTTCTGAGCACTAGCTGCTGTGTAAAGCAGCCTCAGAAGACTTTAGGTAGAAAGGACCTCTTGGTCTGCAACAGGCAGAAAACACATTGAGCTTGTCCCAGAGGGTAGAAGCACATGATTCTGAGAATGAGCTCCAGTTTTCAAATAATCCTGAAAGTGTTTTGTACAAACCCAGAGCTCTCACATCACCTTCCTTCACATACCTGAGGTCACAGGGAAAAGATGTAAAGCAAGTTTTCCACCCTGCATGGTGAGGATGGACAGGCATCTCCCAGGAGAATGAGCCTGAGGTTCAAGGTGCCAGGAAAGAACTATACGGAAAGGCCAGATCTGATTGACAGCAGGCAGTGGGCATCTCTAAGACAAACTATGCCCTTTTACTCCATTTCAGGAGCTGCCAAACACTGTCCCCACTGATATCCACACCAGGTTCTCCAGGTTCTCTTTGGTCAGGACCAAAGGTGTTATCACACAACAAAGATGTTGATAATCACTCCTTGCTCTAAGCAGGTTTACCAAAACCCTGAGATATCCCTCTCCAGACTTGGGAAGAAGCACAATTTACAATCCCTTCACACAGGTGGGGACCTGCCACAGGGTGGGGATCTTTCTTGCATGGCACAGAAGCAGCAACATTCCCTGGAAACCTCTGCTGCCATGTCCTCTTCACAGCCTGTGGATAACCTGTGTTCATAGGATGGGGCAACTTTCTGCTCCAACCCAGAATGAGGAGGAAATTTCTTCCCTAAGAGCCACCACTACAACCCTTTGCAGCATGGTGGCGCCTGCTGGGTGGCAAGGTGCCAGTGAGTCATTCATAAAATTATGCCTCAGGTAGGAAAAAGGCCAGAGCCCTGCACGGGAAATTAAATGCTCTTGAAATTCCATAGCTGTCCTGGGGATATTAACATACAAAATTAATGAGCAGCCCTTGAGGGTTTCATGCATCTGTCCAATGTGCAGCCTTGGTAAGCACCAAACCCTAGCACCCGCAACTCTGAGATGTGATTAAGGCCAAGGAAGCACTGACCAGACACAGTTCTGAATTTCTGTGTCCCTGCAGGGTGTGGTGGTGGCAGGAGCTCTCCTCTGGATTGGCAGCACATTGCCCAGTGGTTTTGGTCCACACACACAGCATTAAAGGATGTGAGATGGGGTTGCATGATGTTCAGCACACACCATCACACGGAGCAAGGGCTGGATTACAATTCCAGCCCAACCCAGCCGGAGCTCAGGAGACATCAGGCATAAAAGCCATCCTACATTAAGATCATACTGCAGTGCTGACCTCCAAGAGTAGCTGATAACTATGGGGAAAGACAAGTACATAGCAGCACAAAGGAGCACATTGTGGCACAGACCCTGGTCGGAGGAGGTGTCACACGGCAGAACCCTACAGAGAGGAGCCAGCCAGAAGCCAACAGGCAGGTGAACGGTGCATGATCACCCCATAGAAGGTGCCCTGCTGATGTGGCAACACGGGATGGGTTGTGTGGTGAGAGTAACCATGAAGGGAGGTGCTGTATCTTGGGAAAGTGTATAAAACCAGCTTGTTCCTTCGCATAAAGGATTCAGATCGGAGATCTGGGAACCAGAACCAGACTCAGATTCAATCTGAATTTCAATCACTGACAGATAACCAAGGAAATTAAGGATCCACCTTGTCCACATCAAAGTTTACTTGTAGCTTCCTACCCTGGGGATTACATCCAGAGAGCTGCATTTGGGAGAGACCTGTGCTTCCTGCTGTCCCCCACAGCATCCCTGAGCTGGGAGCACCACAGTTTGGTCACACACTGCAACAGAAACATTTCTTTCTCCTTGCTTTGCCTTGTCTGATCCTTGCTGAGCTGCTCTACAGCTTCCATTTCCTTAGCCTTGAGAATTCACTGGTTTTACTGATGCAGTGCAGTAATGTGGCACTTCTCCAAGCTAAACCTGATCAAAAGTTTGCTTCCCACACTGCACTGTTTGACAGTAGCTCTGAGACACAGCATGGTTCCCTGAGAAGCAGTGGTAGATGTCGGAGCCTGGACCTTAGGAAGATCTGGCTTGCCTGCAGTCTGTCATTGTCACCTTTTGAGGACTAAGACATATGCAAAGCACTGTGCCTGGAGCAGGCATGAACTTTGCATTATCCCTCTTCCAGCGGGCATTGAAGGTGGATTTACTAAGTATCTTCCTCTTTTATCAAAAGTCAAAAAGATAGTATTTGTGTTCCTTGTCCTAAACCATTACTTATTCTTGGGTCTTTTGCTGTTTCTACAGCCAATGTACTGTTCAAAGATGGCAGCAGTAGCTGAGTGTGACAAATGTCGAAGTCCTTGCGTTCACTGAGCATCTTTTCATTCTGAACATCTCCAGATGAGCCTTGTCCTGATGGAGCCTCTTGGAATTACCACGCCAGCATCATGACATGGCATCTGTCACCCAGGAGCTGCACCACGTATCTTTCACAAGCCCCAGCAGCACCATGAGTGCACTCACAAACCAGAGGCAAACTTCATGGCACATGTGCAAATAAGTTGCACACCCTCAGGCACACAGAGTGATAACTGCCAGGTGCTGGAATATGCAGAAGCAGCCAGATGTTTGGATTTGCTGTTTTGACTGTTCTCACTCTCCTTCCATTGTAGTGGTGGAAGTAACACAAGGCAGGAAATAAGGAGAAAAACCCTGGAAAGCAAAAGCAAGGAGGGATCCAGCATTTGTTTGATCCAGTGACACAGGAGACTATTGCACACATGTGAAAACCTGTTGCAGAAAAAATACATATATAACAGGATGAGATCAAGCAGCCTTCCTGACTGAGCCGTACTGACACAGCTGGACTTCCCAAGTTAGGAGATGCTCATCCTCTGACCCTGCCACCCACACACCAGCAGCACCCAAGCACAACACAGAAGCCCAGCAACCCCTGGAGTGTCACTGCACAATGAATGATCACAGACAGTCACCAGTAGTATTATTTTTCCGAAGACACGAGCTAGGAATACATTAAAATATTTGAAGAGAGGTTTAGGGAGGTCCAAGCTCTGAAAATAAACGAAAAATAATGGATCACGTTTATCCCTGGGTATTCAGTTACACAGCAGCACTGAGCATTCAGGAAAAATGTAAGACCAGACTAATTTTGTACACGGGCAGTAACAGTATCTTCTTTCATGCCATAAAGACTACAGGGTCTCAGTATTTTTCCTGTATGCTAGGTGAATGAAATAGAGCTACTTGATTTTAAAGCCACCAAGGAATTAGACTGAAGTGGTTGAAGCCATTGCTTCTGAAGGGCTCTTAGAGAAGTCCAGAAACAAACCAGATCTAAATGCAGGCTTGCAAGAAGGGCTCTGAGTTTCACATCCAATCATGTTTGATCAGTGAAAACCCAAAAATTGGTTATTACCTGAATAATTTATCCAAACCTACTTCTAAATAATCATAAATCATCAAAGTAGCTGTCAGCCGAGACAGCCTCAAGAACACACATCAAGAGCCGATGTAACAGCTTAAAAAGTCCTGCAAATGCTTAGAATGATTTGATTCATTTAATTGCTTAAATCAAGCCAAAATCCAATTTAGAGACACCCCTATATACAAAGAATATGTCACAAATAATGCATCAAGAGAAATACATGTTTAACACAAAGAAGTAAAACTGTTTCTGTAGCAGATGCTCGTTTACATATGCATTGATTTAACTACAGATTTCTCTCCCTCCTTTCAGGATTGCTAAAAAAGATGAACACAATCCCAGAACTGCACAAACTGAGCCAGAGAGACTAGAGACACTAATTTCTTCCTTTGGTTGTGCCTAGAGACATGTGCAACATTCTTGCTCTTATTGACATAAACAAACTCAGAGGCATGGGAAGAACTGCCACAGCTGCAGTTCCTGGTGCTCCGCTGCATCTGAGGAAGCCTGTGTCTGCCTTCGTAAGTATAAAAGACAGAATCAGGCCAGGAAATCCTGGGCTTTTCAGTCTGCATTAAAGCAGATTTCTGTGCCTGCTGCAGCTGCATGTATGAGAGACCAGGGGGTGGATTTGCACCGGGGTATAAACCTGGCTCTGGGTTCTTGCGCTCCCCAGTCTGCAAAACCACAGAAAGCATTTTTCCCAGGAAAGGAGGAGCAGTAGAGAAGGCTCTTATTTCCCTGAAACCCCTCCCTTCCCAAGCTTTTTCATAGAGACGGGCAACCATTCTCATTAGTCACTGTTACACGGTTGTTTTGTGCCCTGCAGCCTGTCGGTGTGGGAAAACTGCCTGGAGTCAGAGCAGCCTGGCAGCCTGCTGCAGCACCAGCACTCTGCAGGATGATTTCAGAGCTGCTTCCCAAACTATAATTTCTCAACAGTATTTACAGGCTGCTTTCCTGTGAAGCAAGAAAAAAACCCAAATAAACCCAACTGCTTTTTGGGATACCTCTACACAGCCTGTGGGCAGACAACAGGTTTCTGTTCAGGCAAGGGGGTCCTTGCTTGTGCCTGTGCTAGGAGGATGCTGCCCAGGATGCCTTGCGGGGATGAGGCACATCCCTGACTTGCTGGCTGCTCATGTCTGTGAACTCCACTGTGGCTTTGCCTCCTGATCTTCCCCATTGTCTCAGCATCCCACAGGTGTTCCCGCAAGACGAGCTCCACAACAGCATGTTTTGAAGGGTGGATCTAGAAACCTCTTAATCAGACCCAGGTCATCCTCCAGCCCTGTCCTGACTCATGCCCTGTCAGCAGCTCAGCTCTGGCTTGGCGGGGAAGGAGCCCCACTGACCAACTCTGTTCAATGTACCACCTTAGAGGTGATGCATGTGGATTTTATGCCTTAAATCCATCTAATAAACCAAATTCTCTGTAATAACTTTTCTGCAGGAAACAGTGGTGCAACCATGATCCTGCGCCTACGTATTTGAACAAACCCAGAAAAACAGTCCCAATTGTCCAGGGCAGATGTTGGGCAATCATTTCATGCTCTGTTTGCAAATACAGAGGTCAGCAAGAGGGTGCTTAAATCCTGCATGGAGCAGAGTGGAAACAGGCCCAGCCTCTCCTGCCCTTGCTCTTTTACTCAGCGTAAATCACTCGCTTTTGTGGTACACAGCAAACGTGGTTGTTGGGCACCCACAAGCGGCACAGTCTTTAATGCTGTTTTTCTAGCGAAGTCCCTTTGTCATTCACAAGCGAAATAATGCCTGACTGTTCTTTGCACACTTACAGTCAGCAGTCATTAGTGCAACCTTGGGAAGGGGAGAAAAAGAGTGTTTTCATGCTAATATTTTCTTAAAATGTGGCATAAATCCAGCACCAACAAACAATGTGGGGTAGGTGGAACTGTGATAGTATCACGTGCCTCAAATGTCTTGGTTATGTGACAGCTTGACTAAAGCCAGGAAGTTTTCCTTAGAATCTACTTAGTCTACCTTGGAAAAGAAAAACCAAACAACTTCATGCATCAAAAAGTCCAGCTGGAGAACTTTCATTATTGCCCATCATTTTTAATTAGCTGATGTGTTTTCCCCTGGAGTGGGTTGAGCGCAGTACCCAGACTACACACACTGTTCCTTGGCTGGGGAGCTGCACGTGGCAACTTATCTTATATATCACTTATTCTCTTATTTTTATTCTCTTATGTATCATTTATCCAGCACGTGCTTGAGACTTGATGATATTTGGGCAGTTCACATGAAGCCCATGAAGTGTGGCTGCTTCTCCACTGCTCTCCAGGCACAGGGTGACAGTGTCCAACAGACAGCTGGTGCAGGATTATCTTAGGCTGTACTCAGTCACCAGAGATGCCCTTTGGGTGTTTAGTACATTCCGTTTCCTTCCATCCACCCAATTTGTTTTTCTATTTGGCAGAGGGATCTATCTAAAGTGACACCTCACTCTGGGAAAACACAGTATTGGGACCTAATTGAGTGCTTTATAGTTCTGAGCATAGAAACTTTTTGTTTTTGTGTGGGAAAGAGCTGTTATTTTATCCGTATCTCAGGTGGAAAGCAGGAGCTGTAATACTGTTGTATTCCAGAATGAAATGCTGCTTGATAATATTTTTATAAGCCTGTGCTGATTCCAGCATTAGCCTTTTGGAGAAAGAGAGATGGGGAAAACACAAATGTTCCTGCTCAGACACAAATCCAGAGCTTGCAAGTCCCAGGCAGGGGCAATGGAAGGAGATGGGGTACAGAGGTGAGGATGAAGGTCAGACACCTTTCTGAGGGCTTTGCTGCACCCAACTTAACCCCCACCTAGAAACCAGGCTTGGAGACAGCACGAATGAGCAGTGAATTCCTGGCATTGGGCTCAGTCAGGTTCATGGTGGCTCACAGGGGACCCTGGGCACTCCAGCACTCCTGCTGGACCCTGTTTTGGGGAACACCACATCTAAGTTGGCTCACACTGGCTCAGACAGCGCTATTATGGCTCCAGTCACCTGAAAACATCCTCTGTGCTGTCCTAGAGAGCCCAGCTGCTGCCTGCCCACCTCTCAGCCACCCTTGCACCTCCTCAGTAAATAAATTGTGACCTACAGCAGCTGCTTGTGCAGCAATATTGTCAGAGCAGTAACACACAGCCCTCTAGCAGGGCCTGTGATACTGAAACCCCTCCCAGGTACCAAGGCCCCAAAACCACCAGTTTGCACCAGTTTTCTGCTGAAATCCTCCAAGTGTAATGATATGTGCTAGCTCAGAGGAGTACCAAACTCTCAGTGGGTCAGCAGCTAAGTGGAATAGTGCCCCGAGCCCAAAACATGCAGTGTTTTTAACCAGACACTGCATGAAAACAGAACACAGAACAAAGTGGCACAACAACACTTTTTCCCTGGACCAGGATTGCTGTGCTTGGTAAAGCCTGCCAGAAAGGAGGACTAAAACCCACAAGACAGTCGAAAATTCCAGTGGTGAGTGTTTACCAAAGGCTACATGCCACATGGGTACACGAGTGTCCCTTGCTCACCTGGGATGGGACAAATTAATTGACACCCAAACAAAAATGAAAGCAAATGAAAACTTGTGTTCCCTTCTTTGAAAGGGATGAGCATTCCCGCCTTTTTTTTTTTTTTTTCTGATATATATAACACTTTAGGTTTTTCTTTCATAGCAAAAGAATCTCTCTTGTTTGTCACTGCAGTCTGGGACTATTTTTAACACTACTAATGAGTGACTAAAGTGGGGTGGAGTAGCTAAGCCAGCTTGCTGCTCCCAGCCACCCACAAGGTTTATCTGACCATCAGAGGAGGACCCGGACCAGGGCCAGCTCACATGAGGAGTCAAAGTAAGATGCCTGCAAAGTGTCTGTGTCCTGGGACACACATGGTGGAAAAAATGCACACCAGTTCCTGCAGGTGAGTTGAAAAAGGCCCAGACTCCACACAGGGCAGGCATGTCCAATTCTTGACATAAATCTCTGAGACTAATGCATCTCAGAGATGCGTTAATCTCTGACCAGAGCTCATAGAGCATGTTGTGGCATTGCATCTGCCCAGCAGAAAAAGACAGGAGAAAAGCCACGTGCAAACAAGTTATTCCTGGACTAGAGGACACCCAATTAAAGGCAAGTAGTGGTTTCTCACAGGGTCAGTAAATTAATAGAAAATCATAAAATCATTAAGGTTGGAAAGATCTCCCAGATCATCAAGTTCAACCATTAACCTAGCATCACTGTGTTCACCACTAAACCACATCCCCAAGAGCCACATCCACACACTTTTTGAACACTTCCAGAGATGTAACACCTGGCCCCCGTCTATCCTTCGGAATGGTCTCTGTAGAGGTCCATTAGCATTCAGGGAGTCAGAAGCTGTTGAAAGGGGAACATCCAGCATTCCTTCTCCCATCAACTCCAGGACTGCTGCATTCAAAGGAGGGACTGAAAACAACTGTGGGAAGTACCAGATGTCAGCTGCTGGATGCAGCGTCCCAGCTGCCAAGTCCTTCCCAGCAAGGAGAGTACACACTGAATGAGAATGAAGACACAGTCACTGGAGCATGACAGCAGCAGGACAGCACAGGAACACAGCAACAGCCTGGGCTGGAGACCAAGAAACACTCCACTCTGGACAAACAATATTCTAGAGGAGCATATATGCGTATCTATACTGTTCTAATCTATACATGTATAAATAAAAGCCTACCTGATGTAGAGAACTGCTGCGAAATGTTCAAAACTCTGCTATACTAAATCATTAGAGGCAAATTGGAGTGATGTGTTAACTATGTTTATTGCAGAACAGCAGCGAGATGCCATAAACCCAGGCACACTCCGGTGCACGGTGCTGTGATGGTGTAAGACAAAATGCCAGAGTAGCAGAGCCTTTGTGCCGCAGCCTTCTATTCCATCCTCATTCCTCTAAAAGCCAGGGAAGAGAGCAAGCACCTGTGAGCCTGGTGTGGAGCCTGCACTGGCAAGGGGTCCACGGACCTTTGGGCTACTTGGACACTTGTTCCCTTTCCCCAGGTCTGCCAGACAGCTGGACAATGAGGACACAAACCTTGCAGCAATGGCTCACAGTGTTACCCTGTCAAGGCAGATGCCTCATGTTCTTGCAATAAGGGACATGCATTTAAAAACAATGGGTTTCTTCCTCCGCACTGTCCAACCCCACTTGGCTGATTCACCAGAACCAAAAACTTCATAAGTCATCTTGAATATTCCCAGCTGTAACATGCCCAGAACCAAATCATTCCAGGAAGCACTACATTTAAGAGCATTTAAATAGACTGTCTTCTCAGACCTTGCAGAGAAATTATATAAGCATTTTCCTTTGGAACAGATGGAAGAGGAAGAAAAAAAAAATTAATATTTTGAAGCAATAGAATTATAACTAGAATTATAGCACATGCCAGTAAGACAGATGTAGAGAGTACAACTTGGAAATCTTGGCTTTGGCCCATACAAGAAGTCAGATTATATTACCACACAGCCTTAAAAATCAGGGAATTAAGTGATTTGGGATAACAAAAGAAAACTAGTTGGAGAAGTATTCTTAACCTTAAAAGAGAAGAAAGGGGTTTTAGAAATATTAAAAAGGAGTGGGTTTTTTTTTTTTCAGTGCTCATCTGTAGAGCGACAGGATGTTGGTGTATCTTTTATTAATTTAGTTAAAACAGCTCCCCTTGTGATCTCAGATTGATCTAGAGCATGTAACTGTTCGAGCAAACCTGTAAAAGAAAAAAAATTCTTTTTAAAATCTCAGGTTGTAAATTAGTACCATGAACACCTGATGTTGCTAAATTCATATTATTTATAAAATTACAGAAGGTGTTATAACTGGAGCAGCGGCAGCAGAGATAGCTGGTGCAACAGTCACAAACACTTATACCAGCTCAGGATTTGTTCTATAAAATCACAAGCTCTGCCATCTCAGAGGTCAAATTGCCTTAAGCAACTGCATAGAGCTGTCAGAAAAAGCTAATCATGCTCCATTATATTATATTAATGTATAACCAAAGGAGAAGGAAAAAATAAACCCATAGAGTTTATTTAGAAAAATAATCTTTTACACCTGCTGAGAGGCTGGGAAAATAGAACAGTCCTACCTACAGCTTTTTGCTGAATGGTATTTTAATTGCACCCAATGAGAATCCAAGTTTCCTCTCAGAGCTACTGTGAATTCACTGCGTTCTAGAGGATGATTATACATCAGTGAGAGGGTAAAACTGAGCCTTCAGGCACAAGCATATTATATAACTTCTGAAGAGTATCCCTGGGAATTGCAAGTATGGTTACAAATTGCTGCACTTTCAAAACATAAATACAATAATGTGCTTTGCTGGCCTGTGGTTGAAGTCTCTTGCAAGTGGCCTAAGACTACTTTAAACAATATGGAGATATCAAATCAAGCTAAGAAACTGCAGCATTGAATTTATGCTAACTGCATCCCTGCACTTATCGGTTATCAGCTGCATTGATAAGAATCGTGCTTCTTATCAGGAGATGGTAAATGAATAAACACAGAAAGGTTAAAAAGTGCAGGAGTCCTTTCAAGAGGGCTACATGAAAAGCCTTAAATAGACAATATATCACCACAACAAACCTACTGTCAGGTTAATATGACAAACATTAGAAATTATTTACTGTATAGAAAAGGATTATTTTGTCATTCCCCAAACAGTAAATACTACATGTATTCTTCCAGCTGAGAGAAAAAACACAGGATAGCTGCAGTTCATTTCTTCTTGATTCACAGTTGCAAATAATAAAAGTTCACAGAAACAACTTTCTCCTTCAGAACAAAGTAGAAACATCCAGTTGCTAGAAGTACAAATCCTGTCTTCCATCATGAATCTGAATACCTGAAAGACACAGCAGCATCAGGACAGTCAAACTGCACAGTCCTCGCAATCTCCTAAGATGTTGTGCAAACAAAATTGCACCTTTGGGTCTGGTGCAAAAGAGCCCTTACTAGAATAACCAGAATGACCCATTCAAGGTATCCCCAAAACATTGCATATCAAAGAACCAACATGGGGTATTGATGCCTTATCCTAGGCTTAGAATTAAAAGCCAAACACAGTTAGAGGGAAAAAGGGTTTTACCTCAGTATTTATTCAAGAATCCTCTGGTGCACCACATCCAGGCAGAAAGCACCCCCCAATGCACACCGAAAGTGCACACCCAAGATGCACGCCCCAAGATGCACACACACAATGCACGCACACGATAATTCGCGTATACAGTTATAGACCTTGCACATTAGCATATCTATCAAAGATTCCCCAATGAGAGGCTCAAGAGAAGTCCCCGTCCTGAGGAATGTTCCCCCTGAATGGGCCTATCTTGGTTTATAGAACGTGTTCTGGAGACGACCTTGGTGTCTGGGGCTTTCTGACCCAACTTCAAGGTTTTCAAGATGTTTAGTCTCCTGGCTTAACAGAACTTTGGGTCTAAGCTAGTTATCAGACTTGGGGAATTACAAGTATGTGGGCTAAAAAGCACTAAGGATACATGCAGAGCTGTGTAAAAGGGTATGTGGAAGGGTATATGAGAGGGGTATATGAAAAAGCAAAAAAAACCATCATGGCATCACAGTATGACCAGTCTCAAGAGACTAATAAAAATATGGAAGCCTGAATGCTTTGGGAATAATTTCTTAGAACTCACCCAGCAGTATGGTGGGTTTGTCGGTGCAAACTGCAGCAGTGTTACTAAATGGGTGCTTGAGGTACAATGCTATTCTATCTTTCTGGGATCTGAAACTTGGACAGTGAGTGCAAGACAGGCATTGTGAAATGGCAGCCTGATGGTATAAGCGCAAAAACTAAGGTAGATGGGGTTAAAAAAATCATGTATCTCATTTTAATATAATGTTTTTCTTCTTCTTTGTTAATGTATTTATGGGAGGTGGTGGTTCTATCTGGGGGAAAAACAAGCTTTTGAAATACAGTCTGGAAGCAAACAAGGAAGCATCTTTAATTCTGCATGCATAAGCAAGGCTGCTGTCTGATTTGTTCCAAACCTGCCAGTTTCTTTACTCACCTGCAGTGGCATGACTTACACTGGGATTTTCTGAGCCTTGGTAAGAGCTTGCTTTCCTCTCTTAAAAAAAAATAAAAATACAGGGGATGAGCAGAGATCCAGCACAGAGCTAAGAGTTGACAGTAGTTACTAAAGAAACCTTGTGCTTTTGCAGCCCAGCCTATAGCACAGGTGCTGAGGAGCTCTGTGCTGTCTGGCACAGCAACATACACTTCCAGAAATATAAATATCAGCTGTTCTTAAACATGACACAGAGCAAGGAGAAGTATATTTAACAGATAGAGCCAGGAAACAAGGACTCCTACAGCCAAACTAAATGCACACATCCTAGGGATTTGCCAAAGACTCCCTGTGAACATGGACCAGCCACTTCTTATCAAACCTTGTTGGGTTGTTTCATAATCACAACGATGGAGTTACACGTGTGGTGTTTAGAGTCTCCCGAATGTTCAGAAAGGCCCTGTATACATCCTGAAAGCAAAGACTTTAATGGTAATGACTGGGGAATACTGAGCTGTTTAATTCCCTTTTCAGTTTTTTCCTCACCCATTTTCTTTCTGAATTTTTGGGAAAAAAAGTCCACTGTTGTTAGCAGTGTTTCCCTGTTTTCAACACAAGACTAATTTCATGAAATATCTCTTTTTGTAAAGGAGTCAGTTCCTGGGGCTCCCAAGCCTTGACAGGCTCGCATTGCCCCCTTGGGGGAAGAGGGCACCTTACCTTGTTCTTAAATGAAATTCCAGTTCAGACACTGTCTTTAAAGTAATTAAACTCCCATTCACTACCTACACGAATTCTAGGGTGAGTGCCTGTGCAACACATACACAAAACCTCTGCTGATATACCATGAGCATAAAGCTTGCATTCCAGCTGAAGATACAGACACTCTCCCTTTACCATGCACAGACACAGACAGGCATTAGACATTCTAGCAGTAATAAGTTAACGAAACACCTACAGTCACGGTCCTCATAACAACATAGCTCTGTTGTATCCTCAAAAGAGGAACTGTAGATAAACTCCTGTTTGTATCTGCAGGTGGTTTTTGGCCCACATTCTGCCAAATTCCTGCTGATGCAGTTTCGAAACTGGGTAACCAGAAGGTATTTCACAGCTGCTTATTTTTCAAAACCTAAGCCTCAGGATTGCTTCTTCACGTGCCTGATCTTTTTTGTTTAGAAGTACCAGGTAGGACGCACTGTATTTTTCCAGCAGACTCCCTAAACAATTTCACAACCCTTTTTCTTGGAGACCAGTGTCAAGCTGCCTGACTGGGGAACGCCTAGGAACAGCAATGCAGATGTACCCCAACAGGCATCAGCGCTTTGGCCAGGAAGCCTGACCCCAGAGAGCTTCTCAAAGGCAGAATTACTCACAAGGGAGCAATTTTATCCATCAGATCTAGACACTGTGGGGACATAAATGAACTTCAGGCATCTTTCTGCTGTGTGCTGGTAGTACCTAGGATTAGAATTCCTAGTAACTGTGGATAATAAACAAGCAACAATCATCACTCTGTGAAATGCATTAGCTCTGAGAAATCTGCAGGGAACAGACATAGCCTTTGGCAGGCAGGGCAGCAGTGCCTCATGGCAGGGAGCTCTTAGCCAGACACAAGACAAGGCTGGTCCACCAGCCCCTACACCCTCATCATTCCAGCTACAGACAGAGACTGGGAGGGAAAAAAACCCATGGCCATGCTGGTAAGGGCTGCAGTTTCCCATCCTGTATTCAGAACATAATTAACAGCCTGCACAGTGAGAGAGGCTGCTCAGGGATCTTTCCTGGCCACCCCTTTCTGGTCCCAATGAGGGAGCATGTGGTACACACCACACCTAACACCCACGGGTATTAGAGATCGTGATAGCACTATTAATAATGCTTATATTCACTTAAAATGTCTCCCCAGTGTAAGCCAGAAGGTAAAATATTGTGTGAGTAGGCAATGCACATTTTTTGATTAACCCATTCTATATATGGCTAATCGATCCCAAGTACCACAGTACATATCAGGATTATCTACTGTAAAAGACTTCCGTGAGTTTGCCTGAAGTTGGATCCAGCTTGAGAAGCTTAGGAACAGACTGTATTATTCTGTCACTTTACATCAGATGCCAGCAAAGAATAAAGTGATAGTAAGTTATTTTCTTACCTCCCCCAGGAGTTGAACTTTGACTGATATTTTGTAACCTGGCAAGTCCGGTCAAACAAGCAGAACTTGAGTGTTGCTTCATGGTGCATTCTTGCACGGATGTTAAGCATCTTTCCTGTTGCAGAAGGCCAAGAAGAGAACTGTATTTCCTGTCAGAGACTGGCTCATCTGCCGCATGCAGGTCAAGGAGGGTGTGAGGATATGCTGAACTGGTGGCACTGGGAGTTCCGATTGGAGGAAAGGGCCATAAATCTGCAGGTAGAGCTGGACGACTCCGCAGAGATGATGGCTGGCACTGGCCTACCACACCAGCAGCAGAAAAATTCAGAGCAGAATTTGCCATGCTTGTTGCAGAAGACGACGGATATGGTTTGTAGCAATGTGAAGAGAAATTCCATTGATGGGGAGACATGCTGTCTACTTAAGAAGAGAAAAAAAGCGTCTGAAGTCTCATCAATTCTTACTTTTTTTCCAAGGCAAATTCCAGTGGACTTCTAAGGGAATGCTACCAGATTGCATATTCATTTTTACAGAAATATATAATCACTTTTGTGCTGCTTATCTTAAACATTAACCACAAATTAATACTAAAAGCAGATTAAACCACCACCATCAATGTTTCTACAAAGTATTAAATGTGTACCACACAACCACCAACTTTGGCAGGTTTTTGACAGCTGCAAGCTTAGACAAATATATTTTTGTGAAGGTGACAACTTAAGTCATAATGTACTTATTGCATCCAGCAGTGATGGAGAAACTTGGCTGGAAAATGATGACCTAGTCCTGCCAACAGGCCCATGGAAAGCTTGGGAATCACTCCAGCAATCACGGGGATTTACCCAGGAAGTCCCAGCTACATAACCTAGGGCTTTACAAGTATGATTTGCTTGCTTTCTGTTTGCACACAATTCAAAATTTAAGCTCAATGGATCTTAAATTCCTTAGTGAAAGCCAGTCACCCCCATCCAACACCAGGCTCATATATGGAAAGGAGCTCACCATTTTTCAGGACAACAGTCTCACCCTTGTGCTTTGTGCTCAGATCTTCAGGATTCTTGGCATTGCTGAGAGCTCTAGAAAAATGTTCATCTACCATGCTGTTAATGTCTCCTTGGAAATAGGTGAACACCACGCTCTGAGATCCCCATTCTGTTTTCACAGGCTCTTTGCTTTTACTCAGCTTTGGGGAGAGCTTCCTTGTGTCTTCCATTTTTGATGGCAAACAGTCCCTGCAAAAAAAACCCCAAAAAACCAAAACCAAAAAAACCAGACAGGTCAAAGAGACAATATTCAACTTCAAGTGCCCAGTGAGTGGTGAGCCCAGCTTCCTCTCAAAAATAGTAGGGGCTAGAAGAACACTTACTGGTAGGATTAGATTCTCTGTGTTTCTGCTTTTTCCATGCACCTCTTCTTTACTGATTTCCTTATGAGATACTTCTAAAATGAAATACTTGGGCAGAATGGGCACATCTATCCACCAGCTGTCATTTCTCACTCTGACTTTATAAGTCCGGGCTTAGAACCTAGTACTGTGCAAATGTGTTCTCAGGACAGAACTGTGCTGGAAGAACTGAAACACTTAAAATAATAATTCAGAGGTGGCACTATCCCTGAATGAAGTTCAGGACGAACTTGTCAAAATGCTTCGTCCAATTTTGGTTTTTGTATTGTTCAAAAAACATAATGATAGAGTGAAAAAAAACAACCAACCAAAACAAGACCAAAAAAACCCCCAAATCCCACTATACTACATTAGAATTGAAAATAATACTTTTAGATAAGGTAAAGTCTGAAGTACTTTGATCACTGTCAGCACAGATCTCCAAAACAAAAAGATTTCTAACAGTAATTAGTTGCTTAACCTGTTAGAAAAAGACATTCAGATTAAATTATTGGAAATTCAAATCATAGCAAATTCAAGTAGAAAAACGAAAAACAAACAACAAAAGAAATAACCTTTTCTTGTTTGAAAATGCATGGTGGGTCTGCCAGCTGCTTAAAACTTTGGAGCAAGACTGCCAAAACACACACTCTGGGTCGACCAGAATTTACAGGTTTAAGGCAGGAACTACACTAAAATAGTTTGCAGGAAGTCAACAGAAGACTATAAGACTCCTTTTTGTTCTCTTTAAAAAAAATCTCTGCTGCCAGATACGATAAAGAGGAGGATGAGGAATGTCACTGCTTGCCCTGGAGAAGCATTGTTTTCATGCATTTGTGCAGTTTCTGGCTGCAAAGGACCAAGTTTCCAGCCAGAGCTCACAAGTCCGGCTCTAATCAAAATTATATTTAGCAAGGCTCAGGCTACAAGTGCAGTGAAGTCCCTGCTGTTTCTATTCAATATTCCATTTTCACTGTCAGCTCACAACACTGCATAGCATAATTGATTTACCTTGGTAGCAAAAGGAAGGCTGTTATTTTTCAGACATCAGGGAAACCTTTGGCCAATAGCCAGTTGTACCGCACAAAACCTCATGAATCATTAGATATTTCCATCCAACTAACCCTGCAATACACAGCACTGCTTAACCTAGTTCAACACATTTATCTGATTTCTTTCCTAATCATAAATCCCCCAATCCTCAGAAGCTTTCCAATCAGCATTGCACTCATCTGTGCCTCAAAGGATACTCTGAAGTGCCTGTGAAGACTGCCTTCAAATGGTTTCTCAGAATTTTCTTACATATGAAAAAAACTGTTCAGGCTGCAAAACAAGTATCCAGGTATTAACAAATACGAGGATTAAGTTTATCAAGACATAATATATCCCCATTTTAATGCTTAAGCCTTCACCTACAAACTTCTTGTCCATGTTTATTGCTTGCTTCCATGTCTAGTTTTGCTTGTTACCTCCATCTCCCTCCGCCATGTGCTCTGTTCAGTTCTCCCTGCTTCACGGTCACTTGCTCACCCAGCCCTAATCTCCTGTCACCAAGAGTCACTCCTGCCAACTCATGTTCAAACTCAAGAGGTCCTTAGTCCTTATCTTAGGATTTCTACTGCTTTGCCCCAGTTCCATCCTCCTAGATTCACCTAAACACAGCAGTGGGAACAGGACTGCAAGGCCACACTCTTAACAGTCATCTGATTCAGAAGACAATCTTTCACAACTTTAAAACTGACCCAGCTTTCCCAGACACGGAAAACTTAAAACCAAAAAACACTTCTTCCCAATTTGCAGCCACCTTCCCAAGGCCCATGAGGGGAAGCAGGAACTAGCACAACCCAGCCACACAACTGGAAGGACTTCGAGCACAGGAAGAGACACTAGTTTTTCCCAGTCTTGTTTCAGAAAGCATCCTTCTGTTTTGGTTAAGGAACTTTATGGTTGCTCAGCTGGGGGCCAACACTCGCCCTTGAAAATTCCAACCCAGGGAATGAAAGCTTGGCAAAGACACGAGCAACCAGATGGCCTGAGAAAGGACAAGGAGTCATCTCGACAGCAAGAAGCAAAGCAGCTCTTCCTGCTCTGCTCCAGCACTACACATCATCATACAATTTAGAAAGCATTAGCACTGGCCCAGAGGATTACTTTTCCCGTTCTTCAATCAGTACAAGCCGTTGTGCCTTTGTACCACTTTATTAACATGCTTAACTGGCTCCTGACATTAATTCTGGGCTCCTTTAGCATCGTTTATTCATGTGCAGCAGCTTGTGTGATTGTGACCAATTACAACGCTGGAAAAATAACATATTTTAAAGAAAAAAAGCCCCTCTATCTCTTCTTTTCCACCATTTCCCTTAAAAACCTCTTGTGCTTTCCAACAAGTAGCCAAAAGAAGGCTGGGTATAACCTAAGTTACACCTCAGTCCTCTCAGTGATCATATGGGCATAAGGATTCTAAATGTCCCAGGAGACAGGACCTAAATTTGGAGCACTGTAGTCTTCATTATCTGACTTTCCTATTATTCCATCATCCAGCACAAAGTCTGCAAAAGGCAGAAATCCTTCCAACTTGTCTGCCACAAACCATTGTCAAAATAGAGTAGAAGTGGAGCTCAGGATGAAATGGACTCAGCTCATATCACACTACGGCAAAATACTGCAAGTATTTGTCCAAGTTATTTCTCCTTCAGGTGGACAAGGACCCATAGTCAACACAGGCTTAAGAGTGGTGGCTATTGACAGCTCACCACAAGAGCTAATACTTTACAATGTTTTTCACATTCCCCACCCTTGCCAGCAGTATTGAATTCCCATCAGTGGAGCATCGGACAGGGAGCTCTTCATTCTTGATTTCATGTAGCTCAAATCAGTTTTAAAAACAAAACCCCCTCTCACTTCCCTAGTATTAAGCCACAATTTAACAAGCAGGCATTCCTTCTCATCAAGTTATCCCTCAAATAAGGGAACATTTGAGGAAGTCAGTGAGCTCTCCTACCTTAACTCACTGTCAGCAGTGGTGTCACACCAGTCAGATTTTCCAGATATTGGACACTCATGTTGTGTCCAGCAGGTCAGGATCCTTCCTGGGCCCAGCCAGCTCTGAGTGCACTGCAGCAACTGCAGCAGAAGGCAAGCCACGTTCATGAATTCCCCACACTTTCTAGCCTCCAGCTGCACAGAACGAGGCGTTTCCTTCAACCTATCTGCTAAGAATGCATGAAATGCACTCCAACGAGTCAACCAGGTTCGGAGGTTTCAGGAATGAGGAAAACAGGATTGTAAGAAGGTTTAGGTTTGTTTGGCTTTTTTCTTTTTATGACAATGTGTACACAATAAAGAAGACAGTGTGGACTTCAGAAAAGTTTGGAGTAAGATGATAAACAAGTTATGGCAGAGAATCAAACTTGGCCAGGATGATAAAGGACTTTTCCTATGCCATGTTACAGAATATTCACTATCAGTTCGGTAACTACAAACACGTATGAGAAAAAGATGACCTGTTTCCAACCCAAATAAACTGGATAACCAATTTTCTCTCTTTTCTTTGTTGGATCTGTTTTAATAACTACAGGGGAAAAAAAAAAAAACATTCTTGTTCTTTAAGGGTCAGGAAAGAGCTTGGGGTTTTTTGTAGCAAGTTTACCAAAATTAGCAAATTGCAGCCGTTCCAGAAATGCTGAAACAGGGTCAAACTTGCCAGTCTCAGCTGGAAAAAAACACACTGGGGATGTAGTCACCAAACTGGTGACATTATGTGTTTTATAGAACATCTTAGGAGCTTGTTTACTCACACAGAAAGCTGGAGAGCACAATCCAATTCCCTCTGCCTTTACGTATGAATCCACCCTCTGCCCTTCCCAGAACAACTTAACTACCAGGCTGGGAGAGTTCCCATGACGGTTCTTAGTCTTTTATTGACACACAGTTTGCATAAACACATTTTTATTGTGAGACAGACTGGATTCCAGTCCACCAGCAGGGCAAGAGCCCTCAACACCTCCATTGCTCTCTGACCCCCTTTTCTAAACTGTCTCATATGGCAGAGATTTCCTCTGCTAAAGCTTTTCAAGACCTTACTTGAGATCTTCCTCTCATGCTGGCAGTTAAAGCTCTCCTCAGGCTAAGATGGCATCGGTTTAAAGCTCCTAGAAAGTACTACAGGGTAAAATGGGATTATAACCCCTATTCTTCACTACAGGAATTGAATGACTGATTTCCAGTGCTTTTGAAGCATTCAAAGTGTCAAACCTTTGAAGAAAAAAAAATTTTAAAAAACTTTGAGAATAAAAATTTAAATTCTACTTGTCCTTATTAAAAACATCTTCACAGTCTCAATTTTAACTACGGTGTCTGCAGTGATCCCTCCTGCTCCTTTTCTCTCCATGCAGGTCCACTAACACCCCAAGACAGGAAGAAGGCCGAGACCAAACCCATAAACAGGGAACAAATACCATAACCCACTTATAGTTCCAGCAACATGTCTACCGGGTCCAGTTGGAAGCTCTGTCATGTTAACACATGTGCTTTATAAATTGAAGCCCCTGTGCACCAAATGCTATGGTACCTTTCACTGAGGAAAAAGAGAAAAATACGCTATCTTAAAACTAATCAGCAAAGACTTGTTCTGTTCATGAGTTTGTTTATTAAAAAGGTAGTATAAAACACAACCCCTTTAAGAAACAAATTGAAGACAAATGAAGGGTATTCTCAGATGCTGTCACAAATCTAGATATTATTCAAATACCATTTGCTTTTTAATGTTGCTTTTCTAAAGGATAAATGAAAATGGTTAATCTATTGAAAAAAAAAATCACCTGTCAGAAAAAATTCCAAGTCTACTTACTGAGAAGTTTAATCTAACAATATACTTTCATATTACACAATGAGCAAAAAACCAGTTTGCTGCAAAAGGTTTCATAATTCTATAAATATTTTACAGAACTTTCAGAGTATCCTGACAGTTAAGATGTCAAGCTATAATAAGCACTAAAATACACACAAGTCAAATCAACACAAATACACAACTCACAGAATTCATTTACCATACTGCAGTATGTTTCCTCAAATGCAGAAATAAAAATAAGAATTTAAAATCCAATTAAAATCTATGGGAATGTATTTTTTATTTTTTTTTCCAAATTTGGTTTGGTTTAGGTTCAAGAATTCAGGGTATGAATATTGATGAAAGGCAAGTTTGGGTTTCTACGAAGCATCCAACACCTTCAAGTTTTCTTAAGTGAATTAAGCTAATTATTTGTAATTGTTAATAGGTTAACCTTAACTGAATAATGTCTAGGACATGTTTTAGCTAAAATGCACTGCATTTAACATACTAAAGATTTTAAGTGAATTGCAATCCTTATACAAAACTTAAGCTGTATGAGGGACTGAAATTCAATTAAAAAAATTTTAAAAAGTCAGCAGGAGAAACAGATAAACATTTTGATGCAAAATGACACTAATTCTCTCTTTACAACTGTATATGAGCATTCGAGAACCTGCAAAAAAAGAGAAAACCTTCTAGAAAGCCTTTTATTTTGAGGCTTTTTGTTTCCAGGTGTCTACCTTGGCCACGCTCCTCAAACCACGCCATCTCTGGTGAATACCTGTAACTCCATAAAAATTCCTTCTCAGCAAACCACGGAACAGCATTTGATTCCAAAGCAAACTACCAATTTATCCTGAAGCTAAGCAGTGATTTTGGATGGTTTAGAAAGTGATTCTGACAAATTATGCTGAAGGATCAGTTAATACTCTGTTGTATTGTATTTAAGTGGCTTCACATCCATTTTGTTACACTGAGAATTAGTAGAAACAACTATTTCTCTAGTTCAAAACTGAGCAAAAATAATTATCCACAAATTGTTTCACCCTGCTGCTAGTTATAGTTTTCATCCGATACAGAGGAAAGGAGACAGATTCTCTTAAAATGAACCTCTCACCAAAAGCAGAGGGATGGAGGAACGTGCAGTTTACTGCAACACTGGAATGGAACCTGAAAAATCCTTAGGAACTGAGCAAGAAGGTTGTTTTTGTCACTTCTAATGAGCAAGAAAAGTAATTAGAAAACACTGTTAATTAAAGAACAAATAAAGTGAAAATTCCTGTAGGGTTTTAATTTCTTACCAATTTATGTATGATGCTGATCAGTAAGAAAAATGTGTACGTTTAAAAAGCAACTCAGTTCAGATTTGTTAAATTTTTTTATTAAACATTACTGTTCTATACTATAAGAACTTCATAATCATACTTCAAAACAGCAATTTTAACTTCGGTGAAAATTTTTGATTTCTGTTCAGATTGATTTATAAAAAATTCATAAATTCAAAATAATATCATAAATAATTTCAAAAAGGAAAACATCTAAAGAACTTGGTTTCAATGAAAATCTGCTTAAAAGAGTCACAGCTGCATTAACCTCTCCTTGGACTACTAAATGCCTCAATAACGCAATGAATAGTTTATAAAAATATATTTTTACATTTTACTGGGGAAAACGGAGGTAGACAAAAGGAAAATACGAGTTTGAGTATAATGCCACACTTGAGAACAATGTATTTGCATGGAAAGAGAACTTTTATTTTTTAAGAATCCTAGTTAATAGGAAAGCCAGTAAAGCACTTGGCCTCAGTCTTTGTTGGTGCTCTACTTTAGTGTGAAGCCTAAAGGAGAAGGTGAAAGGACTAAGATCACATTGGACTTCTGCAGCAAGCCAGTCAAATTTGCACATCAATTGGAGAGAGGAAGGTTTACTGCACATACAACAATTCCTTATTTTTCCAAGTCTTATTTCAAACACTAACACTAACCTTGTTTTCCATATCTGATACCATGATAAGGCTTCATAGAACTTCACAAGTTTTATATAATTGTCCACAAGTTTCCCTATATCAGTTGTAATTCCACTGTAAAACAGGTGATTTAACTCTATAGTGTTACACAACTGGGCTCCCTTTAAAAAAAAAAAAGCAAACAAAACACAAGAGTAAGAGATCTAAAGCCTGGAGTCTAGAAGCTGGAAGAAAAAAAGGAGCACTGAAAGAAATACTCATCACACTAAATTATACTCCTCATATGCAAACACTTCCAGCTCTCAAAGGTCTGTGGTGCTTATTATCAATAAAAATAACTAAGGCAGAACCAACACAACTCAGAAATGTATCTGAATATAACACTATGTGCAGCTACTAACCAGGCAGTGTTCCAGATTCCCTGAATTCTTCAAACACCTGCTTTGCTGAAACACACAGTCCACACACTTGGAAAGATGAGAAAACTGACTTTTTTTAGCTGGCAAGAGCTACATCTCTTCTTTATAAAGCAACACAAAATGGGAAGTTTGTCATATCAGCATATTATGAGCCCCCAGACTTTTAACCCCTGAATTCAAATATGACAGCTATTTTTGTCACAAAAAGATGTAATTTATAACCACAGTGGCAAGTGATAACTTAGATGCTCTGGTTGGCATAGTCACCCACACATATTGACTATATATTTAAAAAAGCCCAAGAAAATAAACTTAGAGAACCATACAGACTTCAGGAAAAAATTCGTATGGTAATCTCAGAGCACAAGATTTGAAAATAACATTTTCAGAGTATTCTGATTACCTCATGATGGAAATACAGGAATTAGCATCTATAGTTTCTTGCAATCCAATATGAACTAAAAAAATTCAAAAGATCCTCCTTGCAAATGTGTACTGGTAACCATCCATACGAACAGCATGCTACGAATTTTTAATTATTTAGTGCCTAAACCCATGTTCTTCTGTCCTTACTTATCAAAATAATGGAATTCTAGATTAAGAATGACTATGCCCAAAACAGCTCCCCTCAGCTATTTTTGAAAGCCTGCCACTTATTAAGATATCAAAAGTTAGAACATCTCCTAAGTCCTTGCTTTTGGAAATATTTTGAAGAGGACTAGCATTTGCTTTTTCCATGTAAGAGCATTATTTGAAAGCATATTTTAAAGTATTCTAACTTTTGCACAACAAGCTGTAGTTTGAGTTGCCAAAAGCATTTAAATTTTATGAAATATGGAAGATCCTCCCCACTGTGAAGAGCATACAGAGCTAAACTAAAATGTTGAGAACTCACATTCATCATGCTAACAAAGTTAAACAAAAATCCTTACTCTAGTATAAAAGCAAGAACTAATAAAGCCACCAAAAAAATCAAAAGCCTATTTTGATACCTACTGCATACAGACCACGAGAGTTTAAGACCAATCTTATTACGGCCTAGAATATGTGTGTTCATGCATTTCTAGTCTCCTTGACATAATTCCAGCCTCTACCCAACATCAACAGAAGATCTAAACAGGGGAAGGAAAAAAATAATCTGCTGAATGCTGTGATTTAATAACATATCTTCATTCAGTTTGCCTTAGGGTTGCTATGGAAACACTGTCTGCCACTTTCTTTAAGCTTGTGACCTGATACTACTCATCATCTGCCACCTAACACATAGCAACACATCCAATGCCTTCACCCTATATGTATCGCAGCACTTGCTCCATAAAATGATCCAACATACCAGGACACAAATTATTGAAATACTGAGTTCCAAGGGGTATAGGAAAATAAACAGTACAATCCACAAATCTTGTAAAAGCTTTGCATTACTTTAGTTACATACAGTTACATAAACTTAAGGGTTGGAATATATTTCACACTCACATGATGAAACACTGACTTACTTAGAACAAAAGAAGCCTGATGAGTTTTACTGCGTTCTTGGCAACTTGAGTTACTTTACCTGAACAGCCAATTATTACAAACCTTTAGAACCTCATTAAATACTGCTTTTAATGAAAATTTCAAAGCACGCAGTTGATGACATTCTAATATGCCTATATTTGAATGAATATTGTCTGCAGTCACCCTGAAGAAAGCGATACACTCAAACATCACCCTAAAAATCATGCTTCCAGAAAGTATTAAAGATGTTATGTATCAGCTTCACCATCACTGCCTGCAAGGCTGCTGTCTGTGGATGGAGCTCCATCTTCATTAATACCCTCACCGTTATTCTCCCTCTTATGAGCTTCATCATTTGCATCCTCCTTAGGTGTGTCATTAACCTCTGGAGGTTGTTTCCTTTCAGGCAGTTTAACACTACTTGATGCAGAATCTGAATCAGATGTATTTTGTTGCTCCTTTGCATCAGGATCCCCTAAAAATGACTCCCACACCTTGATCCTTTCTTCCCTTTCTCTTGCAGTCTCCTCCACCTGTTAAAGAAGTGTTTATACACATCATTACAGAGTCATACTTGTCAAAACGAGTATTTACACAGATAAAATTAAACAAACATTTATATTACAGAATTATGTCAGTGCTGACTCTGAACTAATGATCTGTACATCCAGTGGCTAATCCTCTAAGTTGACACTTTCAGTACTCAAACAGGTCCTCTAATTTTTTGCTAAGTTGAATAATTGAGAATGATTTTTGGAGACATTCTACAGCTTTTGAAGAGAAGCAAGATAATGCAGGGATGGACAGGGGAAGGGTATGGGGACAGGAATGCCAATCACTCCTAGAATTCAAGCAAATTTACTGTTTGGAAGACATATTTGATAAAACAGAACCATGAAAGGCTACCTGATAATCCGTTACACCATCCCATGTTTCAGCACTGAGCTGACGGCCACCAAACCACCTTCCATTTAGAGTCAGCTTGCACAGATCAGCTTCTGTTGCTTCTTTAAATGACACAGAAGCGACGCCATCAGGGTGCCTCTGTAAGGACAGGCAACTTGCATTTAATAATATTCTATCTAATGTATTTATTCCAATACCCTTTAGATTGTCTTATAAAATCAATCAGGATATAGCTCCATTCTGATCATACATAATCGTGTTTGAAAAGTTCTGCTTTCAAGCTTCCATATGTTGGTCTATTGGCACACAGAACACAATTTTTGAACACAGAAAACAAAAAATATTTCAGCTAGCTTAGCTACAAATAATGTATCCGTACACTTTCAAACTTGTGACATGTATCCAAGCTCCTGGGAGGAGTTAGTTTGCCTTCACATAGTCTGAAGTAGACAGGTGCTCAGACATTAAGTTCCGAAAGTTTTAAAGTACTGAAAGACTAAGTCAAGTTTCCATGAAGTAAACACACTCAAATAAATGCTCCACTCATACTAAATGCAGCCTGAATGTTTTGCACCTTTGCACATTACATCAATTCTGCCAACACAGCATGTAAAAATACCTACATCAAATATGAGAACCTTCTTTACTTGACCAAACTTTTCACACTCTGTCCGCAGATCTTCTCTTATCTCATTTAGCACTAAAGGGTCCTCCTACAAAGAAATTAAACAGCTTTAATTAAACACAAGCACTCACTTCTCTGAGATTTATTTTTGCTCCAAAATCAGTGGTACACATCTGCCAATCTGTTAAAAGTCCATAAATTAAGTGCTGTTATGCTGCATTTTCAAAGCCACCTGGGAGTTGGCAGACAGCTCTTATTTGAAATTAATAAATACTATTTGTTAATAAAGGTATTTTGTGCTCATTTCTCCATTTTAACAATTACTGTTGTTTACTCCTCTTTCCATCTCAGAAAGGAATATTGTCAGATATATAGGTTTTTCAGACAGTGAAAAACCCTGATTTGAAAAATACTTTCTTACCAACATTTTTTTATTGCTTTTGGAGAGAGATGAATGAATTTAAAGCAGATGTTTGGCACAGGAGAACGTCCTTCCCAAACAGCAAGTTTAATTTTGTTTTCATCTGCTTAGAATTTTGCTACAATTCGTATGGCAGAAAGTTCAGACAATGTTAACTTTTAACAGCACAATCTACAGAAGCAAACTGCATCTTCCTACCTCAAAGTCCTTGGGGTGAAACATATTCCTGATAATAATGATACGTTCATGCCGCATTCGAGTTGCCCCATCTTTCTTCTCTGGCCTCCAATCCAGCTGTCTAATGAAATGAAGCAACAGTAAGAAGATATTGTTGCGGCTCTCTTCAGTTTCTACAAGTATTTGTTGAAAAAAAATCATTAATTTGGCATTTCTTGCAATACATTAACATATATTTTGACAAAAAGAGTTAAGTTATTCTTCTAAAAAAAGCAGTAATTAGCCAGGTTTACTACTGCTACAAAGCATTTCAGGTTTTAAGGTACTTAAAGGCTCATAGAAGGAATAGAAATAATTTTTTAAAGTAAAGTATTTTTTAAAACACTGAGAAAATATTTATGAAGTATTAAGTCCTTCCTAACATCAACTCAGATAAAGGAACCAGCTGTTTTCAACTACAACTAAAATGTCTGTGTTTTACCATTTTTTCCTAACCTATTTTGTAAAAAAGGAGATCCACTATTCCCCTTGGTAAAATTTAACTGCTTTTATTTAAAAGAACATGCAAGAACACCTTGACTCTTACACAGGCATTACTACAAGATGTATTTTGTTCCCCAGTGTAGAGCCACTAACACAAACTAGTCATGTAACCCAGCATATCTGTTCTAGGACTTTGCCTTCTCACAACAAATCTTACTTCTTGTAGAAATGCCTGCTTCATACCCTATTACAAAAAACCCCACACATTTACTTCCACTTTTAAATCTCAAGATCATACATTGGGAGGGGGAAATCTTAAGTTTCTTCTTGTACCTGCTACTTTAGCTGAAGAAAACTTGCATTTCCAATGAGAGTAGTTTTATGAGTAAATTATGCTCTTCAAATCAAAAGGAACACAGTCCTTTTATTCACACAAATTGCTGTCCAGTGCAACTTCATAATTTTCATACACCTGCCTACATACTGGAGACTTCTTACAGCAAGAACTGTCAGTGTATCTTTGGGGCAGATACGTTTCAAGCTATTTCTGGCTTTAATTGATAAGCTATCAAGCAGCCTTTGCTCCCTTTAACTATGGGAAAACATTTCTGCATTACTATTTATGATGTTTAGTGGAATGTTGCTTTCATTAAAATATCAAAAGTCTTATATTCAAACTTTTTTCTTCTTTAATCTGCATCTTCTTGGTTCCAAAAGGAAGAAAAACAATTTTTAAGTGACAAAAGCAATGAATCAAGGTACAACTCAAAACCCAGTATATTTTATAGCAGAGAGAGATGTCTGGGGGAATCTACAGAGATATTTTAGTATTTGCTCCTGTGGCAGCCAGCATTTCTTGCCCTTTGCAACTACTGCAGTATGGCACTAAATATACATGAGCAGCCAGAGTGTTAGGACCTTCCAGCAGTGAGCCCAGATATTGCGACAGGACTTGCACACTCTTATCCACTGAGGAAGAGAGTCTTTTATTTCTCCAGAGTTGTAACATTTTCTTCTACATCTGAAGGCTCCATTGCTCCCTACGTATTATTTTAATGAGTGAATCACAAAGAAGTTCATTATATCAACACTTAATAATCTAGGAGTTCGTCCCCTTCAAACGTGCAATAGTTAAGCTATCGCACTGTCAGAAAAGACTAACTTTTTGCATAACTTAGCATTGCATTTGAAAGAAAGCACCACTTTACTAATAGCACTTAGAATTCAAGCAATATTCTACTGAAATAAAAAATACAAACTTCTGCTGTTGAGACAACTTCTTCTTGTAGTCTTTACATTTCTTCTTCTTTTTGCTTGCATCATACTCCCCCTTCAGTTGGAACTTTGCAACTTCCACATGCAATTTATAGCCTCGGATTTCTGCTTCATCCAGAAGCCTCAAAGCAAGTTGAACTGATTCTCTCTATTTGAAGATAAAACATAGCACAAACTTTAAAGCACATGGCAAAGTCAAACTTCCAGTAACATGTCATTAAGTATATTGTGCTAAGAATCAAGTCTTTGTCACTGAAAACCGTAATGCCGTCTTCTGACACACAGTTGGCAATGCTTTCCTGATCAAAACACAGTATTTCTTCAGTCCTGTTGTAATTGATTAATACTTCCAAAAGCAGCTGCATTTATTTCATTCAAATATGTCACAGACACTAAACTGCAATATCCAAGCAAACTGATGAACTTAAAAGCAAGAATAAAAAGATTTCAGGGGACTGATTTCCTATAAAACTTGCATCACTTTTCCACGAACAGCAGACGTTGAGACTCTTAAATAACTTTTAACGTTTTCCTAAAAGTCCTTTAGAGTGAAGACTGTATTTATGCTTGTGCACTCCACAGCCCTAACTACTACAATTACAAAAACAGCACAGACTACAAGCCATTTAATTTAGTACTGCCTGGTGCTTCGTGCAGAACTAAAGCAGGCTGCACTTGCAATCACCATCTTTCCAAACGATTCACAAGTGAAACACATAATGAAATAGTACTGCAGCCTAAACTTTTACAGCTTAATAAAGAATGAAACCACAGTTCTGAAGCAAACCGGTTCTCAGCTAAAAGCTCTAAATACAGGACTACAGTTCCTTCCCGGCTCCTTATTTTTGTATTCTTGGTTACACAGCGGCATATTTTCAAAGTAAAAGGTGAGGAGCCCCCCATTCCAGCCCATAATCTCTGGCACCCAAGACAGGAGCATGTAGAGACATGTTCAGCAGGTATTATGGCCATTTCCAGGCGGAGGGTGAGGTTGGATAAGAGGAAACAAATGAGGTAAGTGGGCATTTCTGGAGTAAATCTTTAAAACACCTATACTCCAAATTGTGCTTTATATTTTCAAGAATCTTCCGAATGTGATTCTAAAACAGTGGCCATATGTGCCCTCACTGGGAAGGAAAACTGCATTTCAGTGCACCACTGACCTTCAGATAACAACAGAGGCCATCTCCTTTAAGATTTCCTTCCTTATCTTTGTACAGTTTGATCTTGTGTTCTTCTGTCTGAGGATCTCGCATGATGATACCACATTTTGACATGACTTGTACAAATTCATCTTTTGTAATATCTGGAGGTAAACCTGCAAAATAAATTCAAACAGAAGGCTTGAGTATGGTCTATTTTTAAAAAAACAACAAATCTTTAAATTTAGAGCAAATCTTCCCATAGTGTTTCTTTAAATGAAAGATATCAAAACAAAGGACAATATTTTACATACACTGCATGAAACCACTGCCCTTGGGCATTGCCTTCTAAGCATTACTTCATACCAGTATTTTGAAAATCCTTGTACTTTGTAATAGGTGTAATGCACAGAAATATCTCTGTGCTCCCTAATATGCACACCTAGAGCTTTATTGTCACACATGTCATCAACACTGCAGTGGACACAAAGGCCTCTGCAAATGTAAGTCCTGCCCAAGCTTCAAGTTCCACTGCACCTCTAGGAATCAGAGACAAAAAAAACCCCGTAAGAACACAACCTATAAACAGACAACTGTTTTCTCCACTCACAAATTCAATAAAAAGAGTAACTGATAGTGTATAGATATTTTAAGACCAGAACTCTGAATTGAGGATAAGAAAAAAAAAAAACAAAATGGATGAGAAAATTATGTGGATGTCCCATGATAGTTTGGCCTGCATGAAGATTTTTGAAAATGCAAGTATGTGCACTCCTGTGACTGCTCACAACCACCAAGTGTACCTAAGTATATGCATCTAGAGATAGCACCCCACCATCCAAAACAGGTAGAGAAACACCATAATAAGTGCACAGATAATTTCATTTGAGTTTTCACATTACTTTCTCACTCTGTTCCAAACTTTTTTTTACTGTTTCCTCCTTCTTGCCTAATAATTATTTATTAGAGCAAATGAAAATTATAGATTAAGTGATGTGTATAGTTGATCCACTATCTCATTATAAACTTGTCATTATCCTATCCCTTAAAAGCCTGCAGAAATTATTTTTCTTATAAAAGAATAAATTAGTGACTTGGCTGACACAGCTCACGGAATACCCCACGTAACAGATAAAAGCATGAAATATGTCCCTTCTACTTCTTTCCCACATCTACAATTTAAAGGTCACAAAGACATTATGCAGTCAGGAACATAACATTAAGTAACTTGCAAATGACAGACTGAATAGATAATATTAGAGACATATATGAGTCTCTTTTACCATCTTTAGCTCAAAGTAGATAAATAAACACTATTACTTACCTGTCACATAAACATTTGTGTTTCTGTCTTCTTCAACATGAAACCACCCTAAACACAAGAGTTTAATTCAGTTATGGTAATATATTAAACATGGGAGCATACACGTTTATATTCCATCAGATTTATAAGAATATTTGCTTGCTCATAGGGAAACTCTGAACATGCCTTAATTTTCTTTTTTCCCCCTTGTATACAGATTCAGGAGGATACCTATGAAGCACCACACAATTTTAGAACCATTCTGGAAATTTCCAGCACAACCTTATCTTTGCTGTACCAGATAACAACAATCAACTGCCAGTTTTCCCTCCATATAATACAGGTCACAGCCTACACAGAGGGAAGTGCTTTGTCACTTACCTGGCTCTAGCTTTCTTTTTTCCGATTTTTGTTTTGGATCTGTTTGTTTTCGTCCTGTCTCTTTTTCTGATGGTTGTGTTCCTGATGTCTTAGAACTTACTGCTTGCTTACTTTCAGTGGCTGTACCAGAAGCAGATGAAGTGTCTGTCTCATCTGCATGGAAGCCATAGTTGGCATGATAGGTTGCCAGGAAATCTTCTGTTATCTGAAAAGAAATTAGGAAAATTAATATAAAAATTTCAAAGAACTATAAATTCAGGTTTGTATTTTAATGTTAGTTAGGTGACGGTCATTTTATAATCTGGCAAAATAGAAAATTACAATATTTTAGAATTATTTAAATCATCTTTGCAAAGCCATACACACAAGAACAACCAGTTCAGATATTACCTGACCTAGACAAAGACACAAATTCCATACAGCACATGAAGTTTTTACACAAACATTTCACAACTTCCGCCATTTTTCAAACAAAGCTTTCTGCTTTCCATGTGAATTGGATCTGCCTGAAGGACAGAAACCAAGCACTCCTGGCCATGGCGAAGAGATAAAGTGACACTGATGGTAAGCCAACAACTTATGCACAGGTGATGAATGGCTGACATTTGCAGGCATCTGCCTTTTCATTTCCAGAGATGACATATATTTGTGTTGACAGGCAGCAAATATTGCATTTAACCAGAGATGTATCTTAACACACTGCTTTTAAGGCAACAGGCTTTAATTTATATCCTACTAATAGATAAAGAATTAGTTTGCTCTTTTCCAGAGAGAGACTATATTTGGATAAAAATATAAGATTGGCCAATGCCTATGTTTTAGACGTCAAAAAAAACAAACAAACAAACAAACAAAAAAAACTCCCCCCCCAAAATTACATCCAGTACTTCCAGCCACTAGCAACCACATGCAAAGAGATACATCATAGCTGCTTTTGTTAGCATCCCTTCATTATGAAGTATTTTCTGAAGTTACACACTCTGAAATATTTTTTCTCAAAATTGAGCCTTGACCTTTGAAAATTTTATCTGACTCTGACCTGTGCTGCACTTGCTTCATCTGTATTCAAAAGGGAACAAAACTTAATGCCATTAAGCTATCGTAAGAGAGCAATTGCAAGTGTCAGTGATGAAAACGTATCTCTTATCTTCCATAGTGATTTGAAGCTTGATGTTTCAACTCTAAAATTTCATTATGGCAAATCAGAAATGCAAAGTTGACAGTAACAGGCCTGTCAGGAATAATGCAAGACGCCGTGGAGCCTCATAACTTTAAAGGTTAGCACAAAATACCTTTTACGCTAAACAAGATTTGCCACACACCTCAATAAAGAATGTAAATAGCTGCTCTTACAGGTATGACATAGCACAATGCCAAGGGAAAGAAAAAGTACAACTGCCTTTAGTGGAGAAAAGAAGACTCTGTGCTCTAATCAGGTTCGTTATATCTGACATTAGCAATATTAGCAAATCCTTAGTGTCACAGCTGATGAGATCCAGAGAATTAAGAAGCTTCTATACTTTCTGGTGAGCAGCATTATTAATTTTCATCAGAGAACCTACTGGTAAATTAGTGATTAAACCTGCAATAACCAGCCACCTTCCTGCAACAGGATTATTTTTCAGCTTCTGGGGGAACTGCATTCTGTGTAAACCTCCATTTATTCTTAGCAAATTACCTACCATGGACTATAAAATTTGGCCACTCCGTAAAAAAGATGTTTTTTGCATAACATGCTATCATTCTACCAAATAACCATTACCACTACTTCACTTTAAAATGTTTTTTTTGCAAGCACAGAGGAGCTTATACACTTATAGAGGCTTTTATTGGAACTTCTGTCATACCACAACCGCACGAGAAACAAGCACTCACAGAACTGGTTACTGGGGGCTTCAATCCAATTCTGGTGGAGAACAACACAGAGAGATCAGTCCTACCTGCACACCCACACAGTCATGCAGTTTGGGGTGATTAAGCTTACAGGAAGAGAAACACAATACTACAGGACATGGGAGGATGCAATTAACTGCCGATCCCACTGAAATAGAAAGGAATAGATTAACCAAATGAAGAACAGATACCCTGTGCTTGCAGGTGACAGCCAACGTCTGTATTTTCACAGCAAGTGATGCAAGCAGTAGATGAGTTCCACCTGTTTTTTGTGCTATGTCTGTGAAGCACCTAAAGAGTTAGTATTCATCAACACAGTACCATTGAAAGAAAAATAATTAAATAATAAAAGAGGTTACAATTGCTTCTATTAAATATTTGATTGTCTCCAAATTTTTCTGGGGAATGCTGGCAATTAATATCATTCACTTTTTGCACTGCTTTGAAATATGCTTTAGTGGAAGTTCAGCAGACACTGTATTCCCAAAGCAGAGCAGCAGTGCAATCCCAGTCTGTACATAACGATTACTTAGACCAGTCAGAATATTTTCACCTTTTGTCAAAAAAAAGAGATTAAAAATTTTATTACTGCTCATGGAGAAAGAAGTACAGCTTCTGGTTACAACAGTCTCCTCAGTTTATCTGGATAAAACATTCTGTGAATAATCATCAGCCAAAAGAAGTAACCTGAAAAACACTATGACATCTAGCTGGGTAAAGAATCTTTGTGCAGCACTATGGGTCATGGATAGGTCACCAACTTCTACTATACATCATATTTACTAATGAACTTTGCTGTTCCTATTTAACCTGTCCAACCCTTAATGTTATCTCCTCTCCAAGACGGAAGAGATAAGAAAAGCACTTGGGAAAGACAAATGCTACTGAGAAGAGACACATTTCAAAAAAGAGGTGAGAAGAAGGGGAAGAAATGGGAGCAAAACAGGAACAAAATCCTTTCATAAATTACTGTGCTTACTGGATATAGCACCCCACAGGGAGCCAGGAATACTCATTTCTCCACTACTCCACTTTGTGAGCCTGGATTTTTCACATTTTTACCCCTCCATGAGCCATCTGCTCCACAGACACCTTCCTAGGTTTACACACATTCAAACTTGGCACTACAGGCTTTACTCTCACTCACATTCTCTGAATTGCAATGCATTCACAGTCACAAGCTAGAACTGGCACATTACATCCATCAAGTAGATGCCATAAAACATCTTAATATTAAATTAAGTAATTGCCCTCATTCATTGCTATATGATAACAAAACTACTGTTTCACTTGTAGATCAGTAGATTAGCTCAACATGTTAAATCTATGTTCATTCTCCCCCTGAAGAGCCATGTTATTACAGCAATAATATATTTTACACTTAGAATATTTAATAAATTTTTAAAAAAATTAGAAACTGTAACATATTTCCATTCTGTGGAGTGCCACTAAGACAAACACACTTATTTTTCAAGTGCACTTCTAAGACTGAAGGAGATGGAACAACATATCTCTTATTTGACATAGATTTCAAATAATAATAAAACAGGGATAATACTACTCTATTTTCATCTAGACCTCGTAACACACTAATGAATTTCTACACTGCCCACAAAGAGATCACCACAGCTACTGTGACAGAGACCTAAACACATCCCAGGCACCTCCGATCAACATTCACAAATATAACCGTGACTTCATCCCAAGCCCGAGCAACTCCACAGATTCTCCACCAAGGCTAACAGCCAACGCACAGCTCCTCACAACAGCGCAGCCGGTCAAAGACGGAGACGACACCGTGGTTTTGCCTGTAAAAAGGAGTGTTTCGGTGCTGCTGAGACCTCGCAGCAGACACGATGTGGCTGAATGCGGACACCTCCGTACCGACGAGATCCGGCATCAACTGCTCCTCCTTCTGCCCCTCCCTTGGGGCTCCCCCATACCCACCTTGGGGAACCAGGCCTTCTTCTCCAGGTCCCACTCGTAGGCAGCCCCGTCCGCCGGGTCCACGTAGGTAAAGGGGTCGGACTCGCCCTCGCCTTCGCCCTCGGCTGGCTTGGCCTCGTACTGCTGCTGGAGCTGCAGCTGCCGGTAGAACTCCTCGTTTCCGTCCTTGCCGCTCATTCTGCCCCGTTCACCGGGCCTCGGGCACCCACACCGGGCCTGGGCACCCGAGCTCTTTCCGCCNCCGGCGCCCCCACAACACCGGAAACACCCCACCCGCCACCGTGCCTTCCGTCCGCCCCTTCACCTTGCGCTGTAGCCAGTGAGACGAGCGCTGGTGGGTCACGCGGGGAGCGGCGGAGCCAATGGGGAGCAGGGCGGGAGGGAGGGGAGCCTTTCGTGGGGAGGGGGGAGCGGGCGCGGGCGCGGGCGCGTGTTTTCCAGCCTCTGGGCGGGCCTTGAGGGCAGTGAGTCCCCCATGGGACAGGGGCGGTCGCCATAGTGGCCCTGCCCCTTTTTCTCTTGCCCGTTTTTTTTTCCTTTCCCTTCACCCTTAGGCTGCAGCGGTGTTTCACCACAGGCGGGGGTTCTGTATGAGGGCAGGTGCTCCTGGCGCACCAGACTGCTTTGGGCGAGAAGCTCTACCTTGATGGGCTTTGCATGGGGACTACTACAGCTTTTCTTACATGATAAACAAAAGTTTGGAGCACAGAAAGTCCTCCCTGCTGTAACGCTTTTTTCCCTATTGCGCCTAGGAGAACACTGGACAGTGAAGCGGCTTGCTGTCAGTGGTGCTGTGCAGGGTTGGCTACCGTCTGGCACTGGAAGCGTACTCATGTCCTACTAGAGGCAAAGATAGAACCAGAAATAGATAAATGAGATTGAAATGGCACTCTAAATGTCAAGAAATCACATTGCTTCTCTGGTCTCTTGGCTGAGGGTGTCTAGCGGTTGTGCTCACTTAGGAAAGGGTTGGTACGTCGTATTAGTGGGATGAAGCTTGGCTTCAAAATACTCAATTCCTTTTACATTAATGAAGCTGCAATTAGTACTCTGTCTGTGGATATTTTTAAAATTTAAATACAATTTTGTCTCAAATCAGTTCTTTTAAAAGCCCTTCATCTAGTGCCATCTAGTGGTTTTTACAGTATAGCCCAGACAGCATTACATCAAAACCGAATTTTAATTGCTAATGTATTTTGAAGTATTTCTATTTAGAGGATAAAGCAGCACACTCTTCATGTTTTCTTTTGCAAACCTTAATCTAGAGCTATAAATCCCCGTGTATCAGTGTACGTGTTTTAAATGAAAATTGAGCTGAACAGCCCCAGCAAAGCTAGCAGTGGCTGGTTGCCAGGGGCAAAACAATCTTTCCACTCAGAAATAAAAATTCTAAACAGAAGTTTTCTGGAAATTAGTATACAAGGAAAAAATATACAGACTGGAATGATAATAAAATCAAAGACATTTGATTGTGAAGCTCTGCAGGGAGAGATGAACATCAGCTCCCTACCTGGGCACCAGGCTGTCGGACGAAATTCCTGAGGATATAAATATAGAGTTCTAGTAACCTTTGGCTGTTGCACAAAGAACATCCATCCTAGTTAATGACATCTTTGATGCTTCAAGAATTTTATCTTGGCAGGTCTATTATGGTAGTTGTCCAAAGATTTCTTTGCGATCACTGAAAACTTACTGCCTAAGGGACATTTGTCTTCACTTTCAAACAGTTACTGGATTTTGGAGAGAAGCATGAGAGGCTTGACATAAACTGTGCTTGCTTATAAAATTTGGAATTGCGTATATGTTTGGAAATCAGATAATGATAGCCTTAAACTTTTTAAGAGAAATACAATTTAAGTCTTAAATGGCTTGTTTTATTTTTGCAGGGTTTTTAATGGGTTTTTGCCTGGGTGATTGCAGAGGTCTGTACAGCTTTCCCTACTGTGCAGATCTGCCTACAGTGAGGCACTGGGACACTGTCCTCGGGAGCAGATCCAACTTTACTCTCAACCCAGTGGGAGTGAGAGAGGGCTTGTGTGCAGCGGGGTTAATGCTCAGAAAATCTGCTCTGCACACTTNCGCCCCGCCCCTCTCGGTGGCAGGAGCGCGCGCGGACACCCCCACACTTCACGCGGCCGCCGTGACCGTCCCGAGCCCCGGCGCCCCCACAACACCGGAAACACCCCACCCGCCACCGTGCCTTCCGTCCGCCCCTTCACCTTGCGCTGTAGCCAGTGAGACGAGCGCTGGTGGGTCACGCGGGGAGCGGCGGAGCCAATGGGGAGCAGGGCGGGAGGGAGGGGAGCCTTTCGTGGGGAGGGGGGAGCGGGCGCGGGCGCGGGCGCGTGTTTTCCAGCCTCTGGGCGGGCCTTGAGGGCAGTGAGTCCCCCATGGGACAGGGGCGGTCGCCATAGTGGCCCTGCCCCTTTTTCTCTTGCCCGTTTTTTTTTCCTTTCCCTTCACCCTTAGGCTGCAGCGGTGTTTCACCACAGGCGGGGGTTCTGTATGAGGGCAGGTGCTCCTGGCGCACCAGACTGCTTTGGGCGAGAAGCTCTACCTTGATGGGCTTTGCATGGGGACTACTACAGCTTTTCTTACATGATAAACAAAAGTTTGGAGCACAGAAAGTCCTCCCTGCTGTAACGCTTTTTTCCCTATTGCGCCTAGGAGAACACTGGACAGTGAAGCGGCTTGCTGTCAGTGGTGCTGTGCAGGGTTGGCTACCGTCTGGCACTGGAAGCGTACTCATGTCCTACTAGAGGCAAAGATAGAACCAGAAATAGATAAATGAGATTGAAATGGCACTCTAAATGTCAAGAAATCACATTGCTTCTCTGGTCTCTTGGCTGAGGGTGTCTAGCGGTTGTGCTCACTTAGGAAAGGGTTGGTACGTCGTATTAGTGGGATGAAGCTTGGCTTCAAAATACTCAATTCCTTTTACATTAATGAAGCTGCAATTAGTACTCTGTCTGTGGATATTTTTAAAATTTAAATACAATTTTGTCTCAAATCAGTTCTTTTAAAAGCCCTTCATCTAGTGCCATCTAGTGGTTTTTACAGTATAGCCCAGACAGCATTACATCAAAACCGAATTTTAATTGCTAATGTATTTTGAAGTATTTCTATTTAGAGGATAAAGCAGCACACTCTTCATGTTTTCTTTTGCAAACCTTAATCTAGAGCTATAAATCCCCGTGTATCAGTGTACGTGTTTTAAATGAAAATTGAGCTGAACAGCCCCAGCAAAGCTAGCAGTGGCTGGTTGCCAGGGGCAAAACAATCTTTCCACTCAGAAATAAAAATTCTAAACAGAAGTTTTCTGGAAATTAGTATACAAGGAAAAAATATACAGACTGGAATGATAATAAAATCAAAGACATTTGATTGTGAAGCTCTGCAGGGAGAGATGAACATCAGCTCCCTACCTGGGCACCAGGCTGTCGGACGAAATTCCTGAGGATATAAATATAGAGTTCTAGTAACCTTTGGCTGTTGCACAAAGAACATCCATCCTAGTTAATGACATCTTTGATGCTTCAAGAATTTTATCTTGGCAGGTCTATTATGGTAGTTGTCCAAAGATTTCTTTGCGATCACTGAAAACTTACTGCCTAAGGGACATTTGTCTTCACTTTCAAACAGTTACTGGATTTTGGAGAGAAGCATGAGAGGCTTGACATAAACTGTGCTTGCTTATAAAATTTGGAATTGCGTATATGTTTGGAAATCAGATAATGATAGCCTTAAACTTTTTAAGAGAAATACAATTTAAGTCTTAAATGGCTTGTTTTATTTTTGCAGGGTTTTTAATGGGTTTTTGCCTGGGTGATTGCAGAGGTCTGTACAGCTTTCCCTACTGTGCAGATCTGCCTACAGTGAGGCACTGGGACACTGTCCTCGGGAGCAGATCCAACTTTACTCTCAACCCAGTGGGAGTGAGAGAGGGCTTGTGTGCAGCGGGGTTAATGCTCAGAAAATCTGCTCTGCACACTTTGATGTAGTTATGAAGATAATCTGCCTCGAGTTCCCTCACACTTCCTTCGCATAACAGAACGTGTGACGGCAGCTGCTGCGGGGCAGCCTCCAACGGCACCACTGCCATCTGTTCCCCTCCTCCTTGGTAAAGACACAGTGAACAGCCCAGGGAGTCGACTCAGCTAGAAACTCATTATTTTGTGGGGTCGAGACAACTTTCTTCTCAATCTCACCCTTGAAATGATACAGATCATGGCTGCACAAGCACTGCTGCTGAAAGCTGCATCTTCTGAGGAGGGTGCAAAGAGCTCAAGCGTTCCATAGCTCGGATCAGTCCAAGCTCTCAAGAAACGATGTTCTAAATCCTGGCAAAATGTCTCGAAGTAAATACGAAAAGGAGGCATTAGCATGATGATTCTGTATCTGTGTCTGTGTGATACAAGGCAATTTTGGCTCATCAGAGCTGACTGACGGTCTGAAGATACCACCTGAATGTTGTTCCAGAGGTACCACCTACTAAAAATACAGATACATTGGTTTTCCTGAAGTGTTTTTCTCCCTATAAGAGGGCAACCAGCAATTTGCTAGTTAATCCTTAGATAGGTAAACACTCTTTTCTTAAGCTGCTTTGTTATGTTAAATCAAGGCAGTAACTAGTGACTAAGTACAGACAGGCTACTCCTCTTTGAGCTTTTCAGGGGTCTGGAGCCTGTAGGTGTTACACAGATTACTGAGAGTGATGAGGAGTATTCATGGTGGAAAAAATTACAGAACCAGTACAGATGTACTAAAAATTCAGTATCCTGTCCTATGCATAGAAATTCCACCTCACAGTTCACCTCGCACTAAGGGGACCATCTGTGGCAGAGCCAACGACTGATTAAAGCCCATACTACATTTTTTAAATAACACTGATTGAAATGTGTAAGTGCTGTAGCTGCATGTAGCTTTGCGTTATTCTTTAATTGTAATATTCTCAGCAGAAACACAGGAGTGTCAACAGGCAGCCTATGTCAAATAAAACAATTTTTATGAGAACAGGAGCGGGAGCTTTAAAAAGGCTGTAATTGTGTAACTGACTTTAACACTCCAGTCACTTGCACTTTAGCAGTGCTTTGACATAGGTTTCTTAATTTTTGTGGATTTTGGGGGGGGATTAACTAAACCAGCAACTCGTAGTGACACACAGATTAAAACCATTGCTAGTGTGAACATGAAATGTGTACATCTCATTCACAAAACAAACTATAAAAAAATTGCGTCCTAGAAATTGTATTTACTTTCTCAGTATGACTCCAAAGGGACACGACCTTTGAGAGAGTCTGCCTTTCAGTATTTTTTGCCTTTTTTTTCTACCTATTCTTACACTGTGGACATAAATATTGAACCCCTAATTATTCATCCCATTTATTTGCTAGATAACACTCAATATTTACACAAGTAGATGGTATTCCCACACGCTCTTATAGAATTACACTTGTATTACTTAGCTGTGAAAGAAACTGGTTTTGGAACACCGAGGAAAGATTGCAAAGGAAACAACTCTTTTCTCCTAAATCCAGTGATGGTAATGTGGGGACTTTTTATGGATAATGATATTGCGGGGAGTAGGTGGAATTAATAATATCAGATTGGTTAGATAAAAATATATGTTGACCCATATATCTCTCCAATACATCACGCCATGAAGATTTGAAAGTACAGAACTACCAAGGCATAAAGTACACAGAATAATTAAACTGTGGCTTCAAATATTGCCAATCTTTAACCAGAACATGTGCAGAATATAGCAAAACCATCAGTTTTGTAACAGGATATATTAGCAGTAGATAGACAATCCAGTTAGAGGAGTAGTTACACAAGCAAAAAGTAGCTGCATGCAAAGGAAGAAAAATGGTGAATTAGGAAACTGGGTTTTAAGGGCTGCTGTGAGGTGTAGCCAAAGATTTTGCAGTGGAAAATTTGGTCTCTGACAGAGGCAGATTGTGAAGTCCAGAAACATGTAGGAGATCTGTTTCCAGAAGGCATTACTAAGCTAGAATAAAGAATGATGTAAGGAACGGTAATGTCGGTGGATTTTTCTTTTGTTTAGAATTCCCTGTAGGAGCCAGAAGATAAATGTAGGTTCATAAGTGTGTAGGCATATCTACTTATTTCAGTCTCACCCTGCAGCTCCATGATGGAAAGGGAGAAGAAGAAAATAGCAGTGCAACATGTTTGTTATATTTGTACATAGCTCTCTACCAGGCAATGTGTTTCATTGAGACAAAGAGAGCAAACTAAGGTCTCTGGAGTCTGCTGTGCCATAAATTGTATTTCTGTGCTGCTAGATTTTCATTTATTTCAGTGATCCTGTCCTGGTATACAAGTGGTACAATAAAAGGAGGAATCCATTTGAAAATTAGTGTTTGAAGCCTTGCAGCTTGTAACACAAGGACTGTAGTAAAACAAGGCCAGGCCTAATGGGATTAAACTGGTCTGTCATTAACTGGTTTACGATGATGACAGAGGTTGTATTGCAATGCCCCTGGGATTTACAGTTTGGTTTTATTTTTCTGATTAGAGCAGGCAACAGAGAGAGTCTGTAAATACATTTTCTCATCTTATAATCAACTCAGATAATGGTGCATGAGTGGATGGATTTCCAGCCATATGTTGCTAAGAGGCTCTGTACAGTTGAAAGGGGGTTATACCTTCAAGGATTAGTTAAAATTCAAGCTTCTGTGACTTGAATTATTTTAATTCATATGTTGCAATTTCTGTTCTATACTCCAATGCACAAATTCTTTTTTGGAATAGAAGTCCATTAGTTTAAACAATGGAAAATCTATTGTGTTTTCTATCACCAGCTTCCACAGAACAAAATTTTGGTTTGGGGAACGCAAAATTCATAAAAATAAGTGTCACTCAACTATTTTGTAACGTGGGATAGGAAGATTTGCCTCCTGTACTTCCTGATGGGAAAGCAGTCCCTGCCAGCAGGGCTGCTGAGCATGGACAGGCTGACCTGATCTGCCTCTGCAAACCCAGTCATAAAATCAGTGGATCTGAGATTAGAAGGCCTATGGCATTAAGACAGCCTATCCTAATATTAAAAAGGGATGCAACTTTAAGAATAGAAAATTAGTATAATAGAAAAATCCAGCTCTCCCAGTGTGCTTGAATGTGTGCAGACCACTTAGATACAACCATGTACACTACAGCAGGAGTGGATCTCTTCAGGTAAAGTGTCAATCTGACTCTCCACACTGTACATTTTTCACTTCAAACTTGCTCTAGTCTGGTTTGGTGGATTGGACACACGGTTCCACTTCTGAGAAAAGTCCAGGTTGTGCACTCAAGACCACTTTGGGATATAAAGTAAGGCAGGAGGGGATGTTTGAGCACTTCAGAAGTGCACCATAAATACCAGCTAGAACTGTTGATACAGATCCACCCCAATTTCTTGATATTAAATTACTGTAACAATAAAGAATTCTGCACTATAGAGGCGTTTTACCCATATATCACAAAGAATTTTACAAGTGTGGTTAAAGGTGATTATACATAAAGATAATTATTTCTCAGAGAGGTGATGACCTGCTGGTTCCCTTGACTCCCTTAGAAACATCCATCTCACTACACAGCAGTCAGCTCTTACCCAGAATTTCTAAGTCGCTGACAGAGCAACAGCTACTGTGGATGTGGCCCATAATGCTTTCTCTTTTTTTACTTCAAAGTGCTACAAACCTTAGCCTTCTTTCGTTTTACCATTCTTTCTCATGTGTTTACCAATTATTAACATTAAGGACAAGAAAATAAATGAGTCAAAAATGTGCCTGGTTGATCATGTTACGACCAAGTGGCTTTGCTTTTTTGCTGTAGATGCAATTAGTTGTCAGAGGGAGCTCTCAGGCATGACTCAAAGAGCAAGTCACCAAGAAGAAAACCATCCTTACAGCCAGTTCTTGCACCAACTCTGCTAAATCCTCTCCTTTCCAGTCCAGGAATATCCAGCTAGAAATCTGTGTTCATGCCTGGGAACATGAACAATCCCTTTGAGCTTATGCTGGAAAGTTCAGCTGTTGCAGCTTCTTCCCCCACACAGTTTGATTTCTTTATTCTATATTTTGAAAAATGAGGAACTCCTGATGAACACACTTTCACAGACAGGGCAAGCCATAGCACCTCTTTCCAGGATCCCAGTAGCAGTGACTTGATCACAAAGACTCAATCTCTGTCCTTCTTCATCCCGCATGGACTAAACACTTTCCTCTTCTTTCGTGATGCTGTAATCTGTTAGCAGTGTAACACTGATTTCTGAGCCATGCATGCTGCCTGTGACTGACAGGGCTCTGGTAGGAGAACTGCTCTGGGGAGCACTGGAAGGCTTTGCACAGAATGCTGCCTTGCAGCATGAGACTTGCTTTTTAAAATGTTGCCGGAAACTTTTACTCAGCCAATAAAGAGCAAAAGGATTGACGCAGGAATTGCTGAAGGCCAAGGCGCGGGAAAAAATAGTTGCTATCAGATGAAAGGTGGAAGCATCAACAGACGTGTGGTACGTGAAAGAGCGGTACAGGTACAGGATGTGGTTGGGCAGCCAGCAGAAGGCAAACAGAGCCACAAGCACCAGCACTGTCTTTGCAACTCTCTTGCGGGATTCAATCTACAAAAGAAATTAATGCATAGCTGGTATTAATATCAATGAGTAAAATGTTTGTGTTGTTGGTGCTGATTTGCAAAGCAGTGTAAAAGTCTAAATGCATGAGTAACCAAAAAAGCAAAAAGTAAAATGAAAATGAAAAAACAAACAAAAACCCCAAACCAGAAGAACTAAACAGTAAAATAGATCTATTTCATAATTTTTCAACAAAGTATTCCCAGTGCAGAGCACATTTCCTTTCCATTATAAATCATATGGCACTCTCATATAGACTCGGATTTAAAAGTACGGTAATTAATGTGTCAGCTCCCATGGATGAGGTCCCAGTGTTTAAAATTCAGTGTTTTAACTCCTAAGTTTACAGGGTCATGATAAAGCACAACAGACCCGTCCGTCTTTAGGGAAGTGTGGACACTCACAAGTGATGAGTCATGAGCATGTGCCTAAGTGCACAGCTGAGTTGGGATTTAAGGTTGGTATGGGCTGAGTTTGTCGAGCTTTTTACTCCATTATCAGGTTTTGTACTCAAGAATTCAGATTTAATCAGTACAATAGACTTTGGAAAATTGGAGAGTTCAGTGCTTGATCAGAGCTTACCTGCTTACGGGCATGACCGTGCTCTTCTGCTGGCATGTTGGATGTACTTTTATATAAAGTTCTGGCGATAAGAAAGTAGTAGACAGAAATGACAACTAAGGGCACAATATAGAACACTAAGAAGCAAACCAGGGAGTGAACTTCCTGCAGGATCTTCTCAGAGACAGGATAGGGGGCACAGGCCTCAAAAGTTACATTTTTCTCAGGATTGCTGAAAGAATACAAATCTGAAAAAACAGCCTCTGGGATAGCAAATATCATGGAGACAATCCAAACACAGCCAGCTTTACAGCAGGTCTTCAGGAGTGCATCTGAAGTCTGCAGTTCCAAGGGTTTAACAATGGCTCTGTACCTAGAATGACCAACATCACTGTCAGAATAAACACAGAAATAATGCGAGCACTGACACTGCAAAATTCTTAAGGCTAAAGCCATTATTCTTCTTGCTAAACTAAGGGTGCTGGAATTCTCTTGGAAATTAAAGCAGACACTAGCTCTTTGGGATTAAAATGAAAATGGAAAAATTAACTTCAAGCATGTATTTTAATGGATTGGCAGGCAGGACTTGCCATTAAAATCTTCCTGTGTAAAGATGACTTCTACAGTTTGGATTGGGATCACTAAGGGCAATCATCACTCCTAATTTTATGACACTGCCTTGAAAGATAAATGAGGGAATTAGTATGCAAAACTGATGAAGGTATGGAACAGGTTAACTATTGTATAAATACATGAAACCAAGCATGTTTGCCCCTCCTTTCTTCCATCTTCCTAAGACCACAGCTGAGTGCAGTGATCTGACTCAAAATAACGGTCCAGAATTCATTCATATTTATAAAGCAGGAGAGGACACTGCTGTTGATTCATGCCTGTGATTCTGCAGTGTGTGGACTGAGTCAGGCATATGAGAAAAATCTGGATTAATCTATAGATGTATGACAATCTGTGTGGAAGTGGCACGTGGAAAAAGACCGACTTCCACGAAGGCAGATGAAGCACAGGAAACAATATACCCTGCTCCTAAAGCACTAGGGGGTCTTGATAATGCAGAAAGAAGCAACCCCTCCAGGGGAGCACAAGGCTGGCATGAAAAGAAAGGTGGTCAAAAAGGACCCAGAGGATAAGACAGCTTAGTTGTACCATTTTGCACAAGCTGAGAATCTGGTCTTTTTCTCCTCTAGGCAAATTTAAATAGAAAGCTGGAAGCTGGCCTGCTATTTATTAAATAAATACCATTTTTATTGACACTGAACTCTTCCAGCGTATTGGAACACAACAGTCTGGCGTTGAGCACATCACTGATCTGAGCTTTCTCTGTAAGTTTACCGTGTAGTTACTCTACAAGAATGTAGTGCAGAGTATTTACGTAACAGCTACCATGAAGAATTAAATACAGAAGCAAGTGTCTAAACCATAGAATCAGAGAAGAGTTTGGGTTGGAAGGGATCTGTAAAGGTCATCTAGTCATGGTGAATTCTGAATTGACGACATATAGGACCAAGATCTTGGAGCTACAATAGATAGTTCATTGTAAACATTAGCTTTATCTTTAGCGGTAGTTAAAAAAAACTAAAATAAACCCAAACTAAAACAACAGAAAAGCAAAATGTTAGGTAGTATTAGGAAAATAATGGAGAGCAAAAGAGACAATTGTGCAATTACCTGTATCCCTGATTCATGCAACCTTTGAATACCATGTGTTGCTCTGCACACCTTAACTAAAAGAAACACAAACAACCTAAGGATGGATTATGACGTGAATAGCCTGGAGACATAAATAGGGATCACTGTCTCTTCTGACACAAGAGTCTGCACCATCAAATGAGGCCATGTGCAGTGCAGAAATAAAAGGAGTTGTTTGGTACAAGCAGTGAAAGTCATTGCTAAACAAGTTCAAGAAGAGGCTGAACAAGTATCCAGAAGAGAAATCCTTTGAGGTTATTAAATAGGCAGAAACCACATCTGTTCAGTGTCATCTGAAGGCATAGGGTTAAAAATGTAGTTGGATAGAGGTTTTTATTCTTCCTATGCGTCTTTTCTTGTCCTTATACTACCACTGCTGGAGGCTGGTATTGGTCTACATGGATCCTTGATCTGATCCTATGTGGCCATTCCTGTGCTGGCTGATTATTTTGGAGTACAGTAACAGTACCATTGGTAAAAGTCTGGACACGTGAACAATTTGCTATTACATACAATCCACAATTGCTGGCAGACAAGACGAAGATCTTTTTCCCTCTTAATACTAAATTTTATTTTTTGTTTTTCTACTCCTCGATGCTCCTGCTCCTGCTGATCGAACTGAAATCTCATCTTAGTTTTATTCATTCAAGAAAGAAGTACACGGAAAACAGATTCAGCACTTCCTGACAGCAGTCAGAACACTGATTCCTCCTAGCAATGCTGTCGTTACAACCTGAGTTTAATTTCAGGACCCCTGGGCTAAAATATTTCTGTCAAAGACAGAAGAACTACAAGAGAAAAAAAAATATATATGCACTTTTCAAGCTTAAAATTACATTAGCCATCAAATCATGAGACTCATTCCTTTGTCTGTCAGCCTGTTCTGTGTTTTCTTTTGGCTTTTTATCCCATTTCAGTCTTTAAGTTCTAGGATTTTAAAGCCTCCCTGAGTGCATAAGTCGAAGAATTTTCACTCGTATTTGGTTTTATTTTTCATCTTCCTTGACTACTTCACTGTGCCACTAGATAGCACCAATATACTGTCTTCTTCCCGACTTAAGCCATTTCCCTTTTTTGTGCAATTGAGACTAACCCTTGTACTGTACTTCAAACTAATAAAGGGTCAGAAGAGTTAAAGAGTTTTCCTCACTTCACTACCTTAAAAAGAAGTCCTACAATTTTACTAACACACATTTTTAAATTACATGGGAGACTGGTAGTTTGAGATTTTTAGTCTATTACAATGTGCCATTTAAGACTGCAAAATGATAGTATTTTCTATTTTATTCATTTCTAACTTCAAACCTGCAGCATCTCCTGGCAAATCAGTTGCATAGACCCACCTGTCAGCACTGAGAACAGTCAGGGTAAACACTGATACTCCAACTGATGTTAACTGGATAAAAGACAGCAGCTTGCACCCAATTCTTCCGAAGAGCCAGGTATCCACAATGTAACGTGTTGCATCTATAGGCACACACGTTAACAAAAGCAGCAGGTCTCCAAATGCCAGGCTGGTGATGAAGATGTTGGGAACCGTCTGCATTGATTTAATCTTGAAAAAAACTTTGATGAGTATTGCATTTCCAAGGAGACCCACTGAAATGATCACAGCATATGTAACATAAATTATGCACAGTATTTCTAATCCTGGAAAGGAGTCTTCGGTCCATTTTTCATTCGTGGTTTCATTATCAGAGCTTGATTTCAGTTCTGTACCATCCGTATATGCACACAAAGTTTGATTAGCTGATTGCAAGTATAATTGAGACATTTCTTTAACTGTTTCTTCTCCCCAGGCTGGACTTTAATTGATCAAAAAAATGTTTAATATTTAGCTTGCAGCATATCAGCAGGATTAATGGAAAGGTACAGGTTTGCGTCTGAAATTCAGATTCCTGTTGCAGATTAACTACTTTCATCCCCTTCTGGATCTCAAAACATGCCTAGGAGAAATGCACATAGATCTTGTTCTGAACTGGAGAGGAGGAGAATGTTTTTATTGGCTTTTCAGCTAGTGGAACAGAGAGGGAGGAGGAAAAGAGAAACGAAGTTTCTTTAAAGACATTAGCTGAAAGGAGGTGGGTTTTTTCCTGGAGATGTCTGGCAAGTAAAAATCGTATTGTTTCAAAACCGTAATGTTAAGGTTTGTATATTACATAGCAAACCTTTGTTACTGTTGTTCAAAATTTTCTAAAATAGAAATAAAATGAAAACCTGAAATAGTTTTCTCAATAGTACAGGTAAGCAGAGAATATACTAATTTAACACAAAACTCTTCAGTATACGTTAATGACAGATAAAATATATCAGAATATAATAGTATTTGCTGAAAAAGCAATAGAGACACACTATGCTCTGATTAGTCTTTCTGTCACAGAAATGCAGTGACCTTCCAAAAGGCAGTATAGAATCAAAATGTATGGCCACAGTCCTGGTAACACTTAGGTTTTTTCCCTTGAAACAGTCCCACTGATATCAAAACCACAACTTACGCTCAAGTTTGAACAAGTTTATAGGTAGTTGCTGAATAGATGCTTATTGTCTTGCAATAACCCATGATGTATTGGCTTTTAATGGTACAACTGATGATTCAAATCTTCTGAGAGAAAAATAACTTTTCCTGATGCTTTCTGAATCAGACATGTTAGTAGTAGTATGGGTTTTCTTATCTTTAGATTAGTCAACAGTCAAATCTCACATCATCTCATTATGTGCTCAAATCATCTTACTTTGATGAACTCCTGATGAACTTTTCTGTAAACTAAGATACAAGAAATGTGGTGCATTGAGTTAAATCTCCTAGAAGTAAGAAAGCCAAGATCTAATTTCTAAATAGTGGGAGTGGAAAAGGGATCAAAGGACCGAAGCCTTATGCCTTGAAAATTAAAATCAGGTGGTGGAGGATTTTTCCTTCGTATTGTTCTTGAGCTGTGACATTGGAGGAGAGAAGGTACCCGCTCAAATCACAAAAGCAAGCTTATAGCAGTGTCCCTTTAGCTGCACACACGCAGACACACAAAATCAAGCTTGTTTCATTTACTCAGAAAAAACTTCTCTAAGTACTATGCATGAAAAGCCTCATTTTTCCTCTCCCAATCCCAGTCTTTTCAAATATAACCATGCCATAGACATCAGGTGGTGAAAGACCAGGTGGTAGATTGTACATCAAATGGAAGATCTGTACTGTTGCATGGTGGGAGAAGGAGTCGCTGATGGAAAGAAGATTCATGGGTTAAAAATTCCAATTATGCTTTTTGAAAGTGCTTTTAGAAGAGAAGCTCTTGTCATCATCAAACAGAATATGTCCTTTCATGCAGGCACTGTATGTAGGTTGCTCACAGATTTAGGTACCTTTGAGGATCCTGATTATGTTGTTCACCCACACTGGCATAGTACCATGCATTATATTTAATACAGAGTTCAGTAACTGTAGCAGATTGTGACAGCTTAATGTCAGATACTTATATAAAATGTTTCGTTTTCCTGTGTGGGAGAAGCAGGGTGTCACCAAACATTGGGAACTAATTGCACTCCACCAGGTGTTGACTGCTCAAGGGTGGCATCTGAATGAAGCATCAAGTGTTCAGCTGAAACTGGAACTGAGATAAAAGAAGCTTATTGCTTGCCTTGAATTACACCAGAGGTTGATTAATGCACCAGAGCTCGGCCAGCAGCAGACATCCCAACCAACTCTTACAGTTTCCAGAGCTGTCTGAGAGATTCAGGCTGGCAGTGTGAACTCTGAAGCTCAGCAGTTCTGTCACTCAAGCATTTTGTACGTTGAGATGTAGGACCTGAACTGATATCCCTCTGTGTGACTCATAATCCACAGGACTGGACTCTTGAGCTGTGAGTTGCTCCCAGCAGTTGGTTTGGGGGATGATTCAGGTATGAAGGGAAAGCAGACAGACCTCCCGACCCATATTAAAGCCTCTTGAGGACATCAACATGTGTCACAGATGCAAGCAACTCCAGAAAGTGCAAAAGCTTAAAATTCTCTTTACTCCTGGTACTTCATGTGCTGTTCATCCTGAACTGGACCTGAGTTCATGTACCTGGACCTGAATGCCAATTCTGATGCTTCATGCTTTAGAACCCCCGCAATCTGGAAACACAGATGCATTTTCCCTGCTCTCTCTCTCTCTAACAGGGCACAGTACATATGTCTAACCCTGCTCAGAGCAGCATGAAATTCTACTTGGTTTTCTCTTTCCACTGAGAGACTGCTTTTTTCCCCATCTTTCTGCCTCCCTGTGGGAATGTGGCAGAAGGAAGTTTCATCATTTCTCACAATTCTTTCCTCAGTCCTTATATTACTGGAGGTTTTAGGTAGTTGCCCAGGTTCTTTCTTTATGGAGTCTAAGATACTGTCTTAGTGGATCAGTAGCAGGTGAAAAATACTATTTTCAAAAAGCACACAAAATAACATTGTTTAGGCCCAAGGAAAATCTGAAGGACAGACAGCAAGCCACATCTGCAATTCGTTTATGATAGTAGAATTTTAGCTATTTCTGATAGCTTTCTGTTGTTCAAATCCAGCTGAAAAGGAAGAGAATGTCATTGTAATTCCAAACTGTAAAGTACTCTAAGACATTATTTTAGAGCTTTGCCTCCTGGTGTGAAAAGCAATTTGAGTAATTCTGGCTATTTTTTCAAGTTCCAGCCTCACAGAAAATAAATGCTCCTTTTGAACTCCATGCTGCAAAAAAATATGAGCAAAATACTCAAGAGTATATAATTCAGCTGCATTTTGCAAATTTTCTGTTTTAATGCTGTGTGACTACTAACTTAAATCACTGCCATGTGCTGCAGAGTGTCACCCACTCAGAAAAATCTTTCAGAACCATTTGCTCTGCACCAAGCCAACACCTTAACTCACATTAAAGAAAAATATTTTCCAAAATAGTAATTATTTTGTGTTGCTTATTTTTGTTATTTCAAGATACATTGGTCGTGCTGCATTGATTGTTATTTATACAAATATGTCAGAATGCTTTGTAGCTAAAGTGCTAGGAGCACAAAACTGATACACACTGAACTGCAACTATATTAGCCAGCCTGGTGTTTTTAGGATAATTTTAACTCGCTTTTTTTCGGCTGTTATATGTATCATTTCTGAATAGAACTATTTAGTTGTCTTAATTCTTCTTTTATGTCTCAAACTCATTTTAGACCCTTTGATTGTCTCTCCTAGCAGTTTCACCATCTGTTTATTGCTGGCTGATGTATCCTTCTGTCTCTCCACTGAGTGAACTGACGTTTATGTTTGTCGGGTGCTAACAGTAGAGAGGTTCTGAACAGCTTGTCTATCCTAGTTCTGAATTGGGTAGACTCTGTTGTGGCATCTTCTCTTATAAAAGGCTGTTCTTAGGTTAGGATCTCTCCTACAGATGAGCCTGGTTGCTCTCCATGTTCCCAAACTCTTTAGTGCAAAGTGGGACTCTGCTGCTGGGACACCACAAGCACATTCCTCCTACTCCTCCCAGGATGAGGAAAACTGATTTAAGTCTAGCAGTCTGCCCAGATCAGTGTAAACCTTTCCCTTTCAACAAATCCCAGTAGCCTTCCTTTTAGGTCATGTTTTTCTGACATGAAGGAAAGCTTTTTGCTCCTTCATCAAGAAGTCCTGACCTGGAGTCCTTTAACAACTCCAACTTATAAACCAGACTTTGCATTTGTAACTAGAAGTTCTGAAATGTATTTTTCTTCCTAGTGTTTTCGGAACTGGCTTTGCCACCTTTGTGTTGGGAAGAGGAGTCCCTGCTCTAGAGACAACATTCTCAGAGATGGATGTGTGTAATTGCCTTGTTTCTGGCTTACATCAGTCAGAATGTGTTAGAGCTTTAGTGTGTTCTCTTTAAACTGATATTGCCAATGGCATGACAAGTAATGGCAAGATGAGGGGACAAAAAGCCATTTCATGGCTCTGTGACTGTTCCCAATCCACTTTCTAGTTTTCAGGCAGGCAAGCATTAAGTGGAAAAGCCTGAATGCGTACTGGAGTGAGCTTCTATGTCGGAGAGAGCAGTCCATGTTCAGAGCAGATTACCAACATATTCAGGGCTGCGTTGTGTTCTGCTCTGTCCTACTGGGAGAAGGGGAGTAAGTCATTTCCATGCACCACATCGAGTGCCTTCTGAAACAAAGAGAACATCACTTCCCCATCTCGCCAGGCACCTATTTCAGAGCTACAAGTCTCAGGCAAAGGGGAGGAATGTTGCAAAGGGCACTCTCACATTCCACGCTCGATGCCTTCACTTGTGATGACAAGAGCTTGATTTCAGTGTCTGTCAATTTGATGGTTTTCACCACTAAGTAGGAACATCTTCTCTATCCTGTATTTTGATTTTTTTACCATTGCCCAGTCTCCTCAGCAACTGTAGACTAAACAACTACTGAGCTATGAAAATGGAAAATATTTTTAGTACACTTCAATGATAATTTCCTCATCTGTGTCACATTCATAGCAGAGTGTAACCATTTATTGTCAAAGACTACCTATTTAGGAGAAAAAAACATTGGTTTATATCTGGGTTTATCTGTGTGGAGCTGATTTTACACCAAGGGCAGAGGGAGCTGTGTGGGTACTGAGACTCAGGGCATCAAATCCTGCAGCAATGTTCAATTGGAAGAGTGTCCCTGTTTTTTGAAACTGAAGATGAGCTATCCAATTAAATTTTCAAATACCTCAAGACTTATCAGCATGTCCAGAAGCAAAAATAACACCATCCCAGCCCTCACTGTTACGAAAGTGAGATGGAAGGTCAGTTCAGAGGAGCTGTCTGAAGGAGCATTCAGTGATGCAGCAACAAGATGGAGTATCTTTTTGGTTAATATATAAGAAAAGAGTTTCTGATTTTGTTACAATGCCCAAATTCGGACTGTTCAGTGGAGTTAGTGTGCTGCAATTTGCCTGCAACAGGATCTCAGATGCTGTCATTAATCTATGGCTCCAAATACCTTTTATCCTGTTTTTCCATTCTTGCATCCCTTCCAGCCCTCTTTTCCAGGAGTTTCCTCAGCCGGTTTCAGTATGGGAATGGCCAGTGAAATACTGGTGTAATTTCTTCGAAGAGAGAGAAAAATAAACACTGGAATGTATCCTTGCACTTCTCTAGTTACAGGAGCAATCAGGCAATGAAGTAATATAGCAAGGATAATTCTTTTGGGCATCCTTGAAACTCTCCATCATACATTTAATTTGGAACCATTAAAGTGCCATTACATGCTAAATACTTTCTGATACCTAAAAGCACAGAGAATTGTGCATTAAGACTCAATAGTCATCTTATGCAGTAGGCAATTATCTTCCCAGTATTTTGATTTTTAATCTCAAATCATTTCCCCCAATGACATTTCTTTCATTGTCCCAATAATAACTGTCTGCTAAATTTGGAAAGAATTATACATCTTGGGTGTACTGCTAACCACTACTGCAGATTCACACAGTCAGGAGGAAGCTTAAACAAGCCATACTGACCTTTAGCTGTCATCTTATGTAATGTTTATCTATCCCAGGGTTACCAAACCACTGTACATATGCTGAACTAGAAGGCAGCTTTAGCTGCTTGTCCATGAAGAGACATAAAAAGTCTCCAGGAACCCATGAGTGAGCTGCCTACACCTTGGATCTGCATCCCCTGACTTAGCCAGGATGAAGAGTGGTGGAGTTTTGCGCCAGTCTAAATAGTAAGGTGGGAGCGGGGAGTGTTTTGTTCGATTTACCACAAGTGCTGCTGTGATTTTACTATCATTTTTTATTTCTTTTGTATCATCTAACCTATTGTTAACAACCCACTGAGATCTGACATCAAATAATTGTCTTCATAGATAAATATACCTTCTGAAATCCATTTATTGCTTTAAAATAGAGCACACATTTCCTGGTGTACGTATCACTAAAAATAAGCAATCTAGGAGTAAATTGCGAGTAACTTAGAAATCAAAGCAGCTTTTACACTGAGTCATAGAATCATGGAGTGGTTTGGGTTGAAAGGCACCTTAAGATCATCTCGTTCCAGCCCTCTACCGTGGGTAGAAGTCAACTGATAGAATCCAAACGGAGAGGAGGAGGATGAGCTTGTATTGGTCACACACCGCTCATGCTCCAGCCAGAGCTGCAGAAGCTGCTCCCATAATTTAAAATTATTAGGATGTGAAACACAAGTACATAGAAAATTCTATTAGATTTGTCTTTGTGCATGTCCTCTCCCTGTGAAAACCATCAATGCAAAATTCTGTGACAGAATGTCAGCACAGATATGTTGAAGAAGAGCAAATGCAACAGTGCTGGTGCGGAAGATATTATTTCAGCCCAAGGAAAATTACACATCTTCATTCCAGCTGACAACCTACACAATGCCATGCTTGAAAGATAAATGATACACTGTTTAGCTGGAAAAGCCATTAGGCATGTGATGGAGAGTGGAAGTGAGCTAACCGCCTTCCCAGAACAAATAACGCTTTGCATTTTACATAAGCAACTTGACAGGTTTTTAAAAATTGACATCCAGATTTTGCTTTAAAAAAAAAAAAAGAATCAGTAGGAAGAGTGGAGACCTCCACTCTGTGCAGCTTGCCCATCTTCCCACTGGTACACCTCCAAAGTGGGAAGCATGCTGATGGATATGCCCAAGAAATGGCATTTCTAGACATTTCTCGGCAGCCTGAGAAGTCTTCCATATTCCAGCACTTTTCTCACTGCTTGTCCAGTGAATCTTCATTTTACCCGAATCTTTGTTGCTCCTAACCCTTTATGAGGGCATTTAGCAAAAACTTTAGAAAATCAAGGTACATTTCAGCTTTTATCAGGAATGTAAAAAAACAGAGGATGCAGGAGACAAGGCCAGACTTACGTTGCTCTCATGTTTTGCCATCTTCTGGTGTCTTTTTATTTTAAATTAGAGTCATAGAAAATATACTTGGGAGGACTTGCCCAGAGGCAAAATCAGTCTGTACCAATTCTGGCAGATATTTGTCTCATCACCCTGAGTGTTTTTTAAGGTCTGCAGTGATGGCAATTTCATGTGCTCTCTAGACCTCTTATTCCCTAAAAATAGAAATTGTTACCTAACATCTATTTGTAATGTAAACCTATTATTTTCTGTACTCTGAAGTGGATGCAGAAAGAATTACTGCACAAAGGAGAAAGTGCAGGTCAAAGCAGGGTGATAGAGACACATCAGACTGTCCACCCACCTGGTCTTATTGGTGTAGTGGAGACAAACTGGTCTCAAAGGGGCTTGGGGGAGGACTAAAATTCCAGTTCTCCCAAAGAACTACACAGCCTCCTTCCTTAGTCTCCCAGGATCCCCCTGGGTTGTGCAGCAGCCAGGTTAGGGGTGCAGGGGGGGTTAGGCACAGCTTTAGCACTACAGCACAGTGTGTTGTGCTTCACACTGGAAAGCAGAGAAAACGTGTATTCAGCAGCAGATTGTGGAACAAAGAGTTTACTAAAGAAAATAAAAAATACAATAGTTCATGTCCAACATAATGAACTGCCATTTATATTAAATTTCATTCCCCTTGAAAGCAATTTCAACTTAGAAACAAGTGGGTACAAGGTGGAACTTGTTTGCATGTTTTTAATGCCAAGATTTCTCCCATACAGCCAAGGAAATGAAGGTGATCTGTCTGATTTCAAGTAGGTTGGCTGTAGCTACTGTACATTAAAATATTCATCTTTTTCCACTAATTGCTATGTGGGAGTTATTCACAGACTGAAAGAACCTTTTGTATTTTGTATCGCACATACCAGTTCTAAGACATCACTCCATTATATTATTTTACTCCTCTGTCATGGGTACAGGTTAGTGTTCCTCTATATTAACAACCATTTAAAAATCTTTGCTTGAATGATACAGAGAAGGGCATTCAAAACAGAAACTAGCATTCGGTTGAGCAGGCAAATTACCGATTCAAACACATTTGCCGAAAGAAAGCCCCTCCTCAGCAGGAGAGGACAGTTAAGTCTCTCTTGTGATGTTATGAAATAGAGTTTACATCCTGCTGTATTCACAGCAATGCAACACTAAAGGGAAAACGTCCTTATTTCCAGCTCTAGTGATAGTAGGACTTTATCTGCTATTGTTCTGTTTGGGTTTAGTTTTGGGGTTTTTTCAGGAGACATAATCTGAAACCTGTATCATACATGTGGATACCACTTGAAGGTGGGAATTTCAGTTTTTATTGTTTCCACATTCCATTTGAAGGTACTGGGAAACATTTTCAAACATTTAGACATGCATCTACATCTCTTTAGGGATCTAAGTTCAAGTCATCAGTGACAGCATGTCTGAAAATAAAAACATACAACTGAGAGGAATGTCTTGGAAATCTGAGTCCAATTTCTTCATGTATAAGTTGGTCAAAGCCCATTCTAGAAAAGTAAGGAAAGATACTGATCAAGGATCCTAGATATCCATGCCTGAGACAGTCAGCCAACAGGCTCAAAAATATCACTCGTAACTCAATATTACAAGTATTGGATTCTGAGATAAGTTTCAGACGAAGAAGGAAACAGAGGGCTATCAGGACAGTGGAAAGGGAAAAAAAAGGAGGATGAACTAAGAACGAGGCTCAGGATGAGGAATGTTTCCAGTCTCTGTTTAACATGAGGACTAATCTTGGAAACACTGTGGGACCAAATCCTTTTGTGGTCAGTACTGCTACTCTTAATGAAGCCTAAAGTTAAGTCATGGGATGTTTTAGCTCTATAATTGTGTCCAGAGTGATAACTGTACATTAGAAGCAATTCTTTAGAACTGTGTTTCTACATGCCTCAGAAGAGAACCATCATTAGATAAGCAGAGGAAAACAAATTTGGTATCAGTGTAAAAATCCTGCTTTCTGTGGATAGTGCAACCCTGTATCCATGGATAGTATTCTTTGTGAACAAGGATGGTTGGTCTCACCATCTTCTGGAGATACAGCACTGGGGTTGTAATGGACTTCAGCTGTGGGAAAGAATTGGGAACATTTTTCCATTATAATAACTTGGTTTAATGTATTTAGAAAGAACCTGCCTATGCAGTTTTAATGTCTTCGGGGAAATAACAGAAATCAGCATTTTTCCAAAAACAACCAGGAATGTTTGGTGCTTTTCCTTTTTCAGAATATGGCTCTGCAACAATTTCTCCATCTTGGAAGGCAAAACCTTCTGCTGGGATTCTCCTGGTTTAAAAAGGCTCACAACACGTCCTGTTTAGCTTTCTGTAATCCCCAAGATCCCTGCTCTTTTGGGAATACAGTTCCAGTTAGAGAGCACCGTAGTCTATCTCAAGACTACAGTGCTCCCTAACTGGGAATAGGTCCCACGAGAGTGGCAGTCAGCTGGCAGAGGGTAGAATATTCCTTACGTACCTAAGGTGGCAGCTGAGCAGGGAGTTCCTGTCCTTTTGGAAAAGAGCCATCCCAGGATTTTAAGAGCTTTCTAATTTTCCCTAGCGAAAAGCGAAAGCCATCTGTAATGTTAACCCCCAAACGGAAGCCTGGCACAGACAAAGCAATGAAAGGTTTCCTATTTATTTCCATTGGTTAGGACTTGACGGTCACCATATGGAATTTATTATAGTATATATCTATTATTGTCTATGCAGTGCATGCAGTTTTTCGTACCAATCTTAAAAGCTGTATCTGGAGAAGTCCTGGGAAGGAAGTCTGCATTGAAAGTTGAGCTTGTTCCATTAGAATGTAGACTCTGCAAAGCCTGGGATGGTGATCTGTGATTTAAATGCTTTGGTGTAGATCCAGCAGTTGCACCTGACCCACTCCAGTCTGAAATCAGAGAGTGGTAGGTGCAGAAATAAAATTCTGTACAGGTGCCACATCTCAAGCTACCAGACAGCAGAGAGGGGAATGGTCTGTGCTTGCTTCCTGTGCCATCCTTGTGCCATCCTTATTCCTGCCTGGAGGCTGGGGGTCTCTGTGCCACACAGTGCACAATTCCTGATGTTAATTTTTACATTAGCTCCATCACACTTGTGCAGGTGGGGCTAGATACCAGCAATTCGGTCTTCTATTTCCCCTTGAGGACCCACTCTAGTAATACTAATTTGATAAGGTCACAAAGAAGAAGGCAGGAGTCACACAAAGGGTAGGAATTGCAGCCTCGTCTTTATTGTGTCATACAACACTGACCTGGCTCCTGCTCAAGGGGGAACACACTGTGTGCTACTTGAGAGCACTCGTGCTGAATTCCCCCTCTGCAAATGGAAAGATGCCTCTTCCTCAGCAGCACAGGGTGCACAGGATGCTGTGCACAAGACACAGGTGTTAATACAGGATTTTTAGTCTGGTTTCCTGAAAACCAACTGGTTAAGCTTCTCCTGTTATACCCATTCATAACGTCAACTTATTTTGACAGACACACAGAGTTATTCAATTCTTCCACCTTTCTGTAAAAAATCAACATCACTGGGGTAGCCCAGAATAAGCCACGGCACATGCTATTTCTTGCTGAGCTGGCAGATAGAAGAATCTTGGAATAATTCAGATTGGAAAGGACCTTTGGAGGTCCTCAGTCCAACCTGCCCAGAGCTGGATCAAGTTGGTCTGGCATATGTCTAGCTGAATTTTTACTCTCCAAGGAGAGGGACTCCCCCCACCATCTCTCTGGGCCACCGACACCCAACTGCCCGCATAGTGAAAAAAAAGTGTTTCCTTATAAATAATGTGAATTTCCATCACTGTGGCTTGTGTCCATTGCCTCTTGTCTTCTTGATGTGCAGCTCTGAAAATCTGCCTCCTTTCTGTAACTACCACTCAGATAGCCAAAGACAGCAAGACATCTACCTTCTCCTTCCCAGGCTGAGCAAATCCAGCTCCCGCACATAAAAAATAGCAACTAGTATGCCCAATATTCTGCATAAATTTCAGAATCTCAGCTTTATGAAGACTGGAAAGCCACCAAAAACATGGCTCACATAAGGAAACACTGAATGGCATGTGAGAACAGAATTAAGAGACAGAGCTGAAATCGGGTTTGGAAATCTGCAGTTTTTACTGCATGCTGTCACCCCATCATCATATCATATAAGCAGTTAATGCAAGAGGATAAAGACCTATTAAAGAACAATTATCCAAAGCAATGCAGAAGGGCTGTTGAGAGGAGCCTTATTTCTTAATGCAGAACAAATGTGACACCAGTAGCAGACGAAGATTTATGAGTCAACTAAACAAATCCCTTCAGTGCTTACCAGAATAATTACTGAGACGAAATCTTCCCCAGCAGAAGTGTACTCGGCACTGCTTCACTACTTCATCCTTCATTAGGCAGTGAAACACAAAGATAAAGAACCCTAAAGAAGAAGAGAGATTCATGAGTTTTCATGTGTATTCTCCAACCTGCTGCCCATTTTATAAACTTTTGTCATACCACTGATACCAGTGTGTTCTGTGTAGGCAAAGTGTCCCTGGGCCAGCATCAGGATCTTTAAGGTCCCTTCCAACCCAAGCCATGCTATGATTTTATAATCATGTTGGCCCAGAGTTGCACTGACTTCTTTGTGCGTATGAAAGGGTGATAGGAAGAGTTTTCTGCAGATTTGGTTTAAGAACAATCTGTAAGTCGATGTGGATTCTATCAGCCGTTTTTATGCCCAGATGAAAGGAATCATGCCAGCTTCTGAAAAGGCACATTTATTGTGACCTGTGTTTTCAAGGCACGTATTCATGTCTTTAATAGTCTGTCTATCACAGCAATACTATCTGAACAACACTGTCATTCCACTACAACAGAACTTTCCTTTTAAAATACCTAAAGTCTGTAATACAAAAGCTGTATCAGTTCTCCTCTTCGCCCATGCTTGAGTTACATATATTACAGATTTATTTCTATTTGACATCCCTAAACTATTGTGCTTATTGCACTACTCCATTCAGAAATTACCTTGCAAGGTGTTAAAAATGCTGAAGAGATACAAGAAAAATATCCTCACTGCTCCCCAGGCAAAAAAGGCAAAGCCCCAAGTTAAGCCCAAAAGAAACATCAAGCTGAAAGCACTTTTGAGGTCTTGGAAAACATCCCTTTTCCAGAATCTGGACGTCTTTTGTGTCCTTGTTTTCACGGAGTGGATTTGAAGGAGAACAGTGATGAACATGGCTGTATTCATCAAAAATATTAAGAAGAAATAGGCCACAACGGAGATGTAGAACACTGTGTTGTCCTGGACCCAGCAACTGCAAGAAAGGCAGGTCTGTATTCAATAAGGAGTTTTGTGAGGGGGAGACTCAGGAAGCCTGGTTTCCAAAATAACTATTCAGTATGGTTCTCCAACACCTAGTTAGGGGCATTCCCTAGCACCCATTATTTTCCCCCAGTGAGGACATTCATAGAATCCCTGCACATACCTTTTATTATGGATGTTATGGAAATTCTGTAACTTTAAGACACTGATATTTCTGCCAAATTCAGATAAACCTGATGATTGTTTCACAACTTAATAATGTATAAACACAAAGACACACTGCCTTAGGAAAACCAAGTTAAAGACGACTTGATCAGGGGTCTAAATAATAGCATGCCACTGGTTAGCTTTTCTTTACACATAAATTAGTGAATTTTATTTCTTTTTTTTCTTTATGTCTTTTTGTTAAAGACGAGGAACAATTTTCCCTCTGAGGTGTCATGGGTGTGTGTTGCCTCTCTGATGGGAGAAAATTCAAATATTCCAGGTAATCTTCACCAACATGTGATCAGATTGTGCTAAACAAGAAGGAGGTGGAAGCATGGAAGCATTCTTTGCTATAAAAGCATTTTAAAAAAGGGTGAAAGAATGCAGTGTTTTCCCACTGGAAAAGAGAGGAGGTTGAGATGATTTAAATAAAACTACTTGAAATTATGATGAGACAGTGATGTGAATTGACATTTAAAAAGAAACAACAGAAGGAAATGTGCAAAACACTGGAGCAATTATTGTGCCTTTAGATTTTACCAGAAACTTAGAATATGCAGAAGCATATATATATATATCCCATTAGACGGGGTTAATGCAAAGAAAGAAATTTCACAGAAAATAAAAGTGGAGTTGGCTGGCAGAAGTCCTCCCTGTCCTCAAACCCAGTTCACTGATGTGAAAATTACTCCATGTAGTAGCCATGCATTCAAAATGTTCCTATGAACCAGAACCACTAAAAGGAGAGGGTAAAGATGGGTGAGAAGAGACAAAAGTGAGTTATTTCTGGTTACTTCTTGTATTTTTCAGATACTCTGGTGACCATCAAAAAGCTTAAAATATTATACTTACAAATTGCTGTAAGGATGGCTCTCGGAGAGTGACCCATTGCCATAGAAGTCTTTATTTATAATAAGCACAAGAGTAATTACAATAGCTGGTATTCCTAACGTGGAAAGCAAAAGAAAAATAAATAGTTTGATTCAAAAGAAAAAATTGAGAATATGGAAAGATGTCAGATAATCTCTGATACATAATTACAGCAGACGTGTGCATCTTCAGATCAAACTCTACCCCCAAAGCTCCTTCTGAAACAAGTGTAATTAGATGTGTAGCATAGCAGGTTTAATCTCCTTATTTATGCAAATTTCAAATGAGTAGGCATAAAAATATCTGTGTTTGCAAAATGTTTGTGAGTCTTCAAGCATCACCAGAAGGGATCCCATCTGGTAAAATAAAACCAACTGATTGTTACTAAAGGTGAGTGTCGAAGGATAAGCAGACCACAGCAATTTGTTGTAAGAGCTTATAGAGCCAGATGTTTCCCAGTCAGTGCTTTATCAGTCTTCCCTTCCACACATTTCCCATATTGTTTTCAGTTCTGGCTTTTCTGTAGAGAACTGCCAACAGCACAATCAAGGATGGCTGCCCCTGAGAACAATTGTGTGAGACATCAGATCTGAGGATAGGGATGATAATATGCTGCATACTATTCAAGAGCAAAAAAAACCCCTCTAAAACAGCATCAAATGGTGACCCAAATTATACAGCCCAAAGTCTGCTCTAGGTCAGTGCTTCTGAGAACACCTTTTCTAACAGGGGAACTAGAATTTGGGTTCTTTTTGGTATGTTTCTCCCAAACAAGTCTCTGATATTTGTCAAGAGAAGTCCTTGGGAGAGCGAAGAATGAAAGCCAAATCCACTCTGTGCATGGGAATCAGGAAGAGAATGCCAGAAATGGACTCAATGCCTGAAGAAGTAGTTAAAATCACCTCTGAGCATCCCCACATAGGGGTGAAAGCTGTGGACAGCATTACTGCCCTAGTCACACCCACTGATGTGAGGTACCATGATAAATCATCCTGTAAAGAGAAGATGGATAGGAAAGCAGTGTCTTACACCCACTTTCAGTTGCATATGACTGTGCAGGGACCAACAAGCACTCTGCTAATGTCTCTCCAGACAGAAGAAATTTAAGCTGAACAGCCTTGGGGAAGAAATCCATCGTTATAGTGCAGGGTGTGCATTGCATTTCTGCTAGCTCAGTGTCTTCACTTACTCCTTTAAATATGTCCCAATCTTAGAGAAGCTGACAAGCACAGAAGTGGAGGGGAAATCTGTCGACTTACCCCAGCCAGCAATGCAGCATTTTAGGATGTACTTTGGTACATAAACATTGAAAACTTTGACAAGAGCCAAATAAAAGTGAACAGACTCCAGGCACATCCATGTGAATGCTGCAAGAAGGAAATAGTGGAGGAGCATGGCCATGGTGATGCAGAGGCCTGGCTGGTTGAACGAGGTCAGCCAGGAATTGGTGAGGAAGACCAAGTTCAGCATCAGCAGTGCAGCGCAAAGGTTGAGCAGGATTTTTGAGGGGTTTTCTCTCCGCACCTTCCTAAAAAGAAGGGGAAAGTCCACAAGGTTATCACTGCATCATCCAATGTACAGGCTATACACAGGAATATTCTAGATTCTTGATGTAATATCTCACCTATGTCCAGAGGTAAATTTTTGAAAAGACAGAAATTTTTACTCTTTACAGACATTTTACTGTGAGGGTGGTGAGGCCCTGGCACAGGTTGCCCAGAGAAGCTATGGCTGCCCCATCCCTGGATGTGTTCAAGGCCAGGTTGGACAGGGCTTGGAGCAATGTGGTCTAGTGGAAAGTGTCCCTGCCCATGGCAGGGATTGGAAGTAAAGGACCTTTTAGATCCTTTCCAATCCAAACCATTCCATGATTTTGTGAAATTTAGGAACATAAAAATTGCTGGACAGTTCAGACAGGTGCTTGTATTGAAGTATGAGTATTCAAATCCCTTTAATTTTGCAACAGTCAGACATCAAAATAAAGCAATATTTATACTGTCAGCTCTCAGTCTTCCCTCTTATGCATCACAGCATCAAATATTAGCAAACATTCTGATAATTGCTGCAAATTCATTATTGCCAAAATATTAAAATCAGTGTAAGAAAAGGATCAGACTTACTCAAGGGTTAGGTATGTCATGAGCGTTATTCCCAAAAAAAGGGAAGAAGCACCACATCCCACATAGCTTATCAGAGTTAATATATGATCATGTGTGACATCTATTTCTGTCCGGGCCAAGTCCTGTGTTACAAGATAAAGAAACACACTTGTTTACCAAGACAGATTTAGAAAATTCCTTTCCACATTCTCACATTGTGAAATTCCTGTTCTGCTTACTGCTACTTTTGGAGGTTTTCCATTAATATTTCTATGTGTTTCTTATTGTATAGTCCCACGGAATATCCAAACTATTAAATGGTAAATTAACCAGCAGTATTTAGAGTATCCAGCAATAAGTTGTGAAGCTAGAAAAGCTGTTCTTCAGAAACCACAAATTCAACATGGATTCCAGGATCTCAGCAAAATTATTCCACTGGGAGCTTGCTTTGTAGGAGAAACTACTTTGTTTCAGTGGCAGCTGACATTCTTGGGAGCTGCACAAACCTTCTAAATGTCTTGGAGTGTGGTAGATCCTCCCTGTCCAGAAAGCACCACTGCAAGATCAGACAGGAGGCTGGGCCCTACTTCTCCACAGCTGCTGCCAGAAGGAATATTGAGAGGATTTTGTTGTTCCCTGACACAGTTTCTCTTCCATTTCATGAAACTTTGAACCTCAGACCAGTAACCTACATCTCTGATGTACCATGGACGATGCTGTTGAATACCTGTAGCTGTGCTGATTACCAAAGTGGCAGTGAGAGGTGTGATCTGAAAATCGGATTGAATTTTCCTTGCTTGAATGGAAACTTGAGCAAGTGTCTGAAATCTGAACCATCTCAATTCCTTTCTGTAAAGCCACAATTTTACTCCCAGGAGGGCTTTTGCCTCTGGAGCAGGGTCATGCTGACCTCTAGAGGAATCATCCAAAGGCAAAGGTAGGGCCTCATCCCATCCTGTGGGTGGTGTCCTACTGGCAATAGACAATTTAATCTACTTAGTTTGCTCAGAAGTCGCCTGTCTCTTTGCCTTTGTTGCAGCCCATTCTCAGGCAGTCATTCCAGCTTTTGACATTTTGCTTTTAGAGGCAGTTTTCTCTGTATTATGGAGAAATAAGAGGTGATAGATAATGACATCTCCCATATTTATACTAAACTTCACTTTCTGACAGAGCATAGATAAAACTCTCAAAAAGATGTAATGTCATTAGTTGCTGCTGGCAGTTAATAAATTTAACACAGTACTTCCAACACAGTAAATAACATATTAAGGTTGATTAAGTTACACTGCAAAGAAGTACGAACTACATCTGTAAAACAAAATTGCCTTGAAGCAAGTGACATTTAAAGGACTTTACACCATTAAATTATTATAACTGGCTTTTTTGTTATTGCTGATTTTGGCAAAATTGCAGATATCTAACAGCTTGTATAGACATGAATCTCCCATCTCTTCTCCAAAACTAGTGATGACTTTGTTTAGTGCACACGGGATTTTCTGGGAGATGATTCATAGAGTACTTACCAGTAGGACTCCAAAATGGGTAAGATGGTTACAAAAACAGATTGTGTAATTAATATCTGTATATTCCATTTCACACCCCGATGTATTCCAACCGCCCAGTCCATCTGTGTAATAGAGAAAAAGGATTTTTAAGCAGAGTTAGTCATGCTTCATCATTTATAGCTCTGTAGCATGCAGGGTGTGTGAAGATGAGCTCAAGTTAGTACAGATTGCAGGGTCATTTAGCAGAACACAAGTGAGATTTCACACCAAAACACATCTTCTGTAGTTGCCTGAGAACCTCAAAATTTGGATGAAAGCTTTTGATAGAATGAATGTCTGCACACACAGAAAGAAAGACGATAAAGAACCTAGTGCTGAGCTAGATTGTGCTGGTGGATGTGGAAACAGAAGAAAAGAAAGATGTACAGGGCAGAGGATTTGTTTAGGCAGAATGCAGCACTGAAATAGCCAGATCTTCCCTGGTAAGACTGAATGTTACGACCTTATTTATGTGGTGTGCATCACATATCCAGAAGCTAAGCTTCTGATTAAAAAAAAATAAAAATTCTAATCCTAGTAATTGCAGAGGAAACCTCTTCCATATGCTCTGAGTTAACCCAGTTCAGTTATCTTTCACTGTCTGGTGACTGTCTGAACCATTTTAAAGACCTGACCCCAGCAAAGCCCCTACTGTATTCCATGAAGTCACTGTAAGAAGTAATGTGACATTTCATTGCGTTTCTGCCTTTTTCTTAGGCCAAGTCTTCTTATTCATGTAGATGCAGCACTGCACAATGCCATACCCGCATCCCCGGGGATGACAATGAGTACTCAGGTATCAACATCAACACAAAGCAGCAGCACAAACTCAAGTTTCAAGGTGCAATGTCAAGAAGCATAGCCTCTGTGATGCTGGGGGCAGAGCCAGCTCGGCAAGTAACACTTACTGTTCTTCCCAAAGTCCCAAAAGACGCAGTGCACTGCTGCATTGCCCTGGAAGCAGAGGAAAGGAGGCTGTGACATTTATTCAGGACATCTGCACTCCGTCTGCACTTGCAGACAGTACATCTCGCCTCTAATTGGGGTGTATAACCAAGGCACTTGGATTTGATTTCCCCTGCATCGCTTGGCAGCAAAGCCCACTCACGTCTCTGATTATCTGCGTGGTGGTGCTGCAGGGGGTCTGTGGGTAAGTGGAGTTGCCACGAGGTCAGCGGCTGGACACTTGGCTTGGGGACGCAGCCAGGATATTGGCCATCTCACCTATGGCACTAAAACAGCAGAGTCCCACTTTTTGCCTTCCCCTTCACCAAGGGAAATCCTGTGAGTCAGTGATTTTCCCAGTTTTACCTGTATCTTTCAATATCTTGTAGTCTTTTAAGGACAGCAGCAAATCTGACAAATGGTTCAACTTAGACCAGTTCCTGTGTCTAATCTCATTGGGTTCCTGTGGTGCCTGAGATGTCACACCAAATTACTGGTGAAATTCAAAAGTTACGACTAAGACCTAGAATAACAACCTGAGATTTTATTAAAAAAAACAAAAAACAACACCTACAAGAAACCTTTACTTTAGAATTTCAGCAATTGCCCTCCGAAACCAGGCAGGGAAGGCAAGCAAGAACTGAACAGATGTAAATGGATATCCAGTGCAACGTTTTCTCTTGGGGACATTCTAGTTTATTACTCTGCTGCAGCAAACTTTTCCAAGGCACAGATTAAGGTTACTTTTATTATTATTATATCATTAATAAAGTTTAATAATGCACAGAGTTTACAGGAAGCCAGCCTAACAGATAAGCTGTTAAGATGTGTGATTTGTAGACTGTCAAATATAATTAGGCCAAGAGCCAAAGATGTAGGTTTGGATGATAACTCTTTAAATATTTAATTAAGATAATTTTAAAAGGTCAAGGAAAAAATCTGAAAGGTGCCAGATGGCCTCGTGGAGTAAAAATGACAGAAGAGAGGGGATATCTAGGTGAAATTTCTGGGTATATATTTGCTAGAACTGAATAGAAAGAGCATTTTGCCATAAAAGCAGCAATTACAAGTCCTCGTTAACTTGAACTTCAATCAAGTTCATCTTACTGAATAATTTTCTTCTGCCCTGGGTTTGTAATATACTCATGCGGAGGCTGGACCATAAACATCGGCAGCACAAAACTGCTAAGGAGGAATTCAATCAACGAGTTTGACCCAAGTCCATTTAAAAATAAAATAGACTTTAACTTTTTGAAACACCATTTTGAAACAAAACAAAGCAATTTGATTTTGAAAACGTCTTTGCAAGGTTTTGGGTTTTTTAAAGTTTCTCTCTTTTCATGACTTAACCTATTTTCCAAATTCAGATCAAGCATAAATCATTTCAGTCCAATCCAAAACCCACTATTTTTTCGCAAATAAGCTATTCCTTGAAAAAAATTGTCTAGATCAGAACAAGGAAACAATAAGAAGGTCCCTTGTTGCTAAGCATGGATTTAGAGTGGAGACACAAGCTTTAGTGACCTGCAGGAATTATTAAACGCTGAGATCTGTGTGGTCAGTCAATGTTTGGGTCCATGTATCATGGAGAGGTCAGGCAGCAAAGTGTTTTAAGCTTATTTGTCCAGTTCCCAGTTTATTGAAAGGGTAAGTGAAGTCAGCTCTGCCTCATCCGGTTCCTGATGAATGAACACATCCTACCCTGTTCTGGTCTATGTGGTGGAGAGTGACAGTCACGGGCTCGTTAAGGTTCTGAATTGATGCATTTTCAATGCTGGCACTCACAACATAAGTGTTCAACCTCTTCGTCATTAAACTGCCATCCTGCAGGGGAAAAACACATACATGCGAAAAGAATGCAAGCTCTTCCCTGCTCTCATTTTTTTTTTATAACTGTATTCCTTGGAAATGGTGATCAGCTAAACTCCATGGGATGCCTGATGTAATTTAGCTACTTGCTACATCATTAAAAAACATAGTTAGCTGCAGCTCAGGGACAGTCTCCACATCAGCTGAAGCAGAACTGAGTTTCAGATGCACCAGCTGGATTGAGAAAGCTCTGTAATTGTTTCAGTACATTTAAACATTTGGTTGTACATCATTAAGCTCATTAGACAGTGGACACAACTGTGAATGCTGCCTCATTGTGAAAAGCATTGTTTAGCACACTGTATGAGCTATCATTTCAAAGAAATGTCTCCCTTTCTAAATTATACCCACCTCTCCTTAAGAAAATATAATAAGTGCTAGAATAGTCATAAATACTGCACATCATGCTGCTATACTATTTTAATGGAGATATAAATCTTGAAATTATTTTCATGATGTTTGGCGTATGCTATGCATCATCCTTACTATCAGAGGAAGGTTACGGTATGTTCTTTTCCTGCAGAACAGAAGGACTAGAATAACATCAGCTATAGAAAATGAAAAAAAGTCTAAGGTCTATAGGCATCTCTCAGAGCATTCTTGCTGCAGAGAAGGTTTTGCTGCCTGAGTACATTTTGCCTGCACATCCCTCCATCAGTCTGATGTTAAATGTGCCCGGAACAGATGATGCTGTTGGGATTTCTTTTGAAGGCACTGAGAACAGCTGAGCCCATTCCTGCTGTGTTAGGGTTTGCTGGGAGTCATAGTTACCACAAAAAGTGAAGTAGTGCCAAAAAACTTGAACTGGATCTTTGAATGCTTGGCTGGGTCAGAGTTCTTGATCATCAGGAAGTTCTTCAGCGATTTTGGCAAAAACACCGAGGCCAAAGCCTTTTTGAAAGGGTTTTCTTTCACACTGATCTGCAGGAGAGAGATGACATGCTCAGGGGTGCCGTCCTCAGGTCAAATTCAGAATGAGACAAAAGAGCAAGAGGATTGTCTGGTTTAGTCAGTGCTCTCCGAGGTGATACTTTGCTCTCACCTTGAGATCCACACCTCTGTTGTAGGAGGTAATGCCAAAGGCCAGTCCTCCAAACAGGCTGGGATCTGGACACAGCACCAACAGGGCCAAGGACGTGGTTATGACTGACATATTTCTGTCTGTGTAGGTAACCTTATAGCCCATCTCCTCAGTCATCTTCAGGATACTTTAACAAGAGCAACAGAAAAAAAAAAAGTACAACTCTTGAAATGTGCTGCTGGTTTCATAACACACACCCAAGAGATTAAAACCCTTTGCTCTGATTTATGATCACAAGGAGCAAGCACTAGAGCAGAACGGGTCCATTTTGGGGTAGATGGCACTTTGTCTGCACAGGCTCAGGTGATGGCAAACAGTTGAGTTGGCGTGATTCAATGGGCTCTGGCAGCTGGAAGATACCCTCCTGCGGGGACCACAGAAGGAGGTTCTGAGAAGAACTGAATCAAAATCCACACCCAATCAAAAACTGCACTTCATCTGGAAGGCAGTAACTTGCAAAATCTGCTAATTTGATTATTTTCAATCATCTAATTGTACCAGGAGACGAAATATTGGAGCCAGAACAATTTAGTCTGGTAGGAACCTCTGGAAGTCCATCCTCCAGCTCCTCACCACCTCAGGTAGGATATGCTCTGAAGGCAGAGCTGCTGCTCAGGGGCTTGTCCAGCAAAGCTCCAAATGGGTGAACTCCGTGTCCTTGCATTTGCCCTTGTCAAGGCTGGCTGCACTGCTTTGGATAGTGCTTTGCTCAGACATTCAAAACTAGGTAGCTGAGTTCCCTTTAAGAGCTCAAAGAAGAGAGGTGTTTTTAAAGCTAAGAACCTCGATTTTACCATGTGTGAGAATCACATCATGGATGCATGATCTTAAATATAGATTTTGAAGACTAACATTGAATAGCTGTGTTTAAAAAGTATTTATCAGCACAGGTAGAGGGTGGAAGAGACTTATGTCTCCAGGCTGACCTGCCCAGAGCCCTCACTGCTGAGCCACAAAGATCCTTGTGAGAGGAGATGGCAGCTGGGCCGTCCCTGGGCTGCCTCCAGGCTGGGATGCCCACAGGGAATAACACTGGAATGGGGACTTCTGCAGAACTGGTTCTGCTAAAAACACCTGTGGCAACACAATAACCAATTTCTGCTGGTAAGAACCTCAAATATGTTTAAGATCAAAGTATAGAAATTGCTAGCTCCAGTGGTGATATTTTAATAGACTAAATAAATTATACCATGGTGCCATTTCAGCTTAGGAAACCTCTTCTGGCAAGTTATCTTACTTACCTATTGGTTATTTTTCTAAAGTTCTCATCTTCTATTTCTTGCAGCAGAATATAGTCTAGTATAGACAATACAGTCTCTGCAAGTGTCACACTCACATCTGCAAGATCTACAATATCAGAAATTTTACTTGCAATGGTTTCTAGTTCTTCCACATGCAGTGTTGCATCAGGCAAGAGGTATAAAATATGCTGTACAACATCTTGTGCATTGTCTGAAAAAAAGGAAGTACAGATGATTTATGTGGCATAGCTATCTGTCTGGCCATACAGCTACATGTCTCCGTTAAACTCAGGAGTTAATCTGTTTCTGCATTCTTTCCACATGGTCTTAATGCTCCTGATCTATCACAAAATTATGTCCTAAGAATAAGTCAATAAGCCCTCGACATGTCAAACTTCTAAGTAAAAGCCGCACATCTCAGATTGTATTTTAAAGGAAGAAAATAATGTACTTTTCATAAGAATACTGTCACCTGCTTTTGGATTTATAAATACTATCTGCAAATAATATTTAGTTTTAACTTTGGTTGTGTTTACAAGAATTTGTGGGTTCCAAATTACACAAGATCTGCCCCTGTACCTTATGCTGCTTACCTGGTACAGCAGCAAAAGCAAATTCTGAATGGTGTTTTGTATCTGCCATTCATCATCTCATCATCCTTCTATAATATTTTATAGAAGCATATTTTACAACCTGGGAGTCAGACAGTCTGTATGCAACTGCAGATACCTTTCCATGATCTATTATTTGATGCACTGCTGAGGATGAGGATAAGCTCTCTGGTATTGGGTTTGTTCACCATTCAAACTACTTGCACTGTTTGGCATAGCTTAAAAATGTATATACAGGTGGTACAGGTCATCTCATAACTTACATCAATCACAGCATGAACATTTCAGCTCCAGACAATGATTTGTGCTTCTTTCTATGAGATACTGTGAACTGCTTTGATGTGGTAACAGAGCATATAGACAGGCAAAACCCGTCACATCATGCATGGGTTACTTGCTTAGTTATAAATCTAAGTGTAGGTTTTGAGAATAGATGATTTGATAGAGAACTTGGAAGCACCTGCAAAATTCATCAGCAATAAAAAACCTTTAAGATGACCAGATGCTCAGGATGCACGAAAACAACCTTAATGCTTCTTCAGATGTGCAACGTGAGCATTATCTAACTACAACTATTTTTACTGTGATTCACTGTGTCACTGAAGTATCTGGTGCCTTACCTTCTGTTACCTTGATATCTTGGAGGTCTAGAATATTGTTTGGAAGTTTTTCCAGTAATTTGCATTTAGTCATGTTTGGTTTTTTCCAAAAAGCTTGCTCAAGTTCAATACTAATTTCACTGAAAAATGAAAACAATGTACATTGTTACAGGAAAAAATATATAATCATTATGTTCCTCATATTTCCCACAGAGGTAGCTAAGAATGTAATTCATTAACCCAACTTTAAATGGACTTTCAAGGCAGATCTGACTTACCACTCACCCAACAGAGTGGGGGCAGAACCCAAATGCCAGAGCCATGTGAAACGCACCTTGAGGTATTGGAGGGCAGGAGCCATAAAGAGAAGGCACAAAATGCAACAGGGCAAGGTTTTCCCTTCCTGCCCAAGCAGAAAGTCAGGTCCCTGCAGTGCCAGCAGGTTCTCCCTGAAGGTGATGGGAATGATGCCACACCCTTTTCCTGCAGCCCGTGCAGGACCAGCACTGGATTTCTTTGCATCTTCCTCGGCATGGCACTGCCGTGTGCTGTGGCAGACTGCCATCTGATTTGCCATCACAAAACCTGCTGCTCCCTCCTGTTTTCCACGGAAGAACCAAAACAAGATGTCTTGTCACTCACCAGCTCCTCTGAGCAGACTGCAGAGGGTTTTTCCTGCAGCTGACCTCTGTCTTGGAGGCTGGACTTGTTAGAGGCCAGGAATAATTCCCCTTGTACCTCGTGTGGGAAAAGCTTTCTGGACAACCCATTAGTGCTGAGGAGGAAGTAAATAAAAGCTCTTTCAAAAGACTCAGTAGTCAAAAAGAAGGCCCCCCGCCCCTGACACCCAGGGACCCAGCCGTTCTGTGGACCTGGTTTCCTGACGGGAATGAATTCTAACTTGCAGACTGGAGAGGAGAATTTTGCAGGTTTACTGTCTGTAAGAAAACATTTTGTTTAAATATTTCATCTCTTCTTCTACAATTTTTTCTCTTTTGTTTGACAAGGTCAGTTCTCAGGTAGAGAGTTTCCAGCATCACAAACCATATTCAATGACAGCACACCCTCCAGGCTTCTCTAATCTGTCAGAAAGTGCTTCACATTGCCCCTCATTAACCCATCAAAGTCTTTCCTCCAGGCTTGTTGTTTTATCATCTGTAACTGATATTTTGTAAGTTATTGCTATAAAATGTGGTTTTGAATCTCAGGTATGGTCTATTAGCTCTTATCTCTGGCTTTCTCCTGTATTTTAGGGAAGAACAGAGACAGTAACCAAATCAACAAAATACTTATTTGCCGTCTGAGGGTTGGTCCAATATGCACGGGTATTAAGAAAATGCTGGCAGGGGATTTGGTTTGGATGTTTGGTTTCAGTCTCCCTGGGGTACTGGCTACCAGCAGGAGCTCATGGATTTGTAGCTGCATCAGTTTTATTTTGCCTTCATTGCAGAAGTGCTCAGACGTGCCTGGGCACCAGGATTCGTGTTTTAACTTGTCTCCATTTGTCTGGAACCCAAGTTTTTGACATCGCTGTCATTGCATGATGTTCTACAGACTGTACACCACATGAGGTCAGTCGGGTTACTTGTAAGGATGTTTTCTAGCCTAACCTCTCCACAGAATATAAATTTGATAAAAAACACTTACAGACAGAATTGCAAAGCATGTGATTTGCAGTGAGGTTTCAGTGAAGTTTTACCTATGTACTTCACAGCCACGTCTTCAGGTTTCACATACAAGGAAAATGGTCCCTCTTTGTAAATGTCATTCAACAACTCTTTGATCTTGAGACTCAAGACTTCTTGTATTTCCAGGAATGTGGCCTTTACAATGGCCTTACAGACATAGCTAAAAATAGAATACACAAACAAGGCCGCCATATTAGTAACATTTCACAAACATAAATGGCTACAAAATTAAGGAGTAACCCATATAATTACCCTGAATTGGATAATGTATGTATTTTGCTCACCATAAGTGCAGTCCTATGGTGACCATCACCAGATGCCACCTCTAATGTACACTAGCACCTTATCTCTGGAAATGCTTTCTAAAGTAGAAAATACTTGGAATACGGGCACAAGAATCTCTCTATAGTTTCATGGTAAATGGCTCTAAAGGTTTCCTAATAACATTATCTTGGCGAAGCAACATCCCTGTCACAAGTAAGGGTTTTTCAACATTTAAAGTTTGGAGAGAGCCAGTCATAAAATAATGAGGTGCTTGAGCACCCTGTGACTCCACAGCTCCCTGGGAAACTGGGATTTAACTAGCCAATTTCAGTATCTCTGGTGGATTCCACTTCATCTCCTCAGAACAGCTATTGCTCTAATGAATTACGCTTGCTGACTCTGGAAGGTTTGGAAAGACTGTATGTCTCTCTGAGTGGCTTCAGACATGGCAGAAAAATGCAAAAAGCCATGGGCAGATGCCTCATGGACCTCTAATTTAACTGAGGGCTAATGAGGGAGAGTTCCTTAGGGCTGGGATATTTCAAGCTTTTCAATTCACACAGTTGTCCACCACTCATCATGGTCTTTTTAAACCATTCGCAGCCCCTTGGAGGTGATGGGAATTCAGCTCCTCTTCCTCCTGGCCTGGGGTCAGAAGGCAATTCGGATCTCCTGCAGAAGAGGTGCAGGATTCATCCTAGTATCCTTCTTGGGCACTGTCCACTCATGGTTCTGGCCCCAGTGGAGGACCCTGCTCAGGGACAGCTCTTATAGGGCAGTGCAAACCTCACAGCTGGCTATGGAAGCACTGTGAATCTCCCAAGATCTGGGGTATGAGAGGGAAACCTTGGATGCCCAAACACATTTCCCCAGGTCAAGTATTCCTGTGGTTCTGACCTCCATGTGCACTTTTCTGGTCACTCTGAAACTCAAGGAGCCATGGAGGGATATCATTCCTCCTCCCCCTAAAAATGAAATCAGTTCAAAGTGTGGAAACCCAGTTCATAACCCTGGGTCTTACCTTTGTGACATCTGCTTTACCTTCCCCTTCAGTTCACATGGAAGGACACAGAAAGTTAGAAACTGGTTAGAATCAACAGGAACAATGTGGTTTTTAAGGAAAGCAATCAGCAGAAACTCAGCGTGCTCATTAAAACTGAGCCTGTTGCCTTAAGGCGTTACTGGGACCGGACATCTGGGAGGAGCCTTTGTTTCACAGTACTGTCAGAGGTTCATCAGGATAATTAAATAATTTCAACAAAACACAATAGCATCAACATTTAGACCCTTCAACTACTATATCCTCTATGCAGAGGTAAGAAAAATATACCTGTCTATAAGAGGTATCAGAAAATAACAAATTACATACGTGAGTCCTCTTATAGGCACTGTGGTGTGGATAATTACCCCTGAAAACAAAAGAGAACAGAACACTTATTTCACAGTAGCATGTAACTGTAACATGCCCCATTCTGCTATCACCTAAAAAAAAAATCTCGTGACCACAATAAGCCAGACTTTACAGCTTAGAAGTCATCTTGAATTCAGCATATCTACAGAAGTCACCAGGACCAAGTGCTATAATTGATATTCATTCTGACAAAAAATGTTTCTTCCAAAATGGGAAGAACCTTCCCTTAATGTTTTATGAATGGGATTCATCCCATGTGAACAGTGCAGCATGTTACTCTGTTGTCATCTATAAAACAAGCAGTACCTGTGGAAGTCAGAGAAGAAAGTAGGAAGTCAAAATAGACACAAAATGACAAAACTGTCTGTACGAGTGACATGTTTACAAATTGCTAAAATATTCCTCTCCACTGTTCACAGTTTGGACATGAATACAGGCGGATTGGGCTAAAAGGAATGAAATAGGGGAATCTGGTTTAACAAACCGTTGTTCCTACCAGCATTTTCAAACTATTACATCCTTTCATTAGACACTGCCACAGAAGAGCCAGTGTGATCCTAGCCAGCCCCCAGGGGTCTGTGAGCCTCGTTCCCCTCTGTGACCCCCCAAACAGACCGGTCAGTTGTGAAATGGATATCTGGAACCTGACTGCTCAAAGGACAGAGGGTCAAGGTGACACCACCACACAGCCAGAACCTTACCTGACTTGAAAGTTTGTCACAACAAATCCTTCCCCAGTAAATATGATATTAAACTGGAAAAAAACAGTAACATTTTTATTAATATGATATATTAATACATCTTCTAGGTCTACTTGTAAATTTAGAATTGTCATCAGAACTCTAAATCCCAGTGCAAGTGACTAAGAAGTTTTGCCAAAAGTTAACACTTTTCCCTTCCTTCAGAATTTCATTTTGTCCTGTTATATATTGCATAACATGACTCTGAAACACCACAATTAGTACATGGATGCTCATTTCTGTGTTGTTCCAGCAGTTTGCATTCTGTACATTCGTTGTGGGACTGATGACCTATAGAGGTCCCTTCCAACCCATTCTATTCCAACCCAAACTATTCTATGATCCTACCAGCTGTCCTCGTGTGATACTTGCTAGAAACACATGAGAATGAGAAAAGCAAGCTACTCACCCAGTGTTCAAGAAGCCTCCTTGCATCATAGCAATCAGGAGCTCTTTCCGTTTTGTAGAGAAGAGAAAAGTTCATGTGAACATTAAAGAATCTGACTGTAAGGAGAGGACAGAGGTGAGATACATCCTGCAGCTTGCACAGAAGGTGCCTGCTCCCCTTCCCATCTCCTCGCTCCCCTTCCTATCTCCTCACTCCCCTATAGAACCATGGTTGTGTTCCCATTCCCATGGCACTGAGGCTCTTTGGGAAACTCCAGACTGAAGTGTCTGAGTCTCTGTTACTGCTGCATTGATAGGAATTTTATTAAAGCCCTCAAGGGCACGAACACATGGTCACATTATCACACCTTAACAACCAAGCTGTGGTTCATATCTGGGGTGCACTGTCTTGGCTTTTACTGCCTGCTGAGAATGCACAGGCAGAGACAGGAGGATCTGCTGACACAGGACACCTTGCTAAGCAGCAAAGGCTTAAACACGTGACTAAGTCTTAAATTGTCACATCTACGGTGTCAGTCAGCGTCAGTGACGATCATGACAACATTTAAAATGGCCCCCTGAACACTTACGTGGAATGCTACCACTGGTACTGGCTGGAGGCACCAGGGGCAGCGTGGGGGCCCTTGTTGAGGATGCTTCACTGAAGGCTGCTGCAAAGAATCAAAAAAGGCCTGAGAATCCACACTGGCAAAAGCCTGAGGAAGAGCACAGTTCAGGTGAGAGAAAGGTTTGAGTCCTTCTGTGAAGGTCATCGTTACAAGGAGCTGCCATGGTTCCACAGACCTCAGCAGGGTGAAGGCAAAGGGGAAAATACACCCACACAGGGTCTTCCTTTCTATAGAGAGGTAAACACAACATAACAAGAAAGAAAACAGGATTTATATCACAGGGAAAACCAGAGCTTATGCACCTTTATCCTTTTTCATTTGTTGTGTTGGAGGACAGTTATCTGTGTTCCCTTCTTGCCCGTGTAAGCTGGGCCAGCCTTCGGGGAAAGGCATTTGTAGTGCCTGTGAGAGGAACATTGATATTCATGGTCTCTGGCATAAGGATTCTGATTTCAAATGCTGACCATCCTGCCTGCTGTCTTCAAAGTAAAGAATTCCAGGCATTCATTCATAGCTAATTTTCCTCGAAGTGAATCACCTTGTCAAAGCAGCTATGACTTTTGCACCTCGCATGCAATCTGCCACATCACCAGGCAGACAGGGAGAAAATCGATGATGTTTGTCATGTGTGAAAGGAATGAGTATGTCTTTACAAATAGACTGTGTGAGCCTGCTTGTAGGTAAGACCAGAGATTGATAGATAAGACAGTAACGAAAAGGAACCATAAAATTCAGAGGAATGGTACTTATTGACAAGGAGTGTTGTGCAATCAAAGCCATGTAAAATTCCTGAATTTAAAGAAGAACAGAGATAAAAAGGGGGGAGTGGGTGTGTCAAATATCAGGGCGGTCATGTAGTAGGTGATTCGGGAAGTCTGTACCTCTCAAGTACTTCAGCCAATAGGGAAAGAGAGAGGATGATGTGGCCAGGAAAATAGTATTGAAAGGAGGCTGCATCCTCCAATGATTTGAAAGACCCTGGGGGAAATGCCCCACGGCCCCTCCCTTTATTTGAATGAAGTTACAGGACTCCTCTCTCTCCTTTTTGGACATAAACCTCTGGTGTTGTGAATTTTTCTGCACACATGTACAGCAGAAAATCACAGTGAACTGAATCACCCTGTAACATTACAGGCCCGGGTGCTCAAAGAAAAGCAGGATCACAACATTTTGCTCCAGAAGTACTATTTCCTTGTGAGGCTGGTAATTGCTGTTTTCTACTTCACACTCTGACAGGACTGTCAGAGACTCGACATTCCAGCTCTGACTAAGAGAGATAAATTCAACATATGAATACAAAGCCAAATGTCTATGAATAAGAAGTGTGGTCAGAAAGAAGCAGGATAAGACCATGCTTCATACATAAAACATTGTTTTCTCTACTGTAGTTCAAGGTAAGGAGACTCGCCCATGCTTAAAATACAACAGTCCATCTCTGACTCACTCAAATCAATGGCAATAACAGAAACAGGGGCTGTTAATAACTTGAAGTCTCCTATTTTTATCCTAAATTACTTCAAATCGTCTTGTGAAGTTCAAAGGACAGCTGAAGTCAAAAGCCCCTTCTGAGCAGGCATGCTACAGTACCTAAGCTTCTACTTCCTAGACACAGAATTCATTTTCCCCTTTGCACTAAGCCACAGGCTGTGAACTCAGCACGGAGTCAGACTGGAGCAAGTGGACAATAAAGCAACTGAAATCCAGCTCTGAGTTGTCTCTCCAGGTTTGGCTTTTGTAGACCAAGTTCAAGTTCAGAACCTCCAGTCTTCAGCTCAGACCTCCAGCCTCTCTCAGAGGTGTTTTGGTGTCACCTCATGATCTAGGAAACGGTTGTGCCTCCTCAGCAGAGGCAGAGTGCTCAGGGCTGGTGGAGAGCTGAGCCAAGAGGCTCCCACACACCTGGAGGGAGTAGGATGGGGAGCAAGAGAGATGGACCAGCTGTTCCAAAGATCAAACTGTCCAGCAACCTGCTTTGATAGAGCACAGTCCCTATTGTTCCTGGGATGCACAGAAAACTGTAAAAATAGCAAGCCTGCTTTTCCCATGCTTGATCAATCTTAGATTTCCATTTGGACATCTCTCCTCTTTACTCAGGCCTTTTGCGTCTGAGATAGCAGTAAACTTTGGAAATCAGAGAACTAATCTACTCTGCTTTACTCTTCCATCAAAACACTGGCAAGTCGAGGACCGAGCTGCCACATCGCCATTTCAAACCCATTGCCTGCAGTAGGTCAGAAACATGACCTGGCATAATGGATGTTTGCTGACTCTTTATTTGGAAAAAGATCCGCGGGCTTTAGCTCATCGAGTTGCACGACAGACCTGAATGTTCCATCCACAGAGCTCCTACCAACGCTAACACTGTTTGACAGACTCAGGAATACACAGAAAACAAGAAGCCAGAAGTATCTAGTAAATTAAAGAGACAAAGGAAACTGACTCAAAAGAAAACAGAAGGATCCGGAACTAAGGGGATGCGGTTTTTCCTCCAGCACCAAGCACATCAAGCCCTCCCCATCCTCACAATACACTACAGTGAGGATACAAAGGGCCTGGGCCCCAGCTCTGCAGAAAGGCAGATATTCCAGCATCTCTACAGACTTCAATTCCACAGCTTAAACTCGTAGTGAAAACCTGTATGCCTTCCTGTGGAGCGAAGCTGCAGAGATGGTTCTGTGAGCCCCAGCGGGATGCTGCAAATGATGAGTCCCTGGTTTCAAACTGACAGAAAACGAGTGTCTCCTTATGAGCCTTTTTAAGAACCACTGCCATAGAGGGAGTGAGATGAGAATGCAGAAGGGCCAGGCATGCCCTATCACTGGAATAAATATTTTTTTCTTTCCTACAGAAATATAGACACAATACTAGGATATGATCCATCAAGCCACATTCCAAAATATTAGAACACCTGGGGTTCTAACTTGTCTCCCTCCATGTTCCAGTGCTGCGGATCCTCTCCAGGTAGGATTGAATCTATCAGTCACTGCACAGGGCAATTACAGGCTCCACTCTGTTCTTGTTGTTATCAGTGTAATATTTTGAAAAGCATTGCCTCAGGAGTGATGTATGATATCACCCAGTGTCAGGCAGGATGGATCAGTGCGCCGGTTTGGCCACAATCTAGTAATATAGCCCCTGAGAGAAAACCAGGCCGCAACCACCCTTCCCCCGCACAGGGTTCAGGAAAAAAGGAAATTTTTCCTCGAAGGAAAGTGAAAGAGATAAAAACTATTTATTTTAACAAACACACAGGAAAAGGATAATGATGCTAAATAATGAATTAAAACCCCCGCTATAGAGAGAAACCTGGGAAGATTTCAGAGTCCTTCTGTAGGTGTGGTCTCTCTCCTCCTCGGAGCTGGTCGGTGAGGGCGTGGGCCCACCCCCGGGCCCCGGGGAGAAAATTCTCCTGACGTGTTCTGATGTTGTTGAAACAGTTCAGAAGAGAAGAAGGAAAAAAAAAAACCAAAATCCCAGGAAACAAAATTCAGCTCTCCGTCTCACGCCAAGAGGGAAAAAAATACCAGCTGGCTGAAGAAAAAGCAAGCAGGGTGCTCCCTTCGTGCCTTCCGCAGTCAGAAAAAACACTGAGGAGTATATCTCTGTGTCCTTGAGAAGCTACTTTGGAAAGTTCATCTGGGTTTTTTTTTTTTTCAAGCTCAGTTTAAAGGCACAATATTACTTTTTGGGCATAGAGCATGATAGGGGATACACATGACAGAGTCACCCCAAGACAATCAGAAAAATCTACTAGGGAAAAAAAAACCAACAGAGAAATTGCCAAACAAAGCCCAAACCCATTCTGATCAGGGATGTCATTCGGAAATCTGTTTCCATCTCCTGACAAATGAAAGCATGGTTGCAACTTCACAGATATTAATTTATTTCTTTCTCTCTCATTACCATCAGAAGAAAAAAAAAAAAAATCTGTTTATTCTCACGTGTCAAGGAACATTACCAGCAGGCAGGTGTGGGATTGGTGACCTGCATCATGTAACCTCATTTGCTTTAATTAACATGTATGTAATCCTGCTCAGGAAAAGAGGACTAAGGCACGATGACAGATGAGGTCTGAAGCTACGAGAGTACTGTACCACTGACTTTTTGAAGTCCTACTCAAGGATTTTGATTTAATAATTTAATAAATGGTTTATTTGGCATCCTGTAAATATGTATGGTTTCCAACAGATGAGCAGCAAAAATGAGACTAACCAATAAGAGAACTGCAATAAATATATTTCTATATTATTAGCAGCCATTTTCAGATATTGAATATTCATCTCTCTCCCAGATTATTTAAAATTAAAAAAAAACCCCAGAGAGCAGTGTGTGGGTGACGTAGAGGGAGGAAGACATGAAGACTGAGTCAGCGAAAGGATGAGAACACACACTTTTACTTCTACACTTTCAGTAAAGGCCCAGCTGAGCTGGAAAAGCAAAGGATCATCTTCAAGATCTCTGGGAAAAAAGTGAAGGCAGAACAGTAATTTTACTCCTGCTACATCAAGCAAAGCCAATGCAATTGCTACAATAATTACAGCACTTCTAAAATGCCAACACACCTTCTGGAGGCTGCTTCTGGCTATGTTTGCATGAGAAGTTTCACTCACTTTGCCTAAATGAGCCCTGGCTTTCCAAAAGTGATTTAAGATTTCCAAAACAAAGCAGGCTGCCTAACTTCCCAGCGCAATTGCATAACCTGTCTACCGCCAAAGAGAACCAAGCAACGTTAACTAAAAACATCTACAAACAACACCTATAAACAAAAGACGCAAACCTTGCAGCTAAAAATTGTTACAGGGCATAAGCAACAATTTGAGATGTGATATTAGCATTGAGACAGCACTTCCCCATGACATTTCATTACATAACAATGCTTTGGCACAACTTCTTACATGCCTGCCTCAGATTTTCTCACACAGACTGAACATGCATGATCTCATAGGGACAATCCACATGAACCACAGCCAGGTGCAGCTTCCCCTGCCTGACAGATGGGACATAAATGTCAACATGTGTTTACACTGCTCACGGTTATTCCCACCTCGTGTATCAACAGTCTGCCGCTGTGCTAAAACTGGCTCATGAAATTCAGTTAATAAAGAGTAGAGTTATAGTGGTACCAAAGGTCTTGCTAAGATCTGACACGACAGACCCTCAAACATGATTAAATTCTAAGAATATCTCTGTAATTTCATAACAGTTATCTTAGTTATTGCTCTTGGGAAGATGTCAGACTCCAGTAACCCTCCTCCCAGCGTGGATCATAAAGTGGATCCAGTGGTTCTGTACGCAAGAGTAGCCTTGATGCCTGTCAGTGTAGTTCATCACCTGTGAGACATGCTGCTGTCTCTCCTTGCTGATATCTTTTGAATATTTGGGCCAACATTTTACTGACTGAATATCCGATTCAGGCTGCTCTGGAGAATCCTACCTAGAAGAAATCACCTGGCTCGTGGCGACTGCTTTAGAAGGAAAGAATCCTTTGACCACTGAAAGCCTCTCTCTAAAATGCTTTGCCTCACTGAAAATATGCTCCAGATCCTCCAGGTTATTTCTTTTTGAAAAATTAAAGTCCAGGAACACTGAGTGGAGGCTTTGATCTGAAGTGCTAAGATTTTCATCATCAAACATGACTAAACTTCTCCCGACTTCTTGCCAAGCCAAGCACACACCTTTCCCACAGATCAAATGGGCCCAAGGACAAAGGTGTTAATTGGAAAAAGGAAACTGAGCCTCCTCCCTCCTCATCAGATCATGTCCCCCAGCCAGGGACACAAGTGGGGAAATACCTCTGGCAACAGGTAGTGCAGGAGGAGGGATGCTGGGATAGAGGCAGTGCGGTAGGCAGCCAGGAGACAGATGGGAAGGCTGTAATTTACAGCAATTGTTATTAGTGCCTGTGTCCTTTGGTGCAGAGCAAGGGAGGGTGCCACCAGGGAGGGGGAATCCCTCTGAGCACAGGTTTTATTGGCAGTCAGAGATTTTGTGATGATCTCATTGCCTTGGGCCCAGATTTGATAAAACCTGGAGCAGGAGATGGGGAAGTGTAGTGGGAACTGAGGTGAAGTCAGTGGGTGCCGCACGTAATGGAGATATGCCGTCTCTTGGCATGCTCCTTGGATTCTCCAAGGGGGCACCAAAAATGACCAATTACTTCATGCTGTGACTCTGCTTTCCCTGTGAAGCCATCAGGTTACAGACAACTGGCAGAGAAACATTCGCTGTTATTGTGGAGCACCAAAATGTGTCATTAGTTTTACATAAATCAGTCAGTCAATCAGTCAATTAGTCTCGGTTCTCTGCATAATTTAAATACCATATAGTACATAGAGATATCAGGGCTGAACGATAAGATAACCCAAAACACTGATAAGACTGCTTGTCAAGGATGTAACATCCATCTGAGGCACACAACAGACAAGAGCCTTGCAGAAAAGTGATTACTATCATTCCAGGTTGCCCAAAGAGCTTGTGGATGCCCCATCCCTGGAAGTGATCAAGGCCAGGTTGGACATGGCTTGGAGCAAGCTGGTCTAGTGGAAGGTGTCCCTGCCCATGGCAGGAGCGGGCAGAACTGGATGATCTTTAAGGTCCCTTGCAACCCAAATCATTCCATGATTCTATGAGTCTATCATCTAACTAATAGCATTAAATATTTTTAAACATTTCAGAAGAAATTATCTGAGTCCAGTCTACCTCGCTCAATGCCGGGCCAGCTCAGCAGCAGTTGGTGCCCCAGCAGAAGGATAAACCACTAGAAGGTTCATCCAAAAGATGCCACCTCCAGAGGATTTCAGTGGCAGAGCCTGCCCCTGGCAGCTTTCCCTCATCCACAGCCTCTGTATCCCTGTAGAGAGGAGCCTGTGTGGGGAGAACAGGCAATGTTATAAGCATGGCCACAGCTCTGCCCACCCCTAGTATCAATCACAGCAGCAGTGACCCGGGGGCCATGAGACAATCCCAACCAGTGGAGGATTCCCTACTCTGTGTGTGATCCCCAGGAACTCACAAGCCCCAGGAAGATGAAGTAACTCAGACTCACCGCAGCGCAGGTGATGGTCCCCTACGGGGTGGATGGTGCTGAAGTTCCAGAACTTCTCCTTCCAGCTGACAGCATTGCCCATGGCGCAGTCCAGCAGCTCCTGCTGGCCCAGCACACGGTCCCACAGCTGGAAGTAGTACAAGCTGCCAATGAAGCTGTTGCTGACCCTTCCAATAAAGCCACCCCTCGTCTTGTGCAGATGGCCCAGCACGAGGCTGCCATTGGGCTTCAGGCACTCCGTGCTGCCGATGGTCTCGCTGTGCACGAGGTCACCACTGCAGTAGACCTGCAGCAGCTGCCTCCTGCTGTCCCACAAGCAGCACACAGTGTACCACCCAAAAAGGGCCAGGTCAATCTCAATATCTCGTCTGGTGCCAAAAAGATAAAGTCTCAAGTGCTTGTTTTCTCCAGAGAGCCCAAGTTCTAGGTCATTTATGTCTGTGGAGGTGGTGTCAACGTCATAGGAAAACACTGCCCACGAGCTGATGTTGGCAGTCCGGTTGAGGTCAATGCACACCGTGAACTGACAGAGCTGAGGGATACTGAAGTTGACCAGGGACACATATTTGTCACTCCTTCCCAGTAAATCTAGGCGTTCTCCATGCAGATAGCGCATTTCTGTAAGCAAACAGCATTGGGAAGGATAGTAAAGAAGGGAAATAAAATGTCACTTCCAAAGAAAAAGCTGGCCTGTTTCCTCATTTGAGTACCTCCCTGCATTATGATTAAAAAAATTTAAAGTTTATTCTATTTCTCATTTCTGCTGCCTTTGAAATTTAATTGAGACCACCCACATCACCAGTAAAAAGACAAGTTTCACTCTGCAAAAGAAAAGAAAGTCCTTAAGACATGTCAAATAGGAATCAATACATAGTTCAGCTCTAGGGTCCACATAGTCCAGTATCAGTTTGGGTGTCCAGTTTTCTCATCCAAAGCTGAGAGAAAGTTGATAGATTTGGCAGGAGCTAGACATTATTTCAGTCTTTTTTATTATGAAGGTTTTCTTTGGAAAGAGTTTGAGTTTTCCTCAACAGCCCTGTGTGCTGGCAGTGACCCCAGTCCTACAGGGTGCATTTTAGAAGCATGAACTATCTCTGTGCCCTGCATTGTTCTTGAGGAGACGTCAAAGAAAGAAATATAAAAACCAGCATAGAACTAGTTATTGTTTTGCTGGGATTTATGGTGGAGTGAAAGGATGCTGAGTGTGTTCACGATGCACAGCTTACTGTGTTTGACACGGGGCCTGAATTATTTCTGCAGAACTTGGTTCTGTCAGTAGCTTTGTGCTTTTTCCAGGACACCATGGAGCAATTGCACAGCTCTTATTTTACAGCGACCAAAGTAAAACTAGAAAAAAAACCATACAGAAATGCAGGAAGACACCCAGGAGGGAAAGAAGTGAATAATGACAAAACCATGAGCCTTTTCACCTCCAAACGTGGACAATGGTTGTGATGCAACCAAAATTTGACATTTCACTCCTTGATGTATTTTCTCATTTGTACTGACTCATCTGCAGCCCAGACTGAACCGGCATCCCAGGAGAGGGTATGCATCACGTCCAGACTTGTAGGCCTCTGGCCAGTGTGCTTCAGGGATGCCAGTACCAGCTGAAGGGAAAGGTCCAGAACAAGAATAACTGCTGCTCTGGGGCAGAACATGAGGAAAGTGGGCTCCTGTAGGGATAAACTGTGTGTGCACAAACCAGGACACCATCAGACACTCTCTGGGCTGGGGGATGCCCAGAGCCTGCTAGTATCCCTGTGATTAATCTTGAGCGGGATTATTGTACCTGTCAGGAGAAAAAGATGACCAGCAGCCATCAAGATGCAAAGAACCTTGTCAGCAGAGTGCTGTTCAGGGCCACACAGGAACCTCTTCATTTTCTAGGCACGTTCTGAAAAAGAGATGTTGGTGAGCATCCCCTTCCCACTCACTTGGCTGAGAAATTTAAACTGCTCCTGCAGTCTGCTGGAATGGTATTGACAGCACAGGAACCCAGAAGTCCTTGCTCCCTGTGACCATGCTGAGTCACTAGATCAGTCATCTCTGTAAAGGTCACAAACCCTCTGGATTCTGCTCATTTCTAAAAGAGATGAAGTTTATACAACGACACTGTACATGTTTTGTTCATCTGTCACAACTCTGCAAACCTGTTAGCAACTTCTAATCTGCTTTGACAAAGCGGTGAAGTTCCTAAAAACTTAGGGAAAACAAGAAGAGAAAGCCCTGCCAGTGCCTCTAAGCTGGGTGTGCTGACCCGTAGTTATATCCTACAGACTCTGGTGGGATGGTAAACCACACAGCAGTAGACAGGCCAAAGGGCACAGGGAGAAACAGGACACAAAGCTGCTCGAGGACAGCACAGCCAATAAAAGTATTTGTTCTCACCCCTGGGCTCTGTCTACAAGCAAATTTTCATGAGTGTAAATAAGCCCTGGGAACATGCCTATAATAGAGAAAGGGCTAGTTCCAGGGTATAAGCATACACTGAACACTTAAAAATCTAAATATGCCGGTCTAAACTGGAAGGATTTTATTCTGTTTTGTGCTTCAGTTTGACTAAAGTTGCTTCCAAAATCACTGCAGTTAAACCAGAGCAATGGAGCGGACAGGCAGCCTCGACATCCGAGAGCCCCAGACTCACTCCTCGTGCCCTGCAGCTCCCATGTGCTGCTCTGCTTCCTCTACTCACTTCTACTCTACTCACAAGCCAAGCTCCGTTCAGTGACTGGAGTCGCCTGGCTTCGCATCAGACACAGCCCTTGCCTGGGGCTCCCCACAAAGGGTTACAGCACCCTGCCCACTGGCAAAATGGAAGTTGTCCCTTTCTGTTCAGACATGTAAAATGAACATTAGAAAATCATAAAAACCTCTGAGCAAATAACAACTCTCTCCATTTCCTTTAAAATTGCACTTTACAAAACTTACAATGTTAGGAAATGCCATCCAGTTTTCCATTTACTGCTGTGACAACAAATCTCTTCTCCCAGCTTTCTCCATTATTACTCCAGCAATTTTTTGCTGACTTTTGCAGTAACATTTAAGGAATAAAACATTATGCCCCCAGCCTGTGGTACCTAAATAGGACTTGCCATATATTTACATACTTTCTTCTAAAAACACCATCGTTATTTAAAGGCTCTGCTCAAAAACTCACCTCCCTGTGTAGCACAGAAATTCAGGCAGATTTTTGCTCCACACTGTTTCTTCTGTCAGATGCCAAAAGACTGGTGAAGGAGTTATGAAGAGAAAATCAGATGGGAGGTGTGATGTTTTCAGTGGGTTAGGAAATGAAGAGCAGGTTATTTCTGTTCTGAAACCACATTTCTTAGGTCCTGGAAAATCCGCTGTGATAACAAATCTCTGCTCCCAACCTTCTCTTTTATTACTCCAGAAATGATTTGTTGACTTTTGCAATAATATTTAAGAAACAAATCATTACACTCCCAGCCTGTGGTACGTCACAGGGTCATACAGGTTTTGTCCAGAGCAAAGTCCAGAATATGGAGCACTGTAAGACACAAATTAGAAAGAAACAACCGAAGAGTTCCCCTCGTTTCTGTTTCAAAAGCGACTACACTAAAGAACACTAGTTGTAAATTCCCCACAACAGCTGTCTAGCCTCTATTTGTAGTATGTAACACTATAGTGTAAAGATCAACACCAGTATCTTTCTTCCCTCCTGAAAGATATTAATTAGTCATTGCCAAGTTCAAAAAATACTAATTATTGCTTGCTGCTGAGAAAAACTTCATGAGTGAGGTCTCGGAGAGAGTGGCACCTGGGAAGGACAGCCCTGTGTGCCTGCCACTTCAGCCAGCCAGAGGTCAACTCCTGAATTTTGTGAGTTAGCTCCAGAGGGACAAAACGGGCCCTGGAGGGCTGGTGGCTGTCTCCTGTAGGAGTGTGATCTTAAATGTGTTGGCAGCAGCTCCCAGTAGCTCACTTCTCTTACTGGATGTAAGAGGGATGTAAGAGGAACCAGAGAAAGCTTGGACCTCCCACGGCTGTGGAACACTGCACCCTGCTCCTCCACTAGAATAGAAGTGTCCCTCACTTCTGCTTTCCTACATAACCTGCTCATCCATCGTCACCTTATTCCTCACAAATTTGTCTCCTCTTGGTTATCCCCATTTAAACACCGCAGACTTCAAGTTTTTCCTCAAAAAACTGAGAGCACCTCTTAACCAAACTGCTTTATATCTCAGGAGCTCCTCTCCAGCTTTGCCTTCTCCCTGTGCACCAGCACAGATTCTCTCACAGCCAAGTAGCCGCAGCCGAGCACCTTCCTGCCATCCACCAGCCTCAACCAGCAGGTCTTGGTCTCCTTCTATTACAGGCAGCTCATATGCATGGAAATTGCTTGGCACGCACTGCATCTCACCAAATCCATGCTGCATAGCTTCTATCATTCACATCAACTCTTGCATGGACAGCCTTTCTTCAGAACAGGGACTGCACAGGACTTTTCAATGATTTCCATTTCCTTTGTCTTCTTTTATCTGTTTCCATGCTTTTCAGTTTACTTCAATGCTTGCAATTATTCAGCACAAGTTGTTTATCAGCTTCGCTGGACATGATTGCAAAGGGTCCGGAATGCCACGAGAGGGCCTATCTTCTTTAACTCGGAGGCAGAGCCTGATCGAATAACCAGCATCCTGCATCCATTTCCAGTCAAAACTTTCATGGGAAGATTTAGAAGATGACCCTTAGGACTCTGAGCAGGAAAAGATCGTGACTGAGGAGTACAATGAAACGAAGAGAAACAGAGAGCAAAGACAGAACACATTCAGGTTCTCTCGGGCCATTCAGATAAAAAGAAATTTTGCGTCACATTGGATGAGCGACGATTTTTGCCAGGAGGTTGCTATGGTGACTTTTCAGCTCTCCCAAACCTCCTCATACTGTAATTACATCTCAGAGCCTGGGAGCTAGGAATCTGTGATTCTCTGGAGGAAGAATGTGGGTAGCTGACTCTTCAGGATGTTTGTTAACCAGCCACATTTAGTCTAAAACAAAAAGATTCATATACTTGTGCCTTTAACAGGTGGTTACAGTTTCTATGAACCCTTCAGGCATTTCTGGCTGCCATGCTCCAAGACCTTCTCAAATAATTTTTAACCAAGAGGCTCCCTTTTCAGAACACCTCCATCCTGCAAAGGTTAATTAAAGGATGTTTAGCTCCAGTTGGGCTGAGCTTTCTAGATGTCACTGCACATTTCGATTTGGTCCCTAAACTAAAAAGTGCACAATGATGGCAGTATTTTTGCATTTCCTCAGCTTTTGTTATTTACTTCAGTTGTCACTGACTGAGCACTGAAAACAGAGGCTGTGCAAATATTACCCACACTCTAGTCAACAGACTTATCCAGCCCTGCACAGCTCCCCCGAGATAACGCACCATTAAAAAAGAATTAAGGCCCAAAATACATATCCTTTTAATCAGAAACAATCAGAACGCTGTTGTTCAAAATAAACAGTGTGAAATACTGAAGAGCAAATGGAACCAGTACTAAGTTTCAACACACAGTTGTCACTCTTTTTGTTCAAAACAGATGCATCAGATGCCTTGCACAGCCACACAGCACAGGGACCTGGTTGCGTAGGGCAGCTGACCAAGGGAGGGAGGGCTGGAACTAGCCTCAGGACACTGACCTGTAAATAGCATCATAAAATCATAACAAATACCATTTATGGATCATAAACCACAAGCCAGTAAATTTTATTGTAAAATATTAGATTACTTCACTACACAAGGGCAGGAAAAGACAGCAGGGTGTTCATCTTCTCTTTCAACAACCTTGAAAGATGCAAATACTAGGGAGTATTTTCTGAGAGCTGACAGCTAGTCCATACAAACCCCTAGATTACAAATTGGTTTAAGAACAAAATCGACGTTTTAAATTTTTTTTTTTTAAATTTCATAGCTGGGACAAAATCTTTTTGACCATGAGTTACTGAATCCTGAAGTGAGTACTTTAGAAAGCTGGGTAAAATCCATATGAAGCCATAGGCGTTCAAGAAATACAACTTAAAGAACACAACCACACTTCCAGATTTGCTCACGTCCTTTACTCCAGGCTGATTCTAGAATGACATATGTTTCGTTCTGTCAAAATATCCCAAGCAGGTATTACAATATATTCTCGGAGAGCTCANTCGCGCCACGTCGCAGCGCCCCCGACTCACGCCGTCCCCGCTTTGCGCTGCTGCGCGCCGCTCCCGCTTTGCGCCACTTCGCGAGAGAGCCTACACAGTGGAGATAAGGGGTACAAGTTGGGGTACAAGTTAGGGTACAGGTGCACCAGCCCTCATCCCGCCCCTAACCCTAACCTTAAACGGCACCCATAACAACACTCTTTTCCCCCCAGGAGCAGCACAACACAGCAACCCTAACACCTGGACAGTGCCAGAACCCTCAGAGGGAAACAAGACCCACTGCAAAAACGTAGGGGTGATATCTGTGGACTAGAGAGCAACAGGTAGAGGTTGGAGCTGAGCAGTTATTTTAGGGGTTTTTTAGGGGTTTTTTTTACATTTTTTCAGGACTTTTAGAGGCTATTTTAGGGGTTTTTAGGGGTTTTCTGGGATTTTTTACGGTATTGTTAGGGCATTTTCAGGGCTTTTTTTGATTCTTTAGCATAGTTTTAGGGCTTTTTTTGTACTATTCAGAATATTTCTAGGGCCTTTTTAGGGCTTCTTCAGGACTATTTAGAATTGGGGGGGGCTTTCTTTTGGTATCTCGAAGGCTTTTTTAGGACTATTTAAAATTAGGGCTTTTCTAGGACTCTTTAAGGTATATTTAGGAGATTTTTAGGTTTCCTTTAGGGCTTTTTTTTTAGGACTAGGGTATTTTTAGAGGTGTTTTTAGGGAATTTTTAGGGTCTTTTCAGGGCTTTCTAGTATTGTTAGGATTTTTTTAGGGCTTTTAAAGGCATATTTAGGATATTTTTAGGGTACTTTTAAGGTTTTTTTCAGGATTTTTAGGGTATTTTTAGGGCTTTTCAGGGTTAGGGATTTTTTAGGTATTTTTAGGGTTCTTTAGGGTATATTTAGGGTGTCTTTAGGCCTTTTTTAGGGTATTTTTAGGGCTTTTTTTGGGACTAGGGTTTTTAACAGAATTTTTAGGGTATTTCAGAGAATCTTTAGGGCTTTTAGGGTCTTTTTGGTGCTTTTTTGGGAGTTGTAGGTATTTTTAGGGTTCTTTAGGGTATATTTAGGGTGTCTTTAGGCCTTTTTTAGGGTATTTTTAGGGCTTTTCAGGGTTAGGGATTTTTTAGGTATTTTTAGGGTTCTTTAGGGTATATTTAGGGTGTCTTTAGGCCTTTTTTAGGGTATTTTTAGGGCTTTTCAGGGTTAGGGATTTTTTAGGTATTTTTAGGGTTTTTAAGGTAATGTCTAGGGTTTTTTAGGGCCTTTTCAGCAATGTTTTAGGGTTTTTAGGGTTTTTTAGTGAATTTTTGTGGTTTCTTAGGGCCTTTTCAGGGCATTTTTTAGGGTTGAGTATTTTAGGGAATTTCTAGGGCTTTTTAGGGCCTTTCAAGGTTTTTTTAGGGGTTTTAGGGATTTTTAGGGCACTTTTAGGGTTTTTCAGGGGTTTTTCAGGTTAAGGTTAGGGGTCAGGGTTTAGGTGTCAGGGTTAGGGTTTGGTTGGGTTAGGGAGTGGGATGCTGCCTCCTAAAATTGCGAACGGCACAGGATTTCTCCCAGACCAAAGCTGCCAGCAACTCAGACGCTGGCTGCCCTTGAAGTGCTGGACGCCACGCTGGAACAGAGGAGGAACAAGGCAGAGAAGAGCCTGAGCAGCAGACAAGGCACCATCCTTGGACACACTGCCCCATTTCTGTGGGGTAACCACCAGCCTGCAAGACAGGAGCTGAGGAGGGACTTCAACCTTTTAGGGGGTGCCCTCTCTTTATTTTTCTAGAAGATGCCCCTTTTGGAGGGGGATGTACATATGTAAATAGCATTATTAAAGCAACATGCTGCTGTCCGGGCTAGTTTGATTCGGTTTTGCCTTCTTTGGGGACGAGTAAAAAGGGAAGGAAGTGGAGTCTGCGAGGTGATGATGTAATTTCGGGCACCCCGATGTCACTTGGAGAGTGAAAATGCAGTGGAGGAGAAGGTGAGTAGGGTCTGAGAGGGGTTATGTGGTGTCCTCCCAAAAAAGGGAGATTCCAAACAGCCCAAAAATGTTTGGAAGTGTAGAGGGTGTGTTTGTGCAGAAAATATTAAAACTATAGGTTTTCCTATCTTTATATAAACTTGAAAATTTTTATTAGCATTGATTTCAAAATACAACCTGATATCTACTGTATTATATGGAGGATCGTGGAGGATAAGAAATTCTAAATAAGGATATATAGGGTTTAAAAATGCAACTTTTGTATATATAAATTAAACAATAAAGGGCTTGAAAATGGAGGAGATTATAGTATCTATGAAGGCAATAGAAATAGCCTTGCGTATTCAGAGTTTTTTTCTCTCTTAGTGTGACACAACCTGAGATTATGGCTGGTACTTAAATCGCTGCTGCCGCCTGGTGATAAGAATGGCGTACTGTAGCTGCTTGGTGAGGCTATGCCACACTCAAAATGGCGGCTTAGGCACGGGTGACACCATCCTTCCCAAGATGGGGGGGTGGCCACTCATGCGCTTTGGGGAAGAACAAAATGGCCCATCGGCAGGACCTTTCTCCTCACAAAGGCGTCTTCCCGCCTGCCTGAGCCCAACCCCACCTCGACCACTACTCCGCGCTTGCAGCACGATCCTGAGTGGCGCTTTGCGGTGTGGGGGCGCGGATGGTGCAAGAGCAGAGTCAGCACCAGAGTTGGGGTTGGGTTCAGGCAATGGAATAAACACTTTTCTGAGGAGCAGGACCCCTTGGCCATACCACACAAAAGATGGCAGCTCAGCTGGAAGCAGCTTCTGCCAGATCCCTAGATAGTGAGGAAGGGCGGAAGTCACATGTTGCCACACGAAAGATGCGTGAAAAACGAGGTGGTTGTAGTGTCAGAGACTGAAATATTAGAGTTTAGGACTTAAACTTTTTCATGAAGGACTTTTAAAACTGTATTACAAAAGCTGCAGAGAAGACTACCGCACCCTGAATGGGGCCCTGACTGATCCCTTACACCACTCGCTAATGGAGATAACAACTCAGGGCTGGGGACATTCCCAAAGCCTAAGCTTAACACCTCCAACGTGGAGAACACAGCCCCATGGCTATCAGCTGCCAGGCTCGCACAGACCCTTGCACCAAAGGGTGGGGGAAGAGAGGATTTGGGTGGGTGTTGGAAAAGCCTCTGGTGAGAGGTGCAGTGACCGCCTATCCTCCACTGTGCAGAGGAGCGCAGTTAAGGGGCCCTTCATCCCGGGGACAAAAAGCTTATCCACAGCACAGCACAGGGCCCCCCTCAAAGGGGTCCCCAGACCCTGCACCAGAGATGATGCAACAGACCCTCAGTCTTGCAAGGGACTGTGTGTCAAGCTGGCCCCTGCAAGGGAGGCACAGGGGTGTTCCCACCTGGCCCAAAGCATATATTAATCCACGGGATTCTTTGTGGCGTGTGGCCGCATGCGGGGGTGTGGCGTGGCAGTGGGGGACCCTCAGCACCAAGAAGACCAGATAGAGGGGAACAACAAGATGTCATTAGGACACTCAGGTGATATGCTTACATAACCCCTGTCACCTCTCCCTGTTCCCCCACCCCGCCACGCACACTTCTTTCTCTGTGTCTTTCTTTCTTTTCTCTTTCTTTCTCTTTGCCTCTTTTACAGTTAAATAAAATACATCCATTTTTTAGCACCTACATCTAACCTCGTTTGATTTTAATCTCATTTTTGAGAACATTTTCAAGCTTCTCAAAGTTCCATCCAGTTTATGCACAGAGACTTAATTTTCTTTGCTGGTCTGTGTTTAAACTGGATCG
>VZTD01006016.1:189601-205497 GCA_013397725.1 Rhagologus leucostigma | reverse complement strand
TAGAGTCACCCCAAGACAGGTTCAAAAGTTAAGCAGAGAGGGCAAGTTGACATGATAAGGTCTCATACACTTTTATCAAGGAGCTGGAGCTAGGAAGGTGTGTGCATATACGATCACGATATACAGAAGGGCACTGTACACAGAGCACAACTGGAACAGCTGGAGCCATGCCAGTTGACGTGAGCAGAAGATTTGGCAGGTAATTTGCATGGTGTGCACAGAGCCCAAATGGTTTCCTTTTCTTAAAGCAGTGCAACATTTGAAGTAGATTTCTAGGGCATAATTGCTGTAGCTACTGCATGTATTTATTATCTTTGCACAATAACTGACTCCAACGCTTAATAGAATGGGATATCATTTCTTGCACAATAGTGATGTCTTGTTAAATTATTCACATTATTTATTTGACAGATACTAATAACCGTTATTTGGTATTCAAGAGGGAGGCAAAAATGGCTATTTGTTACAATACTCCATTATCTAATATTCATAAAACATATGTGATGCAAAATGTCTTTCTGATGGATGGCCATCTAGGACGTGTTTACATGTTTTGTTTTATTAACAGAGAAAACAGCTACGGAAACTTATTTACAACTGTCCCCTGGTGCTCAGGACAGAAAACTTGATTTCTGATCACCAATCCTCCTTCTTCCACACTCAGAAAATATCCTGATTTAGACCATATCCCACTCTCACAGCATTCCTCAGCCTTTCCCTGTGTGGCTGCCAGCCTGATCTCATGTCTGCTAAAATGTGGGCATGGGACTCGTGCTCTGACCCCTCCACACAGGGCTGAGATCCCTCAGGAGGTCTCACTTATCCCAGAGGTAAATTAATGTTGACATTTGCGTTCAGAGATGAAAACCTATTATATGAACATTGGCTGTGCTTTCCACCCCAGCCGATTGCCCACCGAGAAACCGTGCCACTCATAGGCTCGATTCATGTGACAGAATGGGCTGCAGGCAGGATTTATTTTCCCATTGTCAGCTCCCATTGAGGCAAAGGGTATTTAAGTGTTTTAATAGACATTAGTCATGTAAATCCCCAGTTCATCAATGAGAAAAAAGGGCTCTGAAAATTGTTAAATCTGATTTTCCACGCTTAATCTGCTGCTTCTATCACTATTCTTTTTTTCTTGTTTTTAAGAATGTTATTTTGTTTATTCAGATATAATGACCCAAATATATTCAGTTATGCAGAACAATGAAGGGAAATCAAGTGTCCTTGATTCCCTGACATGCTTCTGTGGAAATAACTGATTAAATTGTTCAAAGCAACATATTTCCTCGTCCTCCATTTTAATCATCACATTATATACCACTACTGTTCAAAGGCAAAACCAGAAATTTATTTTTAAATGCACATCCAGCAGTTTCCTTGTTTGATTTAATCTTTTAAATCCCACAAACAGCTGATTCTTTAACCTCGAGCAATGGCCTTTCACTCTAATTAGCAAAACGACCAAACAAATCCCAAAAAAGAAGAACCCTTCCAAGTTTGCTTTCCAGTACACCCCAATCAAGGCACAGGAGTCAGGCTGTCAGCTCAAAAATGAGAATTCCTCTTATTTCCTTGAATAGCTTAGATATTTATTTTACTTGCAGATAAGCCCGAACTAAATGGGTTTACAAGTAGGTTGCAGGTTGAGATTAGAGTCCAAAACCAACTTGGAAGACCCAGGATCTTCCCTCCAGCAGCAGATGCAATCCAATAAATACAAGAACAAGACAGGAATACTGCACTGTACAAGCAAAAGGGTGATCAGGCCGCAGTGCTGCAGGTAAGGATGTGGGCCTGAAAGGGTTTTTTGACCCAAACATTAGCCCTGGTGGTGTGCTCTGGAACAGCCGAGACATGAAACCATCCCTCACAGAAGAATCAAATCCAGTCTTGGATACTAAGCATCAACTGTATGTATTGCAGCTAAATATTTATTGGCAAGAACACACTTTTTTCTTTATTATTGCCTCTGTATAGCATATAGCACTACGGGGTTTGGGTTAAGCCAAGGCAGTCTGTCAGTGATGAAGATGACAATGATATTTATTGACTCCACATCCCCAGTAGGAGCTCCAAGAGATAGTGAGGTTTGCCCAGGTGGGGCATGACCCACAGGGCAGGTGACTCTCCTCTTCCTCAGCCCCTGCAGAGCTCGGTCCAGCTCACACACAAGGGTGAGAGCAAAACTCAGAGCATATCATCAAAACTACGGCTACAGAGACACATCTGTGTGCTTTCCTAAACGATAAGCAGACACTTGGGTGAAAGACCTGTCATCACCTTTTGGGGAAGCCAAATAAATGGTGTCCAGAGGGTCATCCTCATCCACAGACCTACCAGCTCTTCTGAAGGGCTCTAACAGACCTCTGGTATCAATTCAACTTGTCTGTCCAGTCTTTTTTTCATTACACTGCCTGACAATTTGCTTGGAATGGAAGGCAGACAGACAAGACTGTGGTTTCCCAAAGCTCTTTTTTTCTTTTAAAAGAGAGTATCCTATTTACCACTTCCACTTCCTGGCACATGACTGATGGAAGGCAGGGGTTACACATGGTAGTCAGTAACTTGGCAGTCTTGTAATTGAGTCTCCTCGGGAGCCCAGGCTGAACCCCGGCTGGACCCAGTGATTTGTTGCTATTCATTTCATCAACTTGTTCTAAAACCTTCTCTTCCGACAGTTCAATCTGAGGCCGTTTCTTGCTCATCTCCAGCTGGAAAAAGTTGTGGTGTGGGAGATCTCCTGAGGCTCCTCTCCAGCAAACACCAGCACAGGGACCTTGTCTGCCTCTGCTCTTATGGTCCTGTCAGCTCTAAGTGCTCCCATTACCCCACAGTCATGTCTTGGCCCTATGTGTTTGCCGGCAAGTAGCCTCTGCCTCGTGTAGTTGAAAATGTTTTTATTGTTGGGTTTTATGCCCAGCAGTGAAATTATTCCATAAAAATCCATTTGGCTGCTTTTACTATGGGTTTCCACCTGTTCGCTCTTCTGCTTTCCGTGGTGTGGACACAACCTACGTTTCTTAAGGACATCTTTGACAGTCTATCCAGCTGCTTACCTTCTGCCTGTTTTAATTTCTTTTTAAAACATTTTCTGATAATTGGAAATACATTTACTGTGACCTGGTAGTAAGGTGCCTTTTGAGATAACCGCCTCACCACCTGCAAGCATTTTACCCTCTTGGCTTCTGATTCCCTTCTAACAAGCTGCACATCACCAGTTTCTTTTGAGTGCCCAGGTGCTCTACAGGCTGCGTTGTTGCTGCACCTGGTGGACACCTCGACCAGACATGATACCCCATCTATCTGCTAAACAGTCTGAGGATGGGCACCACCACTTCTCACTGGCCTTCCTCCTTTGCTCTGCTGTACCTGTAGTCCTTGGCTGGGGGGCTGGGAAAGAAGGGAGAAGACTCTGTTCCTTGTTTACCTACCGTACTTTAATCCATCTGTTATGGACTCTGGGGAGTGAAGGACTCTCTTTTTCTGGAGATGAGGATGAAGACTCCTCTCGCCCTCTTCTCCATCACCTTGTCACACTCAGCCAAAGCAAGTGAAGTGACCAAGGCTGCCCTACAGTGCTGTCCTGCTCCTCCACAGCTCCACAACACCATGGCCCAACAATGAATGAGACAACAAACTGTACTGCATGTGGAAACTAGCTCCATTGTGAAGTCTGCGGTCACAGCAAGTAATTACCTCTTCACAGCCTCTAATTTTGACTCCTGTAAAGTCTTCTTTTATGATGCCTGCTCACTAAATATTAATCTTCAAAATGCAATGGCTCATCTCTTAATACGCATGTGACTGGACTCATGCGTGTGTGCAGGAGTGTTCAGTGGCTTCCTGTGCATTTCACAATGCAATAAAAAATGTGCTCCCTGCTCTTAATGACTTTGTGATTTACTGACTTGCCCATCTTTCCTCACTTCGGCTCACCACGCTTTATTTATTCCTTTTGTACACCAGTTGGAAGAAATAAACAGCACACACACCACCTTTGCAAGCAAACAAACGCATGATGGTGATACAACAAAATCATCATTAAGAAAAGTCCTTCCTTGGAGGTATTCATATTCACTATTTTTTTGGCAGCTTGCATAACCAGTCCTACTAAACACTGAGTAATTATCCCCGCTTGGAATTTCTCCCTAATGCCGTTATCTCTAACAACACTGGCAAAGATTTTGCTTCATATACAGCCTTCACTGATCATGTAATCACAAATATATTCAGACAAATTGTCTCCTGGATGTTGGAAGAAATGTCTTGGCATAAATTACTGAGATTCAAAAAACTTTCAGCACAAAACTTCTCGAAACTTATTGCCTCATTATCTCTTGTGGTCATCCACAAAGCAAACTATTCCTCTTTTCTTGAAAAGAGCTGCGCTTCCCAGGTCTGATCCCAAACCACACTCCGAATTTTTTTCCCTGAGACCCAAAGACCTAAACTGTCTCTGATTTCACAAGTCCTGCAAAGTCTCTCTAGATTTCTGGGAAACCGTATTTGTTCAAAGAGATCCTTCCCTGGGTGATGTGGACATGGCGCAATGTTCTCTGTGCTCAGTTTCTCTCTGGTTATCCCTGCACCTCATGTATGCTGGTTAGTCTTGTGTGTAGAAGAAAGGGAATCAATAAAAGCTGTTAATGTATGCCCTTAGAATCCCTTTGTTTTCACAATGTAATAGACACTAAAAAAAAATGACCAAGATTAAGCAAGTGCCAGGACAATTTACTGAATGGGACTCTCAGCAAAGAATGGGTGAGCCAGCTCCAAAATTGGAGGAGGAGGGATCTGTATCCTGAAAAAGATGTGGTGGCTTTTGGGGACAAGCAGTGCAAGGTGAGGCGCAGTGAGATCGTGTGGGTGACAGGGCTGACACAACCTCTGGGTAAGTATGGGACAGCTGAGCAGAGGCTCTCACTGAGGCTTACATATTCTTATCCTGGTTTCAGAGAGCCAACAGAAGGGTTATTCCTATTAAGTGCTCTTTTATCCAAACCATTCAGGTCAGCCTCCTAGCTGATCAGGGCAGAGCATGGATGTAAGCAGGTCAAAACCAGACAGCAAGCCAAAAGTAACCTGCAATCCCATCTTTCTTTCATGAAGCGCCTCTGGCTATTTGACAGATTTCGGGTGCGGAGGCACTGACCACAGCTGCACTGAACACAAGCCTCTTGGGATACTTGGGATCCCTTGAATTGTGGGATCAGCCAGAGGCACACTTAATCCTTGTGACTCTCTTTTGCTGAAGTCCTGCGCTGAGTGTATCACCCCAGCCACGTTCCCCCAGCTGCCCTTGTGTACACCACACTTCACCAACGACACTAAAATGGTCAGAGGGACAAACAACGTGGGTACACATGGGACAGTTCAGATGGCTTGGACTGGAGGGTCCTTTTCAGTAATGTACAACACACCAGAAGCAGCAAATGCTCGTTGTGTCCAGAAAAAATGTCTACAGCCTGGGATGGGTCCTTCAGAGAAATCCAGGGACCCTAATGGCCAAGGATGAAACAGCTATTTATTAAGAAAAAAAAAAAGGCAAGCAACCAAGCACGTCTGTATGCAGCACTGATGAAAGGAAATCGGGAATAGTGAGTGTACTTCTGACATCCATGTCACCAGAAGTATTTGGAAAAAGTCAGCAAACATATAAAGAAGAGAGCTCCAAACCAACTGGACAACCTGAGAGCGATTCTCTTGTGGAAGGCTGGGAGTTCAATCTGTCTAGCTCACCAGAAAGATGACTGAGGAAAGATTTGATAGACAGAAGCTTTTTCCTCTCTCAGGGAGGAAAAATATTGGGCATAAAAGAGCTCTTTTAACCTCATGGAGGAAAACGACAGCAAATATCAAAGACTGGATGGTGAGATCAGACCCGTTTAATTGGAAATAGAGCACACAGTTTTAGCACTAGGCTTGATGGGCAGTGGGAGCAAACTGCCACAGAAAGTTATGGATTTCCTCACCCTTAATTATTTCAATGAATTATTAAAGTCTTTCTGAAATATGTGCTTCAGGCAAACATGAACATCCTGTGCTTCATACAGAGATTAGATGTGTTACACCAAGGGGCAGAGGAAGCAAGAAGAAATGAGAGTAGCCTTCTGGCCTTGGACACAACCACCAAGACTAACCTCCTTCATGCTCTTAGGGGCCGTGATTGTCCCCTCAGAGGAGGAAGACAGATTTTTCTGGATGGCAGGTCATATCTGGGGGCCTGTTTATTTCTTATACAGGGGGGCTCCGAGGACTCTGCTCCTGGACTCACTTCTGTACCTGAAGACCTTTGGCAGCACTGCAGAAGGCAGGAGACTCTTGGTTTTGTTTGCATTTTGGAGATTTGCAGAAATGTCTCTTCGATTAGCCTCCCCCTCTGACATACGTCCAGTCAGCTGTCGCTGTTTGAATTACTGCCTTCTGGATTTTACTTCCTCTTTTTTTCCTACTAAATAATCCACTTTGCATATCTGGTTCTGTAAAACTAGCATTATTTCATAGGATTTTGCTGGCATTTGCTTAGTTACCCTTTAAAACTCTCCTTACCACCAACATGTGTCAAAACTGGTGTCCACAGGCTGCCAGCTGCTGTTGGATACGCTCAACCAACACTAGCTGGCAGCACCACATTTCCTGCATGCATTGGCATATTAGCCTATAAAGTTATTCATACCAAAGTGCATTTCTGCTGCTTAGTTGAAATCCTATCATCTTTACCCTTGCAGGGCTTTTCTTGGCTGAAGATCCAGTTGTTTTTGTCATTTCCGTGCCAGGCACAACACAAAGGCCTTATTGACTATTCTTGCTGGAGCAAGAGAAGACACCAAGCAGAGTTTTGCCTACCTGGTGAGTTTCAGCTCATAAAAGACTTAGACTGATACCATTTTCGGCACAGTGGGAGCCAGGGCTGCTGAGAGCCTGGTTTAGTCATACTGGTTTTTAATTTTTTATTATTGAACCTACTACAATTCATCCATTGATAAAAATAGTTCTTTGTACACATACTTCCTATCCTGTTATTTCCAGCTTTGGGCAATCAGTGTCCACAACCCTGTGAACTGGGAATTGCCTCTAGGAACATAACTTTCCTGTTTTGAAAGGCTGAGAAAGCTGAAGCTGTTCCTCACCATGCAGAGGAGGAACCTAGCAAAAGGTGTGCCAGAGTGGGGGGCACAAGGCAGCAGACAACGCATGGATGCTCTCTGGGCTGAAACCCCAGAGAAGGCATCTCTCTTGCACAGGAAAAGATGCTTTCCTCATCCTGCAAGCTCACTTGGGGACCCTTGCACTGCCTGGGCAGCTGGCGTGTGCTGGGGACAACCTCAGCAGCAGAGCTCTGCTGCCTCTCAGATGTTGTCCTGTTCAACCTCCTGATCTATACACAAAATCCTCTGGCTGAAGCTGGGTGGCATTTCTGAGCCATGCAAACTGCTCTGGCCAGGACATCCACTTCCAGCTGAGCTGGTGTGGATGCAGGTCACAAGCATTTGCATTGTGCTGGTCCCTCAACATCTGCACAAGGATGGGTACAAATCCTCTCCCACTGGAGGTAGGAGGGAAGACGGAAGCTTCATGTACGGCATTTGGGGCAATATATGCCATGTCCTGACCATTCCTTGCCATTTGCTTTCTGGGATGTAGCCAAATGAAAACACTGTAACTTGGAGCTGGGAATCGCTGGTGTTCGCTCTGAACACAAGGACAGGCACAACAGGTCAGGGGAAGGTCCCCATGGCTGATGGCAGAAGAGCAATGTAGGGAAGTGCCTCTCCTTTAGACACTCAGCCTCCAGACACCGACAGCTCAGAGGGCACCTGAGGCTCAGCTGCTGCCTTCATATTTAACAGCCTTTGTGGGGACTTCTCCCCATCAATCTAGTTCGCAATCCATGTCATTCTGGAGGCACCATTAAAAATTTCTCCTGCTGGAAAAGCTGCCACAGACATAATTCTTGCTTTGGAGGCAAACCGTGCCACCAAGACTTTAAGCTGTGGTATAAATTACAGCAACCTTTGGTCCTTCCAACGCAGCAGGTGGCAGAGGAAGAGGAAATTGAGACTCGTCTCTGACAACCACCTTTATTCCCTTTGCTGAGCCGCCTCCAGGTTTGGCTGACAGTCAAGCTCTGCAGCACAAAAATTCTGAGACCTTGTACGTGTAGCTCACGTGAGCAGCTCTTCCTCCAGAAAAAGCCCCTTGTAAGCCAGGGAGCTGGCCCAAAAACGGGTTTTTTTTCATCACAAAAGGTTGCAGGTTCAGGCTCTAATTTGTTTGATAATTTTTTTATTGTGCTGGCCAACATGCTAAAAAGAGATTTATTCATGAAAAGGACAACGTCAGCATCTATTCCCTGTGCAAACAGATGAGAAAAAAAATATGTGTAAACAGCAGAAGTAAGACAGAAAGCACAAAGAGCAGCATACTAAATTACCCCTGTCATGTGGGTCACTTTGGAGCACGTTTTTATTTTATTAAACAGCTCCTGCACAAAGTATGTTTTGCTCGACTAAGGCATCATACATTGAATATTAAAATGATTCTGAGGTTTGTAAGTGCTGGGGGCAGGGGGAGAGTATATACGCCCCTTTTATTCCTGGAGTTATTGTTTTATAAATAAAAGGTGCTGATGACACTGTGTGTACAACACAGGGCATAAAAAAATCACTGCAGTGGCTTGATAGGGATGATCTGTAGCTGAAAACCCAGTAATGCAGACAGTAGGTGAGGCAAATGTGCTGAAATGTCAGGATGTGGAATGCCAGGAGAACAATCCTTAAAATAGTTGCACCAAAAATAGCCTCTGTGGACAATAGGAGGGGGGCTTGCCTTCATTTATTTCTGTTATTAGCTTCTTGATGCGTCGTCCCTCGAGCACTCCTGGTCCCAGACAGAGCAGGAGGCACCCTTTTGTCCCACGCGTACATGCCACTGCTGCAGTTCCCGCAGGGATGCGAGCACCCAGCAAAAAGCAAAGTGTGCTGGGGCTGCCACAGGCAGGGGAGGAGACAGTAGCCTCAAGTGGCTGGCAAACGCACCAGCTAAAACTACACCTCCCCAGAAACTTCAGAACAGCTCTCTGCAAATAGCAGCAAATCCTCTGACAGGGCCCAGAGGAAATAAATTGAATGGTGCCTCGTGAGCTGGCGGGGTCTGCACAAGAGCAGGGGACAAGCAGTGATGGTACAGCTCCGGTGGGGAAGCAGACTCCTATCCTCCACCATGCTGAGCACACCCCTATCCAGTAACCTGAAAAAATCCCCTCTTCCCAATGTATCTTCCCTGCAAGGCTGGGCCAGCCATCAGGAACTGCAGGCAGTGCCCACACAGTCTTCATTTCCCTGGGCAAGAACTTGGATGGTTCTGGAGGAAAAGCCGTCACTCAAGACTAAATCAGCACACAGCTTCAGGGTGACTCCAGAGATGCCGAACAGTTCCAGTGTGACCTTAGCAAGGCTTAAAGGGAAGGACCTTTGGTTTCTTCAGGTAAAAAAGTTGAAAAACCAGGTGTGTAGGCAAGAACCACGTCACCACATGTCTGAGCACGATGGTCTGAGGACTAGTTATGCCAGTCTCAGCTCTCGGTAAGAGGCATGACCCAAGGTAGGGAGGGGAAACCTCTGAGGAAACAAAAACATAGAAGAAATTCACATTTGGCATGCAGTGAAGTACAGCTCTGTCAAGCAAAATTTCTTTTCCAATACACGCAGTGAACATAGGTGGGAATTCAGTGCTGGATTTGCAGCCAGCAGCTTACAGTTCAGTGTGATGACTCAGGACTTCCAGTTGCTCTGCAGGCAGAGGCTGCTCAGACCTTACTCAGACAGAATTTCCATTTTCCATGACAAGAGGCCATGTCTCGCTCTCCTAGTTATTTTCCTGATAAAGCTGATATTGCTAACTCCCAGCATTTCAGAGATTTTGTATGAAGTCATCATGGCCCTGAGGAGTTGTAACCATTGTTTGTTGGCTTTAGAGTCACTGTTTCTGTTCTTAGAAGTGATATTATCACACTTTTTCTGAAACCTATTATCTGATGCTGTATCTGCCAGATCTCCGTGAGATCAGAAGGTGAAACAGTCATTCATTCCATCATTCCTCTCCCTCAGGATGAGATGTTAAAGGCGACTCTTACTCCTGATTTTGGTTTTGTAACAGGGTCGTGGTGTATTTCTATGTACCCCCTGCGCAGCATCACCCTGTGCAAGTCCAGAGGATCCAACCTCTCCTTGAAGAAGAGGGGTCCCAACACCTCTAGTGCTTTGCCTGCCTTCAGGTGACAGCAAAGATGGGAGTAAGATTTATACCCAGGTCAGGGGTAATTAGGTAACATGGGCTTTGGAATAAATGAAGCATAAACAATTCAGGTGTTGGTAAGTATGACATGGAAGTAAATCTGAGTGAAGCTTTGACTCTTTCTAGAGCTGAGTGAACACAGACACTGAAGCACTTGGGAAGGTACAGGAAGGAGGCAGACTGTAGCCTTCAGAAGCATAAATCATAGACTGTATCTATCTTCTCCAGCCATTAGGAAAAAAGAATGAATGACAGAAAAAGAGAAAAGAGAGGAGGCCAACAGAGAAGGGTTAAAGGTTAATTTCCTGATTGCTTGGATATGAAAGGTAATGGCCCCAGATGCCTGTGAATTTCCTTTCAAAAGAGGCATCATCATTTAATGCACTCTTTTATTGCCCCTTTCACATCAGGTTCCTCATGTTCCAAAACAGTCTTTTCTTCTGCTATTAAGCATAACATTTCACATACTGTGGACCTTGACAGTTTTGACATGCCAGGTAAGGGCAGTAAATCTCCTAGAAACATAACCTACTTCTGCTGAAGGCAACGGGAACTCTGCCACTGGTGGCTGTGGCAATGCGGAAGGTCCACTTCTGATGACTAATGGCATTAGTCACTTTTGCTGGAACCCCTTGTTTATGAACAATTCCAAAGCATTTGTTCAGACAGCTCAATTTAAATGCAAACATTGCAGCTTGTGTTCCATTTTATGGAATCATGAGCTCCTGAGCTCCGGTTTATGTCACCTGTAGTCTGCAGGCTGCCCACTGCTCTCATTTTAAGTGGAGGATTTGCATTTTGGAGGGCAGGTGGCATACAAAGGACTCTTTCTTACAAACATTGTGCTGTATGGGAAAGCACAAGAAGCAGTCTATGTGTTAAACCAAAGTTTTACAAGGTTGAAAGGTTACAAGGTGATGGTGGCAGTTGTGGTCCCTCCCTGGTCATTTTCTACTCCTAAATGAAAGGGCAGACTCATTGGAAATAATGAGCATTGACTCCTTAAATTCAGTCAGTTCAACTCAGACACCGTACAGGAATGGAAAATTAACTTTTTGTAGACCCTTTGCTATGGACAATGGCCCAGCTCCATCATTCCCTGATGAACATCTAAGGACACGACAAGGGATGTCCCCTGGGCCTCTCCACGGCTTTGTAGCCGTATGTGGAAATCTCTCCCAGGGTTTCCTAGGTCCTGTCCCATAGAGGGTTGCCGGACCCACATCTGCTGCAAGAGGGTCCAGAAAAAGTCCTTTCTGGAGTAGAGGGAGGGAAGCAGAGGGCTGTCTCTTCCCCAAGCCCCACAGGAAACTGGCAAGCCCCTGAAGGTCTGAGCTGCAGTCTGCTGCTTTTAGCACTGCTATTACTCCAAGCATGTGGCCCCGTGTGGGTACTAGATGGGCAAATCACTTTTGCTATGCCTTGATCTCTCAGCTAAGTTCAGGGCCCCATTTTGTGTACGATTATTTTGTGGTCCCCAGTGTTTAGGTCCTAAATAGACATGGCAGAGCAAGGCAATACTATCTCTCTGTTGCAGGGAAAAGGGCTGGCAGCTGACAGGAGAGCAAGGCAATGGTACTCACTGGTCAGGGCAAGAATAAAACCAAATCTACAAAGTGTGGCCCCAACACAACCACAAACTCACCCTTTGTCTTTGTAAGGCTTTTCAAGTCAAGCTCCGCTGCTCAGAGACAAGAGTCCACAGGACTATAATGGGTAAATGGGGTTTGCCAGCTTCTGACTGGGGTAGTACAGCACTTACCCTCTTCTCATGTACTGCAAATAAATCAGAGTTCACCTGCTGCTTTTCGGAGAGGAGCTTGAAGTGTCTGGGTAATCAGAAGGCAGCTCTGAATATGTTGTGAGGGTTGCCTGATGACTGAACTACCACATCTGCCTGCCCCGAAAGGATGTTAAATGCTGACATACAGATCCAGTGCATGCAACTTTTGTATCCTCCAACTACGCCAGAACAGTATTTTCACTTCAGCAGAGAGCTAGGCTCTACGTAAATAGGCCATTAAATGGAGTTACGTGGTATTGGCATTTCTCGGAACATCGGACACAGATATTGCCATTTTTTGAGATGTGGGATGTAAGATGAATAGATTTCATACCATGACTTCCAAGCCCCCATACTAGGACTTCTTATCAACTGCCCTATTCACCATAGTTATGGAAGTTATTTATGTTAAAGAGATTAAAGGCTGAGCAACTTAGATTTTCTCTGAGTGATTAGTTGTTTCAGCTTCTTTTATGTTAACATCTGTTTGCGTTAGTGCGGAAATACCATACTTGCCTTCCCTTGGGATAAAAATTTGCTTGTGGACTCAAGTTTATCTGTTTCTTGTTAGAGTAGCAATGTCTTCTGGGGAGGGGCCAAACAGGCTGGTTCCTGGTGGCCATTACTTAACAAAGCACTTAATTCTTTACACACCTGGTGAGGAAAAGCCTATGGCGGAAGCAGTGAGAAAGACTCCAACTTCTCCCAAAAAAATAATTTTAACAGTTTTTAAGCCCAGCTCTCTTCCCACTTAAGCCACCAGCCTAATTCCTAGAAATGTACCTTAAAAGCAATTTTATGTACTGTAAGTTGCAGAACTCAAAAGTAATCAACTCTTTCTGCTACTCGCAGCTTTGCTATTCGTTGGCATTAGAGTCAGACTCTTTGGAAACACTTCATAGCACTGTTTAAAGACTTTCAATTTTCTGTTTTATGTAATGTAACCTAATGTATTCAAAAGTAACTCTGAAAGTATTCTTCTAACATAAGTGCAATGGGAAGATTACATTACTATAGAAATTTGGGAAATTTATACAAATGTGATGACAAATTCTCTGTTTGACTCAGGCTGCTTGTGCATGCTTTCCCCCTCTCTCTTTGCCCACCCCACCTCTTCATCTGTGCTAGTGATGTATTAGTAGATTGGTTCTTATCTTGGAGCAGTTACCGAAACTTCTGTAGCCCCTCTTGTAAGAATCTCTTAGGCAAGGAGAGAGAAGCTACAGGTGTATTACACTCAAGCAAGGATGCAGCCCTTGCTCTTCAGTGCCTTTGCCAGGCTCTGAAGCCCACCATGGGCAAACGTTTAATTGTTCCCAGCCTGGCTGGGAACACCTGAGCATGGGATGGGGCAAAGAGCTGGCAAAGGGGTGTTCCGGGTGAAGGTGAGCCAGAGGCTTTACCTGAGTACTGCCAGGAGCAGAAGAGAGCAGAGGTTTTTATTATACTTCTTTTGTAACCTGCTCCTCCCGAGCTTTGCTGCTTCTTGGTAGTGCTAAGGGTTTAGAGCATCTGTGCACCAGAAAGCTTTCCTAAATCAATAGTCTCCTGCAGCTACATAAATAGCTAACTGGAGCAAAGATGTTTATTTTTGAAGTGGGAGATGTTGCTCCTGCGACAATGTTTTATTATAATGATTTTGATCCTCAACCTGCAATCTTTACACCAAGACAAGGCTCCCCTTGATTTCAGTGCAAGCTTTGTCTGACTTAGGATTTCAGAATTAGCTGTTTGCTTTTATTTTTATTGAAAAACAAGCCTGCACTTGACAAGGAAAAAACAGTAAGTGGATCATGTCAGAGAGACAAGTTCCTATGAGAAATTTCTAGCAGGAAAAACACAGCTTTATGATTACACGGCAGTAAGCTGCAAGGTTAAAGCTTTAAGAGTTTCCTGGGAGAAAAAGATGCTAATGCACTAATGTGAAGGCTAATGCACCTATTCCATCGGGAAAAAAGGTGCAACCCAGCACACACCTCTGCTTCCTCTCTGTCAGAGACTACACAAATGAGTAAAGGTTGCAGCAATGAAATGAATAATAATAAAATATAAATATTAAGAAAATATTTCCATGAAAACTTAAAACATCCATGGAAATAGACACATTTTGATTTAAGGATTTGATCTGAAAAATACACATCAGTCTAGACATATTTTATGCTACCAAAAGGGCCCTGATCCCAAGGAGTATATAAGCCTACACAGGAGTGGCAGCTCTGCACCAGCGCACTTTCCTCCACGAGAACTACCTAAAAACGTGCCATTTGCAGGGAGGAGCCACATGGCAACCAAACCTTGCTAAGATGGGGAGCACATAAAGCTCTACAGCTAATAGTAATTGCAGAGATATGGAAATGGCAGCAGAGGGGCTGGGATGTGCCTGCCCAGGGTGGGGGGCTGCCCACCAGCCCTGCTGTGCGGTGCAGACAGGAAAGAGGAACCAGGAGAGCGGGGTGGGTACAGGTCAGGGACACTGGGAATGGAACAGGCAAATGCAGAGCTGGGGCTTCACTCGGGACTTGTCCTCTGCCTCCCAGCATCGGTGGACCCAAAAAAAACCTAGGACAAAATGTCAGCAGGGTAGGGGCACCTACTGGCTGGTCCGGCAAACAGGAGCAAACGGTGTTTGGATGAGTTTGGTGTCTGGGGTTTTTTTGGAGGGGAGAGTGCAGTTTGGGAGTCAAGGGGTTTTTTCTCTTTTAAACACAAAATTTCCTCTGGAAGCAGAGGGTTGTGAACATGTCGCTCGGCCCGTAGCTGCTTGCTGAGCCCTGGTATGCACTTCAGTGTCCTGCTGATGAAGGAGTGTGCTCCCAGAAGTTCGTCCCAGTTCTCGATTGTCCAAAAGTCTTGTCTGACACAAAATCGGGATGCAGGCGCAGACACAGCAAGGTGGAATGTGGGGGTGTATTCTCCAGGGGGGGTGGAGGTTGGTGAGATGCTACATTAAAGAGCAGCAGCCCCGTTGCCCAGAAGAGGGGTCAGGAGCCTGAATTAAGCAACTCAGTGTTCTCAGGCACCAGATTTCAGAGGTGGGGAGCAGTGGGGGTCACGTGTCAGCCAAGCCTGCTGCTTCTCCAGCACTTCGCGTGGGCAGCAGGCAGGAGACAAGGACCGTGGCAGGGCGGGTGTTCCCCCGCAGGAGGCTGCACCAAACACTGATCTTCAGAAGCAGAGGTTCACCAGCATCACGCTCTAAAAGCGAGCTGTCAGCTCGCCCTTACTGCAGGCTGACAGCCCCTTTCAATGAGAACGTGCAGCCCTCTTGATCCTGCTTTTTCAATAAAGAAAACCCCGGGGTCAGTGTGTTTATTGAAACTCATCCCACCATAGGCGTAGACCGCAGCCACTGTCCCCACGCCAGCAGAGCGCGCGGTGCGGGGGCACAGGCGGCTCCTCCCGCCGTGCCCCCCCTCACAACCCCTCTGCCCACTTCAGAAAGGCCTGGGCACGCTGGCTTCTATTCCCCCCGCTTGCCCGAGCCGCGGGTACCTCCGGCCACCGGGGAACTCACTGCGGAGGCGCTACCCAACGATCGGTACCGAACCCCGGGGGGAGGCAGGGCAGGGCAGGGCCCCCGCGGGAGCGGCACCTCCGACGGTGCGGGCCGGCCGACGCTGCACGGAGTCCCCCGCCGGCCGGGCGCGCGTCGGGATGGACGGGGGTGGGGAAGGGGGTGTCAGGGATCCGGCGCTCCAGGACGGAGCCGCTCCCGATGCGCCCGCGGCCCCTTGCCGCGGCATTCCGGAGCTCCGCACGTCCCGCTCGCGGTGCGGCGTGGCGTGGCGCGGTGCTCCCCCCGCCGCCCCCC
>VZTD01006016.1:44324-189313 GCA_013397725.1 Rhagologus leucostigma | reverse complement strand
CGGACTTCGGGGGGGCGGCGGTAGCCGCCCGGCGCTCCGCCGCGCCCAGGGGTGCAGCCCCGCGGACCCTCGGCGGTCCCGCCGGCCGGGATGCGGAGCGGAGCGTCTCGTCCTGCCCGCCCCGGGATCGCGGTGCCGGTGCGGGCGGATGCTCGGCCGGGGCCGGGCACCTGCACTACGGCAGCCCGGGGGCACAGCCCCTGCTCGCCCCGGGCTCTTCCCGGAAAGTTTCTAGAACTCCTTAAGATGGGAAGTGGTATTAACAAAGCCCCGATGCCGGGGGCCGGTCTGCCTCGCCGCCGCCGCCCGGTGAGGATGCTCGCGTGGGGGGCTCGCCTTGGCCACCTGCCCTTCCCGCGCCGCTGAGCGGGCTGGCGCGGAGGAGCCGCGCGTGGCCCTGCCTCGGCCAGCTGCGGTGCGGTGCGGTGCGGGGCGATGCGGAGGCTGCTGCGGGCACGGCGCAGTCGGGGCTATACGGCGAGGGGTGGCGGGACGCGCGTCCCTGAGAGCAGCTGCGGGGAAAAGGGTACTGCTATTCCTCGGTTGTTGGGGTGTGCGTTTCTGGTCTCAGCTGGGTTTTGGGTTTTGTGGGGTTTTTTTAGTTAAAATCCCTCCAAACTTAGCGGGCATCACATTCTTGCCACTACGTACCTCACGAGGAGCAAGCAAAAGCACAATTAATTACTTTAGGGTTTCGCTGGGAAATACAGCACATGAAAAAGCCCTCTTCTGATTGCTGGTGTGTCGGGAAGAGCAGCCGCTCTCCAGGAGCGCGCTTTTGCCTGGCAGATTTTGGGATGCAGGCACTGGGCTGGCATGCACAGGAAGGTTCCAGAACAGCGGTGCCGCCTGTTCCCCGAGCAAGGGAGCGCCCCAGAGCACCCACCTCTTCCTAGGGACTGCGCGAGGGGAATGAGCAATCGGGCTTCCGCACCGACACAGCACATCTCGCTGTCACCCGGGAGGGGGGATGCCAAGGTAAAGCTTGAGCGCTGCGTGTTTGGGATGAGGAGAGCTCGGCTGCCCTCGTGCAGTCGTGGTTTGGTGACCAGGCTGTAGCTCGGTGCAGTCATTAGCAGGGAGCCAACAGGAAACGCCTTTGCTGTGCTGCTTCTATTGAAGTGGTTTTGAGAAATCCAGGTTGCTACAACCTGAAAGAAGTCTAAAACGGCCATAACGGGTGATGCTCCCTTTTAGCAAGCCCTCTCCCTCTGCAGTAGGGCACTGGCTCTCCTGGCAGCATATGCTGCAGGATGGGTTCTTTTTGCTTTTCAACAAACTAGACCAATTACACAAAATCAGCTGAGAGGGGTGACCTACTTGGAGGGAGAAGAGGGAAAAAAGTGTTTGAGAAGGAGACCTTGATTTCAAACATCACCTTGCATGTCCTACCATTTGTCCTAACCAAGCAGGATCGCTATCTCTGAAGGTGTGAACTACATGGCTCAAGGGCTTGCTTTTTTTTTTCCTTCTTTCTGCTTCAGCGGGAAAGAAATAGTTACTCATGAAGGGGCATTTCAGGTGTTTCCTAAACATTCTTGCATTACAGCTGTAGCATTAAGAGGTTAAAATACCTAGAACGTTTCTCCTTACCCTGTCTCTCACACACCACGTTTAAAATTAGAACATCATTAGCAAAATTGTAGGTGGCTCTGGGGAAATGGGGAATATTTTTTACAGTTGAAAGTCACAAAGCCAACAAATAACATCTTCACAAATACCTGGGTCTTGCAGGTCTTCAACATGGCTGGCACTGACACAGCTACCTTCCTGCATGCGGCTCAGTGCAACATGTAAGTACAAGAGGTCTTTCTACGATTTTTTGTGTGTGTGTGTGTGTGTATTTTGGTAGATTAATGGTTTCTTCTCCTCGCTTTAAATAGGTGGGATGATTGCGACAAACGGGGAACATAGCATATTGCAGATGTTTTTGGTTCTGGGGCATCATGGGTAATATCTGAAAGGCTCTGCTTTTCATACAAAAAAAAAAATAGTAACTAGGAAAGAATTTACCTGTGTTTCCAGTGCTTGCATTATCAGCACCTATCCCCTCTTAAAGAATGAGATATATTTCAAATAATTTGTGACAGTGTTCTGGCCATTAAAATGTTGGAAGGTAGGTACCCCAAGGATTCCATTAATACCACTCAACAGTCAAGGAACAGATGAAAACTGCAAAGCAAAATTAAGGTATGGTAACAGCTTCGACCTGTTTAATGTGGAAATAGTGTTTTTAATGTAATAAGAATTAAAACCGTCTTACCAGCATGAAACATCGACGTATTAAACACGCGTTCAGAAGGGAAGAGTTGGCCGCATTTCACCACAGGTTAAGTAATTGTGGGTTAATAGGATTCTGTCAAATACATGCTGGGAAATATTAGTGCAAGAAGTAAGGTTGCTTCTCAATATGCCTGCACTTTACCTTGAAAAGAAGTAGTCCACCTGTCTGTAAACTCTTGCTACTGCATATACACATGATGGCTGTCTGGAGATATAAGAGGGGTTTTAAAAAGATGCTGTGGAGGGGAGAAATAATGGGTGCTCATAAGATCTGTTTTAGAAACAAAAGGAAGGGAAGAATTGGGCCTTCTCATGAAAACTATGTCCTACCTGACTATTTTCTCTTTAATCCATCAAGCTGAGAGATGCTCCATTTTGACTGGTATTAGCATAATATTGTTGTTGGCCAGTCTTAGTCAGGTTTGCTTTTTAAAAGATAGATGAGCGGTTTAGTTAAACTGAGTGTACGTAGAGAGACCTGGGAGAATGTTATATTACTTTAAATTGTTTTAAAAACAGAAAATGTTTTCTGTACTCTAGCAGTGTCTTCAATATTCTCTCACAGTGTGTACTTGATATTTCATGATAAGGTATGGTTGCCTCAAATCACATAAATAGGGGTTAAGTAAATATGATATTCTTTCGTGATAAACTTGTCATTTACTGTTCTTATGAATGGTTAAATTCATGTTCTTGTTGAAAATCCTGTAACTTGGATTTCATAAGTATAAAGTTTTAATATAAGTATAAAGTTTTAATATTCTTTTCACATACTTGCATTTGCATAGTGTCAATACATATGTATGGTGCAAGGAGAGAAAAGAGTACTATTTACTTCTTCTTATTTTGCCCATTATATTTGATATGTCTTATGCAGACAGAGTGAGATTGATGCAGGATGTGTGCGTGGAAAAATCCTCGTTCTCAAAATATATTTAGAATAAAAATTGACCAATATAGGCTTGCCTGGTTTTGGGAAGGAGTGGGTGCTTTGAAGAAGGGTTGGGTTTTTTCCTTCTGGTAATTAATTTTTAAAGAACTGGTTTCCTACTTTAAGAAACCAGCAAGGGAGGGAGAGATGCAAGACATTATTACAAGAAAAGGTCAGTACTGTCCTGTTCCTTCATTGTTTCATTCCTGAGCTGTTTTTTTTTCTCCTCGTGTCTGACCTGCCAAAAGATTATTTAGGAGAGGAGGGAAAGAACAGAGTGTGTTTATAAGGTAGACACATGTATCGGAGGGAATGCTTAATTAGGAAATTGTGGTACAGCCCTACAGCCTAATGGAGTGAGAAGATGACAATTCTCAGCCAGCTGGGTGGGGCACAATGCAGTGCTAACTGTAAGCCTTTTGTCTAAAAAAAATGCCCGAAACAAAGTGGTTGACTGGCAATCAGCAGCCCACTTGACCTTTTTAAAGCCAGGAAAACAAAGTTAACGAATGTATCTCTCTGTCGCCACTGTGTACATCGGGATTTTTGCGCATTACTGGAGAGCCACGACTCTTGCAGCTTTGGTTCTTATCGCAGCATGGCTATTCAGAGTTTGAATGATGATTTGTGAAATTCTGCCTGTTGAAATTATTAAAGCCTCGAGCGAAAGAAAAGCCCTATGTACAGCTGCTAAACTACTTTGCCTGACTGTTTTTGAGGTTTCTTTTCTTGTCAGTGCAATGAATTAACTTCACCAGAGTTTCACACGGTTGCTGGAAAACACAAATCTTCCTGTTCCTAAGCTGTGCTTTAAGTCTCCTGTATTACTGAATATTTGGAATTACTAGATAATTAAAGAAAACCCAGTGCATTATGTAAGTTAAATGTAGACATTGTTTAAAACTTTATTTTAATGAGGTAAGACATTCCTAAATGCTCTTGCTAGAAAAATGATTTTGAGCTTTTTTCTTAAATGCTGAAAATACTGCATGACTATTAAAGAATTTGTAGCATTTTGTAAGCAGGATACTGGCAATACGCTGTTGTTTTTTAATGCTCTAGAATGTAAAATCAAGTCTAATAGTCCCAGATATGTGTAAGCAGCTATTTACGTGTTGCTAAATTTGAAACAGTATGAATTGTATAGCTTGTGCAAGACTCTGGTAAGCCTGCATCTATTGAAAATGGTGTACGAGAGTCTGTTCTGATGCAGATCATTAGCGTGAGGGGAATTTTATATGGTTGTGAGATACCTTGGAAACAGAACTAATATTTGTGCTGGTTTGTTAGTACATTAAATGCTTAATTACTTCCTTTGAACACGATTGAGGAGATTCATTTACAAATTAATACTTGTTTTTAATGCTAGGTGACAGTATCGCCACTGAAATGCAGAATTCTCTGTGGTTTACACTTTCTGTAGAGACAAACCATTTAATTTGCATGTATCAAAAAGAAAATGGTGGCTTCTCATCTCTCGGTGAAGACTGAATAGAAAACTGATGTGGTGATGTCTTAACACTGGGGCACTGTTTTGCAGAGAATAATGTATGCACTAACTGTCATCATAAAATTAGACAAACTTTTTAATGAGCAGTGAACATTTTAAGATGCAGTTCCTTTCTGCTGCACTTAATGTCTGAATGTTATAACGGGTGTCTGCGTTAATAGAACACACTCAGGCTTATGTATTGTGTTATAGATAAAACACGGAATAGGCTAAAGAGGGGAAATGTAAAGTGCTATCCAGGAACTGATTTTTCTTAGGCTTGCTGTAGGATATTCAGTAAGATGAAAAAATATAAAATATAAATGGTAAATGGTACATATTTATCATCTGAGCATTATTGATCTAGATGAAAAGAAAACAAGTAAAAATCAGCATTTTAAATAGAACTTTAAAATGAATCTCTAAGACTTTGAAACCTGTAATCAATGTAAATTGGAGGGGAGGAGAAGGAAGGGATTGGGGGAACAGTTGCAGGCATAGAGCACATGTTCTTCATCTTTGTCTAAGGAAATAGGTATCGTGATGAAGAAGATAAAGCAACCACCTAAATTTACTGGATTTCAAATCAACTAGTAGCGCTTCCGAATTTTACGGGGTATTTCTGCAAATCAGTGTGTTGTGTCTGTGCTTTGTTGGAGCAGCAGACCTATTTGCAAAGCTGTTTGTCACACTGTCGTTTTTATTATAATAAGGCTTATATGGAAATACTCCGGCAATGCATCTAAAGAAAAGACAAATGGCAGCATTTATAGGAGGTGGCAGATTATACCACAGCGTGCACGTAGGGAGGAGGGGGTTGGTGTCGTTTGTCCCAGCCCACTTACTAAAGAGGGATTGACATTACTTTGTTTAATTATGAGGCACATTGCACTGGACTAATGTAAAGATTAACACAATAGGGCCCTTAACCTGGTTAAAGAGTCGGGGTCCTGCCCCAAGGTAAATAATGAATACGAGTTTGTTTGCCCAGCGGGTCTTACTGAGTGGAAAAATAGCTGGGAGTCTGTTCCTCTTTCTTCTTAAATATTTGTCGTGCATATAAATAAATTAAAATTAGGAGTGTTTTGGAAGAAGTTTGGCCTTTCTAGCAAACCAAGAGACTTGGATTTTGTTGTTTTATTTCCACTGAAGGGCCTGATCCCATTTTAATATTTTTGAACTTTAAAAGCAAACCCATCAATTTCAAGATAAAAAAAAATAAATGGTGACTGCTTTAGCTGATATAAAGCCACAGTTGCTCTTGTAGACTCATGCTGTTCATCCTCTGTAGTAACTGTGGTCCTCTGTAATGTAGCTGTTAATCCTTGCAAATTTGAAATTTAATTTTTCTTAATGCGTGAAAGGGACAAACCTGAACAAGGAAGGTAGAGACGAGGAAAAACTGTGGTTTTTCTCTTTGTGGAAGACTGCTTTCCCTGCTGAATAGATTTAATTTCTCTGTCTTCCTTACATGAAGGATTTAAGTCCTGAAGGAAGATGCAGGCTTTATGTGCAGGAAGTTGCAAAGCTGGACTCAAGTTCTTTGGCATGCTGATGGGTCACACTTCCCTCTGTGGGCCTCACCTGGGGATGAATAGGTTTGGCTGAGTTTTTGGCTGCCCTTGATTCTGCTGAAAACCTGTGTTTGTCTTGGAGGTTGACAGATAAGGAATTGTTAATTTTAAGGATTTACTAAAGTGTGATCTTAAATTAGAATGCTTCTAAAAACAGATCTAGTCTAGATTTAGACTACGACTGGAAAAAAAAAGCTTGTAAATTATCATTTTAGTTAACTGTCAAGGCAACAATGCCACAGACAGTTTAGGAGCACACTGCAGGAAAATGGCTGCCTTCATTTTTCTTGACTGGGCTTACAGCAGCGAGCTCTGCCCCAAGTCATCGCTGCTGGCTCGTGGTCCCATTAGCTCAGCTGAGGTGCATCTTGCACTCCTGGCATCCTCTGTTAGCACAGGCTCCGTGTTCTCACATTGCCGGTAGGCTGTGGACTTTCATCCTGAGCAGCTTGACTCATCAAGACCTCTTAAAGCAAATATTAGCAAGGCAGAGACCAAAAGCACTGCCGGGGAAATGGTGCTATGGACTGCAGTTGAGCCGAGGCGTTCTCCACTGGTGGCCACGTCATGGCTGTGCGTCCCCTTCCCCTGACATGGCATCCTCCTGAGAGAGGAGCGTCTGCAAAAGGCACCAGAAAAGAGTCTCTTACCACCTGCTTTCCAATTCAGAGTTAGCCAGCTTACCAGAACAGAGTTAGTCTAGCCAAAAGACAGAAGAATCTAGCACTCAGTGACTGATGCCACACGTGTCATGCAGCCACTCAAAGGCAATCATCAGCCTCATTTGCCAGAGCAGGTACCAGTGCTTCAGCACGAGCTCTGCTTCCAAGTCACCATCAAGGGCTTGCAGGTTCACTGGAAGCCAGAGGAACACTTTTGGCGTGCTGTGGTAGGTATGGTATCGGTGAAGATGCTGGTGGCTGTACCGTTACATCTCTTCTCTTGGCTGATGTGCAGGTCCAAGGGAGCCAAGGAAGGACCAGACAGAAGACTGAACAAACCCCTGGCACTCCTAGTGTGAGTTATGCCCTGCTTTCCCCCCACCCCAGTCTGGTATGTTACTGGTTCTGAGAGCCATTGAGGATGGGCACGGCCTGAGGAGCTTGGAGCTGGTACTGGCAGGGCAAAGCTTGCTCCCAAAGGGGAGGATGGTGTTGCAGCTGATTTCAGAAACACAGCCTCATCAGGTCTTCCAGTGGGTCTTCAGCTAGGCTGTAAAATTTTTTTCTTTTACTTCAATGCTTCTTCTTTAAAAGTTAGATGCACTGTGTGGTGTCTGATTCTAGGATTGAAGGCTGGATGTGCAGGGACTTAAGATGGCTCAATCTGTCACAGATGCCAAGCCTGACCTTGGACACATAGATAAGCTTCCCTCTAGCATTGCTTTTTCAGCAAAGATTGGGTAAGGTGGTAGAAATGATGTTTGTCGACTTCTTCCAAGTGAGCTGTGAGGTCTATATTTGTAAATATGTTTGTGATTCTTTGGGAAGAAATGCAGTCTGCTTCTGGCTGGCGCTCCTGCTTCCTAACCCACTTTGGTTAGGAGTGAGGTGGGAAGCACGGTTTGAGTCTCCACCCCTCAAAACTTGCTCACCAGGGGCTCCTTCAGCAAACAGGGACAGATTTCCTGGATAAAGGGTTTGATCCCCAGAGTGCTTGAAAGCATTATCCAGCTGGTTGTCAATATCAGAGCTGCTGAAATGGGGAGTGTACAGGGTTGCACGCAGCCTTCTTTTGGAGAACGGAAGATGGTTTTTTCCTTGTTTTGTGTTTTAAGTGAAAATTAAGTCTGCTGGCAGGAGAAGACTTGGAAGCACTGTGTGCTCTCTAGCCTGCACAGGGGGCTTTGACACTGCTTGGAGCCGAGCAGCCAGAGCGTGGACGGGATTTACTGCTGTGAGTGATGTGCCCTCTTCCCTCTGCAGTGTTCTCAGTGGGCAGGCTCCACATCTGCCTGTGACTTTTGCCCCTGGACAGCAGCACTTGCTGGATTATGGAGGCTGTCATTTATCATCACTGTCTCTGACTGTAAAAGACAGTCCAGCGCTCCTGACAAAGTGATGGGAGGATTGGGTATGGTGGAGAAACAGCTTGCAGGCTTTTTGAAGTAGGAAAATGATTTCAGAGGAAGTAAAGGAGGTTAGGAGAGAGGTAAAGACTCCCAAAGACCTACAGCAACAACTTTACACTTGCACAGAGGGTTGAAATTTGCAGGAAGAATGGAAAGTGGAAAAAAGTGTGCCTGACCACAACTGGAGATAGGGATTATTTAAGAAAATAAAGAGCCGAAGGACTTGTATTCAGAAAGGTCAGAAGGATTAAGATTCCTTCCAGGGAAAGCCGATGGGAGGTGAGTTTTCTGGGAGGGAAGATGCAGCATATGTCAGAAAAGGGAACTGGTGGATTACCGAAGTGCTGCAGGGGACTCACCAGGGCTTGTGGGTGCACCAGGTACAGGGAACGCGGGAGCATCTTCTTGCTGTCCGTGCGCCGGGAGGCTGGTGTCCAGCTGGGCAATAAATAGCCTGTTTGAGGGGTGCAAAGGTTGAATGGTAATGGGATTATCAGCACACTTGTAATCTAAAAATGAACAAGTCCTGGTACTTGCTAGTTCAATTCTACTCCCATTAAAATCTGCTGGTTTTCTTCTTTTGATTTCAGCAGGTACAGCTACTTTGCTGGAAAGTGGATAAACTGCCCAGGTTCAACATTAGCCTCTCTAAGGAAGGTGCTGAGTATTCACATACCTGTTTATATTGAGAGCTGTGCTGCTCTGTATTGCTCTTTTTATTTTAGGGCTTGTTATCTATTCATGCAGTGTCAGTACGCTGGAGACCTCCTGGTTTTCCTTCAGATATGTTTTCAGCGACATAAAAGTGACTGTGTGTAAAGCCCATTTGCCTAAGTCTTGAGCAGGGTTGATCAGTTTAAAAGATAATCCAACAGTGTCAGGAAAACAAGTTGAAGGCTCCACGAAAATTCAGCAAACACTTTCATCTGAGTGCAAATGGGCATCTAGCAGGCTGCAGTGTGCTGCACAGACGAGTGCATCGGGAACATTCTGCTACTGTCTGGTAGCTGTACTGCCCCAGAGATACACGCAGGACCTCTAGTCACTGCCACCAGTTGGGGGAGAGAAGCTGCTGATTTCGTGCCATGTGTGTCCACTGCGTATAACTCCTCGTGAGGCTTGACTGAAAAATGTGGCAACTCACAGTGGAGCAAGCCTGTGGAGTTAGGGTGTGAGTCACTCCTCCCATACTCCCATTCTGTGATGCCTTCACCAGCAAGGTGCTTTAAAAGGCACTAATCTGCTGTCTCGTGGGAAGTGTGAGGTTTTTCATGGTGACTGTCAGATCCTGCCCAGTCATATCAGTGTCACATACTCTGCTGCCTGCCTATTTCTCAGTGGCCATCCCAGTCTTGGTGACTTCCCTTCATGGCTCACCTTCTTTTTCCCTGGCTGCTGCTGTGCCTGCAGCAGTTCTGGGTGCTGTCACAGGCTGGCATCCCCATGCAGCAGTGATGCAAATAACAGATGGTGCAAGAAACTCCTGTCTTCAGTATGTCCCAGCAGAGGCGCAGATGCAAGTTCAGGCTTCTCCTTAGGAGCAGGGATTTCTGGAAACACCTACCCCATTAGCAGCAATGGTGGCAGCAGCAGTAGAAAGCTTTAGTAGGTACCTCCACCCACATCCTATTTCAAAATAGTAACAAGAACATTCAGCAGTTGGCAGTCTAATGTGTCCAGGGATATACAGATTTTTTTTTTTTTTCAAAGCTGGCTTTGGTGGTTATTCAAGAATCATGTGATCAAAAGTTAAAAGGGTTTTATTTTTCTGCATCTCGAAGGTTAAAGTGGCAACAGTTTCTTTGATTCTGCGTCAAACTGTTTTCTGTTTGACGCAGAATTCAGCCACAGCCCAAGAGCACCGCGGCTTCCCTTCGGTGCTGCGTGGCTGGTGGATGATAACATATCAAATACCAAGGAACAGCTGAACAAAAGCTCTTTTTAAAACAAACAAAAAAAGCCCTAGACCAAACCTCACAGAGGCCATAGCATTGCTCGTTCTTAAGCTGTTTTGGCCAGCTGGGCTAGGATTGGGAAGCACATTGGATGCATGTGCTCTGTCAGGGAAACCGGAAAAAATAAGTAATCCCTCTGCTCCTGCTTGCAAAGATAATCCAGGCTAAATCATACCATTCCTTAACCCCACCTGCCCTGAAACTTGGTGAAAGCCACCATTCCTGCTACTTTTACTAGGTCAGAAAGTCTAACTTTGACGTATCAGGAAATGCAGAGGGACAAGGCTGCCTTGTTGACTCTGAAGGTGCTTAGGACCTACCGGCTGGTATGGAGCCACCAAAACCACAGCCAAGTTGTTGCTACACCTCATGAAATGGTTGGTGGGGGCAATGTTAGAAGCTGTGGTGTTTGATTGCCTCCAGACTTTTTGGAATAGATAATTGAGGTGATGGAGGAGACTTTTTCAGACAGTCAGGAAAAGGGATGTGAGTTGCTTTGCACGTACCAGTTTTTGCACTGTCTGCATCTAGCTGTACATTGTTCGGTCATTTTATAAATAGATCCAGTCAGGAATATGCCTGTTTAAACGAATCTGCAAAAAACATGGTAGGTTTCTGTGTATTGTGTAGCCAGCCTACAAGGGATTTTGTTCTTGTATCTGGTTATGGAGACAACAGTGTGTGTGATTTGCAGTGCTGGCAGGAATGTAGGCAAAAAATGAAAGGCAGAAGGGTCTTTGTGCAGAGCAGCGGACCAAGCAGACCAGGAGCAGTCCAACCTTGCAGACTGCCAGCTCTTGGAGGATTTGAGGGGGTGTGATAGGGAGAACATGGTTTGGAAAATAGCTATTAGGGGTTAATGCCACCCAGAGCATATTGACCCCACAGGCAGGTCTCTGGGGCTGGTGGGTAGAGGGGCCAGGCAAGGGGTTTCCCACTTGTTTTAGTGTTAGGTTTTGGGGTTTTTCGTTCGGTTAGTTAGGGGTTTTTTTTATTATTCTGCCCTCAAATGCTCTGGAGGCTGTGCCCTCTCGCTCCTGTGACTGGTTGAGCTGGGTGAGGCCCCTCATCTGCCAGCATCATCCCAAGTAGGGCAAGGGGAGCCAGGTTATGGGATGCTGAGGCATTGCAGCTCAGGGGCTCCCTACACTGTGGAAAATGCAGCAGCACCCCCAGTCCCACTCAGTCCCTTGAAAGTCAACCCGCAGGGGATTCAAAAAATGGTGAAACCAAACGTAGTAATCCTGGAGAATGGTTATTATTTTATTATTGGGAGGAAATCGTCTCTCTGTGTGGGTAGGAAAAAGGAAAATGTGAGAAAGAGCGAGTTCTGTAAGGACGCAGGGTGTGGCTCAAGCATCAGTAACAAATGCTGGAGGAAAAAATGCTCTTTGTTCTGCAGTCAGGTGGGTTGACAACTATTCTCACCCATTCCTGGCATGCATAACACCCAACGCAATTAAAAGATCGAAGAAGGCTTGACATGCTGAAACTGTTGCAAGTCCAGCAAGCAGAGAGATTCAGCCCGGAATCTGCTTCTTTTTTTGCTTTTCAAACAATTAAGTTCTGAAGGTTGTAGGCATCAAAATCAGCATATTTGTTTCATACTCCTGCATTGTTTTAATGACAATGCTTTGTGTGTTTAATGCTTCAAACGGTAAGTTAAATCTCTCTAGCAGTAAAATTTATACTGGCCTACATGTAACTAGAATTGGACCAAAGCGTGCATTAAAGTGTATTAAAAACGTGTACATCCATATATGCATGCAGTACAGCAAATTGACTTGTAATGACAGTCTCGCTAATTGGAAAATAATTTCAAAGCTATTCGTTTTAAACTACCCTTGTTTGTCTCGCAGGTTTAACACTTCTTATTTTCCATTTATTTAACTAAAAAAAAATTACACTCACAGTTGCTTTTAGATTGCTATAGGCTAAAACAGTATCTCAAGCTTAAAAAAACCCTATTATACTGGTTTTTTATGCTTTGTTCATTCTGCTGTGGGTTGGTTTGATCCAGTGACTAAAATGCTGCTCTCTTTTCTCCCCCTAAGCATCAGAACTAAAACTTGGTCTCATTGCAGTTGCTGGCAAGAAGTGAAAATCTTGCGCAAGTGAAGTATTATGAACTTGTTCATAGACAGGCAAGCGGGACTGACTGTGCGAAGCAATGAAAAGAAAATGTGACCAATATACATCTTCTCTCTTTTGATTTTAAATAAATTCTTCTAAGTTCAGGGCCAGGAATTTGGACGGTTACTTATTTTGTGTGTCTGTATAAAAATATATTTATATTTATATTTATATTTATGTCTTCTAAAAACATCTTTTTTCCTTTTCTGGGAGGATAAGAAATCTACTTGCAAATTTACATCTTGTGACATTTCCTTACAACTGCACACTGGCATATGTACTGCTAGAGGCCAGCCCATCATTTCTTGGTAAAAAGAACCTTTCAGCTCCGTTACCTCCTGTAGAGAGCTAATTTTCCAGCAGTCAGGCTTGATCTGGATAAATAATTAGAGAGCGCGAGAGAGAGATGAAGATGATCACATCAGCGCTGTCTGTAATTCAGTTAATACAGCCAGACCCTGTGATTTTGCGTCTGCAGCGTACTTGCGTGGTCTCAAAAGCCACAGAGGCAAGCAGGCAACAAAGCCAATCGGTTACATTTGTCTTGGAAGAATTAGCGGCACTTTTCATTCATTTGTGGCAAGCCAGCAAACAGCTGCAGCATGCATCTGCAGCACAAGAAGGTGATTCTTGACACGTTCGCTCTCCCCAGCCTACCCCCACATACGCAAAAATTTCATCGTGCAATTAATGCTGGGGTATTTCCATCCTTAAGGATGGCTTTTTCTTTTCCTCTGCAGTTTGAGGTGTTGAGGTGTTTTTATATTTGAGTTAAAATTGGTATCTTGTGTAGCGGAGTAAAAGCCGACTTGGGGAAGCCTACCCTTTTGGCATTTCTGGATTTTTTTTTTATTATTTTTTTTTTTAAGCTGATCAAAATTATCCGATAGCAATGCTAAAGTGCAGAGATGTGCCTGGCACTCTGAAAAGCGGTAGCATTTCACATGACTCTTAACATCAGTGGAAGAGATCCAGTTAAAGCAAACTGCATTCTTGTACAGTCTTTGAGGGTATGTTTGTAATTGATGTGCATCTGTTTCTCCTGCGAACAGTGCTATAAAGGGGTTAAAAATACATCTTTGGTTCACTTTATTCCCAGTGGTAGCTCCATTGCATTTATACATGGATCAGATTAAAATAGGTCAATATCTTTTGTGGAAGGTCTTTTGACACTTTGGTGCATGACTGCAGTACACCTACCTTGAGGATGAATGGACCCGGAGGAAATCCAGGCATTAACAAAAACACAGCCTAGGGATACTTTAGGATCACATTCCTTTATTCATCAACTGAATCAAAGGCTTGACAGAGGATACTTTATTGTCGAGTCAGTCTAAATAATGCTTTTTGAGGTGACAGATAACTTCTGCTGAAGAAATACACTATGTATTTAGGTAAGAAAAATCAGAATGTTGTGGGATTATGCTGTTCTTTATACTGCATCATTTGCACTGGAATAAATGTACGTGCTGCAGGTGAAAAATTTCAGAACCTTATTAAAAAGAAAACTGTGTGTTCAGGAGTTGCCTTATGGCAGGAAGTCTTTGTCTGCCTGTTTGCTTTATTGCAGTTGTTTGCTGCTTTGAATCGATTTTGTCTACCAAATCGGTATATTGAGGATGACTGGGGAAGGCAGGGTGAAGGGAGAGGGTGCAGCTCTGCAGTTTGCAGGACCAAGAAGCTGTTTGCTGCCTCATGATGTGCAGGGGGTTTTGCTTCTTCTTTTTTTTTTTTTTTTTTCATTAAAAAACCACAAACAAACCTAACTCGGAATTTTGGAATTTCCATATTATAAAGAGGAAGAAGCTTCTTTTCGATATAATGGCGCCATTAACATCTATTAATAATGCAGACAGGGTAAGTAGCTGGAGTTGGAGCTCCCTGGGGGCCTCGTAAAACAGATGTGCACTATATCTTCCCGGATTTGATAGCTGCTGGGGTCGAGGGGGTCGCTGTGGTTCCCGTTTATTTCCTCTGGCAGCGGTTTTCTAATTTAAGCACCTCTGTCTCCTGGCTACAGTTGCCTGCTGTGCCGTGGAGGGGGTGTTCGCGCATTGTCATGCCTGCTGCCGGGAAAGGGGGCACGGCCACAGCCGCCTCTGCCTCGCTGCTGCCTCACGGCTCCGCTCGCTGTCGCCGGCATTTCCTCAGATGCGTTTGCTGTTCGAGGTGCTGGAGCCGGGCTCTTTTGTTGATTTTTTTTTTTTTTTTTCCGTCATGGGAAGGAAGAAATATTCCACCTTGCTAGAGCATGTAGTGTATCACTTGAGGTGCGGTCTGGCTCCTGGAGGGAAATGTAGTTGCCGTATCCCCTTTTTCAAGATTATGCTTCGCAGTTTTAATTGAATGTATTCACGGTGCTACCTCTGAATAGAAAGCGCTGCGTGTTCTTTCTCTAGCTGTCAGCGTTTAACTCAGGGGGTGGGTTATACCAGAAGGACTTAAAAATATTTCATTCTTTATTCTATCTCTTTAATTGCAGATTACTCTGCAAAAGCAGTGACAAAATATTAGCGGTCACAGTGTATGGCAAAAGGTCTTTATAACTGGTTCTATTTCGGATCTATTCCTGTCATACAGGTTCAGGATTGCCTCCAGTCCAGTATGAGATGTGAACATCTGTCCTTGTGTGCACCTCCTTTGCAATGTAGTCTTCCTATTTGTATTTAAACGTAGAGGTATGCGCTCTTGCTAGCTTGTCAAAGACGTGCAGGGGGAAAAATCCTGGTATGAGGTCCAGATCCTCTTCAGCTGCTTCCACCCTCTGCGTTATTCCAGTTAAAAGTTTAGAAACGTGCAGAAAGGTAGCGTAACTCCTAGGAAAGAAAGAGACAGAGCAGTCACTTCTCTGCCTTTTTTATTCTTCCATTACTATATATGCAAATGACCAACAGTATCTGACGGCGAGGAACACCATATTACATAGGGAAGCATGATGTCTGCTGTGTACACTACAGTAAACCCTTCAGCTGAGAATCAGGTTGCATCTGTTTTTTCAGCAAGATAAGGGTACATCAGGTAGAAGGAAACAACAGAGGTGTGAGCAGGTTGTTTTTGGAAGTGCTGCGTAAGCCACTTTACGGGATTTCAGCAGGCAGCCTTCTGAGTAGGATGGATGGACCGTACTCTTCCCCCACATTCACTGAAAACTTAAAGTATAATTTGTCTCTGACTTATCCCTTGCAGTACTGCATTCTTCTCTTTTCTATACTGAGACGTTGTCCTTGTGTATGTGCACTGACAGACCAGGTGCCTCACTTAAAATGGTACCGCGTGGTTTCAACTAGACCTCTGTTAAATTGGCGTGTTAATAACTTCACTATCTGGCGTGATTTAAAAGCATAAATATTCATAACATTTACACCTCAAATGTTTTCTTTCTCTAATAGTGTCCAAAATAAGAGGTAGAAACTAAATTATTTTAAAAATGTATGTGAAACTTGAAGGGAGAAAAAAAGATTTACAAGCAAAACTGCACTTTTATATAAAACTTTAGGTTTTTCCCCTTTTATTAGTCCAGGCTATACTTGCAGATAGTTGTCTTTTTTTAATATATTGATTGTTCTTCTTATCTTTCTGATAGAATTGTAGTGTAATGCTAATATCATTTAGACTTCAAATATAAACGCGCAGATTTTACTAGTTAAATGTGTTTAATTTTCAAATGTGAAAACATTTGCAAATAACTTTTGAAAACAGAGCCATTTTTCTTGAGGAAATTTGCTATCTGTTACTTCTGGTAATTTTATTTGCTGAGTAACACAGAACATTTGCCCCCTCATTACAGAAAAGGTCAATAAGGCTCATAACTGACAGGTTCAAAAGAACAATAAAATGCTCTGTGTTTTTAATCAGATACTTGAGTCAATGGTTTTTATTGATATTTTGCTAACTTATAGTCTGTTCAGTAAATTCTGTTATGAATGTATACAATATTTGTATGATTGAAACCTTTCTTTGTGAAACTGGTGTGTGAAGGTATGACTGCTGTTAGTGCTCAGTGAATGCTTTTCTCCTGGCTCTGTAAAACAACCCCTTCAGAATTAATTGAAGACCCAAACATTAACCAGCATAAGGAGAGATGGCAGGGCCAAGCTTTGTGTTTTATAGTTTATACACAAAGTCAACAAACCTGAAACCTTTTTTTTTTTGTTTGTGGCATGAGTGGTTTATTTGGGCCCCTTTTGGATTATCAGTGGCAAATTTAACATCTGAAATGCTGTTTGTATGCATATTTGGTGGCTTAATATTTAATGACTGATTATGATTAAGATTATATGTATAATTCTCCTTTGCCCTGGTAAGACTTTCTCCATGAAATGAAGTCAGACTATATGGATTTTGAGGTGTTGGTGTACATTTTAGTGTACATTTTCCCCTTATTTTTCTACAAGGGGAAAATACACACACAGATACAATCAGTAATAGGATAAAAAATTTTAATTACTTTTATAGTATGATTGCCGTCTGGATAATCAAAGCATAGTTTTTTTAAGGTAGAATAATAAACAAAGCTAGAAGCAAAATTGTCCTCTTAGGGAACTTCACTGAATATAAAAATACATTGCCAGAATTCAGGCTTCCGCATTCTTTGGGAAACAAAGGAAAGATCCTCTTTCCTTTGTTAATGGTATTTATCATCTTTAACTCATTAGTTGCTGACGGCAGAGATGAAATGTTGGAGGAACTGGAAATGATCCACTGATAAAATTCACACAAGTTCTTTGAGGAATGCCTGTGTGCTGGTATTTTGCAGTTAAAATACACACAAAAGTGCATAAGCTGCAGGCATTGCTCCTCTTTAATGCTCCTTAAAGAACATAGAATTTTTTATCTTGTGTTGATGTGTGTTTCATGCCTCCTAAATAAAGAAGAACAATTGCAGGATTCCTCTTTATCTGAACTTTGGGTGCGCCCTTGTGTAAAATGGAAATGCTTTGTGAGGCATCCACGAGAAGGGAACAAAGTAGAAGGTAATATGGGGCTGCTTTATATGACAAGCTGTGATTTGGCCTCTGCTGAAAAAGTATCACCGTATTTTTGTCTGAGCCCTCTTAATTTCTTGAGAAGTTAACCTTTTGTAAATGACTGTCTACAAGGCAAGGTCAATTATGGGTTGATATAGAGCAGTATATAAAAAAATATATAAATATATAGATCTCTTTCTTTTAAAATTATCTTGGTTTTCCTTTTTATTTACATGTTGAGGGAAAGGATATATCCGAAATGTGAGGAATATTTTTTCCTTTACTTTAGGTGGGTGTAGCACTTCCGCATAACACATATTCTTTGCTTTTTCCAAGTCCATTGAGTTCTCCTCTAAATTAATTTTAAAGAATGGCGTTTCAGTGGATGCTTCGCTACATTGTCTTGCTTACGTTAAGTCTTATAAACCCCCAAAGAATTTGCACCTTTTTTGTTGTTTGTTTGTTTATTCCCATTAAATCATTTGTACATGTTCCTTAAACTTTCTGTTAAAGTGAAAAATAATTCTCCCTTCTAGAGACTCTTATGTCTTTGTGTGAGATCTTGCAAATCTCTGACCGGGATCTGTACTGTAGCTGCTTATGATAACTGCCAGCATATTGATGTGAGGGGAGGAGCAGAAATCTTAACAGCTCACACTCCAGACACCCACACTGATTGCAACAGAGGAAACTCTGCAGCAGCAAAACAGAATAGTAAATACAGAGTAAGAAATCGTGACAATGTGGCAAGTTATAATTACAAAGGGGGCACTTACATCATGCTGAATACTTTTTTTTCTGTATACGATACAAGTGAGATTTTTTGCATGGGGAAAATCCCCCAAATTTGTCTGTTGTAGTTTTTGTAATTGTATGTTTTGTGTCTCCTGATTTTGGATTGAGTGACCTCAAAAGGAGGGCTGCTGGTTCTCTGGATTGTGACTGGCTTCATACTCCTAAGAGTCAGGTACAAAAAGAGGCAGCATTGGTGGTGACAGCTGAAGAGCAGCAATGATTTTCTGAGGATACAGTTTTCCCCTTCTTTCTCTTTTGCTCAAGTCAGATATACACAGTCTTACATCTATTTCTGTGTGTACGTGTGGCAGAGTGGCTGTGGATACACCTCGGAGCCTGCAGGGATTCAACTTGCAGGTACCAAGGATGCTCAAGGACAGCGCTTGCAATGCCGTTTTTGAGTTTCCACGCGTGGGAATTTGAATGACTTCACCCAGATTGTTCCATAGGGATACGATTATTTGGATTGCAGAAGGAGATAAATTAGTTATCGAATGTGCCTGGGAAGATGGGAGGCTGCATTTGTGTACAGAATAGGAGACAATTACTGATTAATTATGCTATAGAGCACATGTAGTTTATAAATGTGCGCATCATAAATGTCTGTATTGTACACCCTTGTCCACTTTATCCGTGGACAACCCATTTGTCTCTCTGAGGACTGCTGCAAATATTCAAAACACCCATCTCTTTTAAAATAAAAGCGACCAAGGTAGTGGGTTTTTCCTTTCTCCTCGGTGAAATAGTGAATTCATTCCTGTTTGTTGCTCTTAAAAAGTTTGAAAGTGATTGGCATGTTGTAAGCAGCCTGACCTGAAGGAGTCGGAGCAGGGACCTCCAGTCTGGCTGTGGGGCACAGCCTTTGCCTCTGCAGGAGAAATGAGCACTGGGCTATGTGTGAGAAAGGGTTGGGGATAGTGCTTTGGGTAGAGCCTCTGGTGTCCATTCCTTCCAAGGCCTCCGCTCTTGGAGCTCTAATGGGAAGGGGAGCACTGCCTTTTGGCGTTGAAGGAATTAAGAAAATGTGACTTTGTACCAACTTGCCTTTCATGTCAGCATTTACTAAATTCCATTTTATTAAAAGGCCAAGTCACTTTCCTGACACTACCTGCTTTTGCTCTGACCTTCCCCCAAGGGCACCTGTTATCCCAAAGGTATGGTTTTCTTCCTTGAGGAAATAACAATGCTTTCCCCCCTCCTGCTTGTTTTATGCCCCAACAATTAATTTTCGTGAGAATCAATGTATCTTCTTTGTGTGTTTAGACCACGAACACCGCGTGGGGAGATTAAACTGCTGTGCATGACAATTATGTGTACATGAAACTCTTCATTAGCCTCCATACTAAAGAAAGGAGAAAATAGATGCCACGAAAAATTTCTGCCCAGTTCTGCTTCCTCAGCAGATGAGTGGGAGTGTTGAAGTACCTCTTCTGACTCTGGAGCGGCAGCGTGGAGGTTTTCAGGCAAACCTCATCCCCAGGGATAGATGAACTGCAGTGTGGGAATATAGACAGGGACTGCGGAGTGCAACCAGGTGGTCCTGGTTGTGTGGCTGAACAAGTAGCTGGGGTACCTATTGAGTGAGGGAGGTGTCTCTGTACCTGAGCATTTCCATGCATCTGCATCGCTTTGTCCTTGTGCCTTTGCTACCTCTGAAATGCAGCAGCAGAGCCCGATCCTTCATGGGACCGTGGCCCCCAGCAGAGGGGCTGGAAGGGCTCAGTGCGTGGTGAGAGAGCTGTTCATGTTGAGTCACTGCTAAGAGTCCACTGTGGCTGGCAAAGTGACACATCAATTTCTGCTTGAACAGTAGAGGGGTTTTTCTCAACACCTTGCATGCTCCTCGCTCTGTTGGAGTTGGGCTTTGAACTGGTTTAAATTCATAAAACATCAAGGAATATGCAGATTTTTGTATCAAAAGTCAAATCCAAGAGGTTATTAAATACTATAAGTACTCTATAATAGGCTTGATTAGTCTAATATTAACTCCAAGTGACACTTAAGTGACATCAACTGTGACAACAGAAGTGACATTTTTGAATTGCCTTATTTTTAGGGAGAGTGTTGATCATGGCTTTTTCAATTGTCACTGTGGCATAATGCTCATAGACCAACATATTTCTGGCAAGCGTGACGTGTCCCTTCTCTCTGGTGTCAGGGATGTGGACAGTGAGCCTTGCTGCTGCTCAGTAGGGTTCCTGCACTGACAGTGTGCATTTGTGTCAACAGAAAACCATGCTAACCTATTCAGAATTAAAAGATTTCTCAAGAAACGTTTTTTGATTAGTTACCAGTAATGTTTACTGACGCAAGGGAGAAGAAAAAGACCACCTTTGTTACTGGCAAAGCCTATGAGGCAGTGGCTACAGCAATCTGAGTGTGTGGTAAAAGAGCATCAAGACTGCGGCATCCTTTCTTTTTCCTCCTGGTCGGTAGACTCCATGTTGTTGATTCTGTTGTAGCTTTCTGGGGATAACAGTTCCAAGTACTTGGCATCAAGAGAGGGGCAGTTTTCACTGCTGTCTATACCCTTAGTTCTGATGCTCTGGCTCCCAGGCTGATACCAGATATAGAGAGTGACCTTCTCTGCCTTTGCTAAGCCCTGCTTTAGATCTTGAAGGTTGTGTTGGCCTCAGTCATATAGGCCAATACTATTCTTCGAGCTTATGTCCTGGCAGGCTTAAATCCCAACAGTCTAGAAAAGCAATCTCTGAAAGTGCCTGTCCCCTAATCAAGACCTGGTGACTGTAGGCAATCTTTTTATTGAGGGAAAATCACAATAGTTCCACTGCAATTTGGTTTTTTATAATGATTGTTTCACCTACATTTATAACCATGTGGAAGATGATAGATGGAGAATAATTCTAATAATGAAAAAGATGGTTTAACTAACTTCCAATCTTGGTACATTTCTGTGATTTTGGTGACCATTTCCCAAAAGACTCAATGCAGAATTTCTGGCTGGTTTTTCCTGTAGGAAGTGCAACATGAATTGTAGATAAGGAGATTGAGGACTGTCATTGCCTCTTCTGATTGACTGGAAATAACCACATCCACTGTTTCATTACTCTGTTCTTTTCACCTAATAACTCTTAACTTTAAAGGCGTTTGAGATACAGGCTTGCACTTTTTCAGTCTGTTTCCTGGACAATGGAGCCTTGGTCAGTTTGGCCGATAAATTCTGCTGTAATATATGTCATAAGCCTGGGTAGGAACCTAATTAAATTTACCTGTGCTTCCCTTTTGCTTCTTCCCTTCTTACAGTCATTGATTGGACTTTTATCCAATATCTCCCATACAGCTTGAAGGAGTGCAGCTGTCTGTGCAGAACCTATGCTGCAATACAGCACATATCCAGCTTTTCCCAGTGTACCCAGATGTGCATGCAGTAACCTAGCTTCATATCCAGATCTTAAATACGCTTTCTTACTCGATGTATTTTACACGAAGAACATTTTCAAACTAGTAATTTTTTTCTATGTGTTCCTGTTGTGTTTATTTTCCAGTGGGCTCATTGAAATTAGGCCTGTGATAAGTCTGTCACTTCAAAAAATCAGAGATTCTTGTCTGTTGTTGTTATGATTACATGAGATAAAATCTGTTAAAGATATATTTACTACGTATTTGGTTTAATCTAATTACTCGGTTTATGAAAATGAGGCTTATTTTCACTTGGGTTTCGTGGTCTTGAATTCTGACGTATAACATTGCCTCTTTCACTACCATTGCTGATGGCGAAGTGTTTTATTCATAATTTAATATTTTCCATATAAACATTCCAAAGGCTCCTCAGTGCTTTGGATACAACAGGGTGGAATCTCATGTGATTAACAAGGGCAGTATGTGTTGTTGCATGCCTCTCCAGTGACATTCCCTACGTTCATCTCACCTCTTACCGTTCCGAGGCTGATTATCCAAGAGTCACAGTCACGGTCAGTCTGCTTGAGTGTGATGTGAAGTCTGTTCATTTCTGCTGCGTGATATTCCAGAAGACCACTCACTGTGATAACTTTGTCATTTAAAAGTTGTTCCATGGCTACATACAGGTGAAAAATCACCTGTGCTGTGTGTCCTACTCTATTTAGGCAAGTTTTTCTTGCCTAATCAGTGAATTTATTCCGTGTGCTGACATAAGACTCTCCTCTCCAGTTTCCACCACAGCACTGTGAAGCTTGGAACATCATTACAACTGGAAGAATTGTTGTTATCTGCTAATTCCTGGAAATCTGTCTGCTAACCTGAAGTCAAGGGAATGTAGTTCATGTAAGAAGAACCAAGAATAGGGAGTTTTTCATGTGGTTTAACAGTGCAGTGGGTCAGGAGTCTTTAGTTTAGTTGTGTGTTGTTAGGTAGACATGGTATGTTCATCATTTGAGATCTTAAAGGATTTTGCATGCGGCTCTGTTTGTGTTCCCAGCAAACATCATTAGGTAATAGCAAAGTTCATGTGTTGGCTTGCTGGAGAGATAAGAGCACCTAGAGGTGACTACCAACCCAGAAGAAGACTCTTGTGAATTCTGAATAAGATTTGAGTTCCTATTTTCAGGACTGATCTGTGTTAGGATAATGAAAAGCCGCTGTTGGCTGGGTGACCGACAGGTGTAGGCTATGTACCGCGTGTCCCTTTTACCCAATTTAAAAGTCTCTTTTAAGCACTACTGGCAAGAATCCTGCTTAATTGTTTTGGGGTTTTTTTTAACTACATATAAAAAGAAGAAAGATAGGTCTGTCTATCTTTGAAGTGACGCAAAGAAAGAGAGGGAGAAGCGCATGGATTAATGGTTACCTGGACTAGAACTTCTGCTAGGTGTTTAAATGAAGTGCTTGTCTGGTTATTCCTATTTCAGGGCTCACAAAGGGTTTTCTGTTCCAGAAGTAGGTCTGTAAGACCTCTGACCATGCAGATGATCTTCTTAATGTATCTGGTCAGTTGTCCTGGTTTTGCTTATATCTGAGAAAAGCCTGCAGGAAATAGCAGTAGAGCTGGGCTCCATGGTCACGCCCTAATATCTCACTTGCTGAACAAAGCAAACCCTTAATTACAAACTCAACCACATAAAAAATTTGTTGAGGGCTGACACTTGTGCATGAATTAAATGTGTGATGCGTTTGTTGTGGAGGCATGAGGTTGTAATTAGGGTTTTATACGATACTGTAAAAGGAGATTAATGTATAGTGTGTTTCCTTATCAGCGGGAAGCAGGAACCAGTTCCCTGTGACAGCACGGAGCCAGTCCCTGTCCCCAGACGTGTGCCATGCAGGCACAGGCTGTAGGAACCTGTCTAAAGGGTTTCCATTAAATAGAGTTTAAAAACACTGGGGAGGCAGAGGTTGGTAAGATGGGAGTTGGGGGTGCTTTTTGAGGTTAGTTCTAGGAGTTCCTAATTAGCTAAAGCGGCAAAATGCCTCCTGTCTGACCATCATATGGTGCCTGGCAGTGGCAAGGAGCTCCAGCTGGCTCTTGGGCCAGGTGGGAGCTCCATGAGGAAGCTGCACAGAGACACAACTGGGCAATTTCTAGTAAAGTCCACCTGTCTTTTTTTCTTCAAGGATCTGCTGTGGTTTCCAGATTTTGCTGCACTGCAGAGCTCACAGAAATTCCTGTTTCAGCCCTAACCCATCACCAGCCGATTTTTTGAAGCAATTTGCTTGTACAGCCGTCTCCCCTTCCCACACCTACACAAAAGTTTTCTAAATTGTTTTCTTCTTGCTGCCTTCTCCCAGCTTCTCCCTGTACAATCTGCGCCACACAGCAAAGGTGGTTATGAAATCTTCTGCATATGGGTAGGATTGATGTTTTCGACATCTGCCCTCCATTGAGTTAAAATGCTGTTTTTAACTTCATCTGTGAGTCCTGCTTTTTATGTCCAGCACAATGGATAGGACGGGCCCAGCCCTCTGCATGCCCTCTCTGCTATTCTTTCTCTCCTTCGATGGGAAGCCCCCCCTTTCCCCATCGCGTTGACATAATTTCAGGATTCTTTAAAGCCACCCACGTACGTACGTAAGCGGTTTGCTGAGCCGTGCATAATGTGGTCACTTGAATGCTTCTGGAATGCCTAGGTATCATGTGAAGATAATGATCCATATAAATGCATTTCATAGCAAGAGACTCATCTATAGATGGTGTGCGTGTAGGTTGCCTTAAGCGTTGGAGCTGCTTTTGCGTTTTGTTCCTCTCTCCGCTTGCTCAGCCTTAGATCCCTTTTTCAGCTTTGTATCTTTAAAAAGCTTTGCTTTTGTTAGCTGCATTAGAGATATTAATTGTGCTCACAGAAAGCCACAGTTAGGTGCATATGTATTAAAAGCCACTGTGCTCTTCATCTGGAGGAAAATTGCAGATTGTTTTTTTTAGTGATTTGAGTGGTTGGTTGCTGCTCAGTGGGAGAAGAAAGTACATTCTTTCTTTTTTTGTGTTTGAGGAAAAATGTGAGGTTTTCCACACATGGTTCATCCTGGGTCTGCAGCCCTCCAGAAAAGTTCTGTTCTTAAGGACTGAAGAAACAAAAAATGTAGATTTGCAACACTATTATTAAAATCAGCTCCAAAATACATTTTTCTCTTTTTTTCTCAGTGAGGCAGCTAAGATACTTGACAGTTTTAGGTGTTGGCTGGTGAGGGGTGGAACTTCCTGTTCCTGTCTGTGTGTATAAAAGCATGGCTTGTCTTTGATGTGCCAGAGCCTCATGGTCAAGTCATCCCCATGGCCCTCAGTCTTCTCACTCCAAGACTTTGCATCATCTTTCCTCCTGCTGCACAGCCCCGTCATTTCCTGCTGACACCATGAATCATGCCCTTCAGATGCCTGAAGCTGGAGAGCAAATTTCTGCAATTAGTGAGCATAGAAAGTAATCCTGCCCTCGCCGTGGCCTTACGAAGACTGCAGTGTGATGTCATGATTCAGTTCTTGGACTGGAAAGAAATCAGATCTTTGCTTAACAGGGACTGTGGATACTACCAGTGTGGTCTTGTTAGGACTTCTCTGATGCTTAATGTGAGATACACCGAGCTCGAACACATTTTCAGTGTTTTCTTATTTTAGTCTCCATACTGAACTCCTGTGAAGCCTGTCTTGACTTGTGCCTTTAACCCTGTTTGCTCATGAAGTCTGAGAGTTACCGTCTTCAAATCCCACATCTTTGGCATTCAGTGGGAGCATGTTGGCTGCAAGGCATGCTGGTGGGTCATTAGGTGTCGTTAGTCTGGAAGTGCTTCATTTGAAACGTATTGCAAAAAACCCCCCAAAATTAGAATAGTTGTTGGTTGGGAAATCCATGTGTCCTCTGACCTCATGTCAACAGGAAAGTTCAGTGACTTCTTACTTGTATGTTCTAAGAAAAATCTCACTACAGACTTGTGAACTGGAGAATAGGATAAGATTTAAAATAATCTCCAAAAGATACTTTCTCAGTTAAAGAGGAAAGAAAGTGATTTTTGATCCAAATAATCTTGCCTTCATTTCGAAAAAACATAGCTTATGAAAATAAACCTACGAAAATAAAGCTACTGGTCACAAACTAATGCTTTCATAAAAGTTTAAACTAAAAAGAACCCCACTATTAGCATAAATATGATCAGAAATATGAACAGTAACTCAATTTAGAACACCACATTAACATTATTAATCAAAATACTGAAGACAGACTGCTGACAACACTGTGTGCAGCATATTAGGGAAACAAGGAATAAGGCTTGTATTCTGAGATCATCTATATACTGCAAAGCCAGGATGTATCCATCATGTCACTAAATGTCATTTATTATCCATTGTAGAATAAACTCCTGAGTTAACACTTTTGCACTGCAGGCTGCCAGGAAAAGCAAGAAAGCTTCTTAATGCTGTTCAGATTTGAAAACATTCATAATTTGGGATGAAGTTAAAGGTACTGATAGAGCATCCCTATCAAAGTCTGTGAATGAAGAGGATGCAGCCCGAGAGAGTCCCTGCTACACAGCAGATTACTGGGTTTTCAGGAGAGTAAATGGATAAGCTTTTCTCATAGCTAAATAACCACCAAGGTGTTCTTCCTGGGCCTGAAGTGGCAGTGGCATGAAATCAGTTTGTAAATCACATTGCATATCACAATGCTACCTCTAAGGGTTATATGTATTCTAACCTCCAAATAATCTCTTCTCCAGAGTCTCTAAATATTGCTTTACCTAGCCAAGCAAGACCTTTTTTCAGTGATTCACTCTGTGAAAGGAAAGCTGTGACAGGGTTTTGTGGCTCCTGAGCCGGTGGTTTTCCCTCTACCAGCTGACCCAGGAACACCAAGCTGCTGAAATATCCAACCTTTCCTGCCTGGCAAACCCATCTAGAACAAACAGTTTGTTCCAGCGCTGCAATATCAAATTTATAGCTTCTCCTTGGAAATAAATGTAGCACTGGAAAAAGATGCCTGCCAGAGAGCAGCAGCAGGATTTTGGTATCTTCCCCTGATGAGGAGGCAGGGAAACCATGCCAGCTTCTGCCAGCTTGTCATGCTCTAAAGAGACTGAAGGGACAAGGATTTCATCTTCAAACAAGAAGGTTTTGACTTCTCTGCCAAGGTTGCCACTGGTTTTAGGGGCAGGGCACCCATCCCCTGCAAGTGCAGTAATCATCCTGCTGCATATGATGAGCCACCAAAGAGCTGGTTGTGTACTAGTGACTTTTGGGTTCAAGAATTGTGCAAGAATTGTGCCTTGCTGGGTAAAAGGTGCTAAGTTGTCATCATGGGTTTTTTCCTTTACCAGTTCTGTATGACACTTTTTAACATAATTTGTGTGAAAAACAACAGCTTTTGTCCTTCTTCTGTCTTGTGCCAGTCTATTTATCATATCATTATTTATGTCATCAAACATGTTCCTCATCTTCATTTTGGTCTGTGGATTCAGAACAGATTTCTGTGTCTTTTTGGATTCGCTGCTAATTCCTTTAATTTTAATGTGCAAGTAAGACCACAAAATTCACAGTAAATGTTGTTATCAGTGAACACTCAAAGGAAAACTTAAAACACTTCCTTTCAGAACACCTTGGGGACCCCTGTAAGAGACATAGTATTTTGTACAGATATACAAACATGTTATTCAAATTGCTGATAAAGTACAATAGTGAAGGATTCCTACCTGATTCATCACATCCCCTGCAGTTTCCACATGTCACCTTCAAAAGGACAGAGCCTGAAATTCAGCAAAGCATACTCAAATAGGTGTGTTAGCAAGTTCTGGCACTCGATACCTTTGTTTGACTATCTGGTTTAGCACTTGCAGTGGGAGTGGACTTCCACAAACCAGAGGTGGGAAACGAATGGCACAAAAAGCCTTGTGCACTGGTCGGTGTTTGATTGCAGCTAGAATATCTTTACAAGTTCAATTTTTATACACTTAATCAAGGAAACGGGTCTTTCCCATGAAGCAGATTCCGAGTCTGTATCCGCTCCTGTTGAAGTCGGTTGGCCTTGGAGGCTGTGTCAGAAGAGATGAATGTGATGCAAAAGAGAGTGCCTGGGTTTACAGGGGAAAAACCTTGACATTAGCATTACCTCTACAGTTAAACCATAAGCAGTAATTTCTGTCAATTATTGTCACTGTTGAAGAAATCCCCAACAATGCGAAGCTTACCTAAAAGTATATCTGGCTTCTTCGTAGTACGTGTTGAGGTCCTAAATTCTTTAGATGGTTTTAAATTCGGGTTGAAATACTACTGTGCACTAGGACAAATATTTGAAATCTTGTTTTCACTTTACTTACATGTCATTGAGCAAGGATTCAATGTCCCTTTTTACAGCAAGCCTCATCAATGTCACTTAGGTCAGAGCCCAGACATGTGGCCCCAATATTACCTAGCTAGGACATCATTTTCAGTTGCTAAAGAAATGTAGAATCTGAAATGGAGGAGGAGGTGGAAGGGACTGCAGGCTCTAGTCTATAATTGGGAATCTTTACTTTTATTAAAAAATGTCTTAGCAGAAGCTTTGTTGTTCATCTTTCCATATAAGTGGATATATTCTCATTGTCTGCTGTTAAGAGGAATATTTTTAACAGCTATTGAAAGGTCCTTGGGGTACATGTGTGTAATAATAATTTTTTACTTTAAAAGGAAATCATCTGTAAATCCCATTAGTTATCATTTTTCAATTTTCATCTTTCTAAGCGTGATTTAACTTCAAGTGTTGCAGTTCTTAAATCTAATTAAAGAATCGTCTTTAGTTCCCATCAGAAAGTCGACCTACTGTAGATTGTTCGATTGAACGCTGGAGATGAACAAATTAAAGCCTGTACTCATTCTGGTATGAAAGAACTGTGGGGACATTCCTAGGGTGTGGAATGGGACTGAATGGGGCTGTTGTCCCACAGGAAGTGTAGATCTGATCTCACACCAGTGGGGCTGCAGGAGGACCCAGTGGGACTAGCAGTGGGTAGATGGAGGAGGCACCATTCTCCTGATGCCTTCCTGGGATGCGATCCCTGCTGAGGGGAGAGGGCCACAAAACCGGCCTCTACCCTGCGCCTTCGGCCATGGTCCTGGTGGGCAGCGGTGATCCCTTTCCCCAGCAGCACAGTGTGTGGCCTCCCCCTGCTGCTGCAGCCCCACTTTGTGCTCTGCAATATCCGATAGCAGCAACCATGGAAACCGCTGCTGATGGTGGCTTACAAAAGAACTTGTTAATTAAAACATGTTTAAAATTATAATAAACTCACTATCTTAAATCCACCAGGGATATTGCAAACGATATCCCACTCTGCCATCACTCTCCAAAGCTGAAATGCAGCTGGAGATGAAATGCCCCTTCACATCCAGTTCTCATCTTCTGTTATCTTAGCACACAGTCAGAAGGCATATATTAGTATTAAAATTTCTGTAGTTGCAGCAGTGAGGGCTTCACCCAACCCTGTGACCACCCATAAACTCTGCTATCTGTCCACCAGTTCAGCAGTGCAGGATTTCTCCCAGCCCTTGGTGGAGGAGGCTCTGCAGTGGAGACTTTCTCAAGAGGACAGGGAAGATAAAAGGGGAGCAAGCAAGGAGACAATGAATAGCCTGGAAAACAGGGTAGAACCACTGCAAAGAGAATGTGAGACTGAAGATCAGACTAACTTCACACTGACTGAAGGGAAATAAAAAACTAAAATCTCATTGACACTTGTGGGTGATTGAGCTGAGGAAATGCTACGTGTTCTGAGTCCGGCGGGGTCTCACAGGAAGTAATCAAGCTGTCTTTGTGGGCTGGATCTGTGCTATGTGTGAATCCAAACATGGTTTGTTGCCTTGGCGTGCAGGAGTCACATGGTGCAGGAGAGCTGTGAACCTGAGAAATCAGCAGTCTTCGCTAAAAACAGCTCTAAGCATCACTGAACCAGCACCTAGATGTTGTTCTTCAGGAGAAGATGATGTTTTTTGCCACATGGAACAAAAGCAGGGTAAAGTAGAAGCCAGTAAGGAACATTCTTTGAGGCAGAAGAGTTAATGGAGTTCGAGTGTGAGTCTCTTGACTGATCTCTTCCCTAGGGCAATTAAAGGTGAGCCTGTGAGTAGATGGGCAGAAGCACCAGCACTTCTGCAGGAGCTCTCTTCCGGCTGGGTTTGTGGCGTGCAAGACTCTGTGCAAACTGAGGAAAGGGTATTTGGCATTCTTATGTACACGTGGGCAGATGAGTTCAATCTCTCCTTTATTTTAAGGCATCCAGAATAGAAAGTATTAATTTATTAGTGTTTTCTTTTCAGCAAGACAATTAAAATTGCCTCTTTAAAAATTATTAGTAGTTTCCCCTATAAAAGACTATAAAATAAAGGCTGTATTTAAACTTTTCCAAGGAAAATATTAACTTACTCTAAGGTCAAAATTTCTCAAATTCTTATCCCTGATATTTCATTATAATTCTTATCACAAATTGATCTTTTCTCCCAGCAGAAATAATTGGTTCCGGTCAATAACAAACCCTCATCTCGATTTCATTGGCTTGTATCTCGGGCAACACAAGAGACATTCTGTAATGGCTCAAAATATCCCTACTGGATAATGTAAGTAGACCACCAAATTAATCCAATTAAACTTTTTAACCTTTCAAAGTTAAAACCCAAGAATTTGAACACTGCCCACAAACAGAACGAAACATGCTCAAATCTTTTTGCTGTATGTCATTTTTCCATGTTATCATACACTTAAATGGAAATGCAGTGATCTCTAAGGGTTGTTTCTGTTTACTACTGTCTCCAATAATTAATTTTATGGTTAAAATAAATGTATTAAAATAGTGAACTGCATCCCAGCAACATACTTACAGTTAAACAGTATTACACTTCTGTGTGTTGAGGATTCAAACCAGTCAATTTGTAATTCACTTCCTAACCTTCAGGAGGAACAAAAATGAACTGTACAGAGAAAGAAAAAGGACAGAAAATGTATTGGCCTGTCTTGCTGAGTAAAGTGATGGATAAAAAGTAATTCTGTGAAGAGTGTAACTTGTTTTATTGCGGAATGAAACAACATGCTTGGAAAATGGTTGCTCCCTCTCCGACACAGTTGTTCCATATGTGACACCTACCAGTGCCCCTCACAGAAATGCTAATGGCAGCTAAAAGTTGCATTAAGGAAAGCATTTCAAGCTGACTCATTTCAATAGGTGAACAAAATCCCTGGATTGTCTGACAGTGGCATGTAAAAAGTACGTGTTTGTGTTTTTCCTTTGCTAGGAACATGAAGTAGAGGTACAAGGGGGGTTTTTCAGATCTTTCTCCTCCTCTTTTATGCAGTGGGGTTGCCGAGTGATGGAAGAGAGCAGGGAGCTCTGTAGCAATGCCCCCATGTCATTCAGACTGCTGCAGTCTGCTGCTGTCTTCTTCCCCGTAGAAATGAGGCTCCCCATCACTAATATAATGTTCCACAAAAGTGTAAAAACTGTAAAAAGTGTGTTTCTATCAGGTACAGGTGTATGTTGCTCTCACCTGGTTTTATGAAACAAAACAGAGTTTCTGATTACTTTGTCTAGCATTTTGTGTTACTCAAGTCCTGTTCAGCACTGCTGTTTCAGATAGGAGGTACAGCAGAGAACTGTGTTGCTGCAGGCTCCAGGCAGAGGAGACTCCCTCAGCTCCGTGACCTGAAGAAGAGTTTGCATTTTAAATTCACTGTAAAAGTCAGAAGGGGGTAGGGAAGAAAAAACCAACAACCCAGGAAAAAGAAAAACCCTTTTTGCCAGCCATCAAGATGATATTTTGGGAAGAGCCATCCCTAAACCGTCCACAGAGCCTCAAGCAGAGGTCTCATTTTCAGGTTCCTGGGGAGATGCTGAGCTGTTTGGTGGGAAGCAGTTGCTTTATTGTAGACATTTGCTGGGTTGTTTCATATCAGTGGTTGGGGTCAGGTGTTGCGGTTTGCCTTCCAGCTGTGCTTGGCAATGGGCACCACGGATGGTGCAAGAGGCCGATGCTGAAAGGTGGAGTTCAGCACTTCTTCAGAGTAGTCCCTGTGGGTGAGGTGGCCCTACCAGTCTTTCCATAGCCATCAGCACTTGGCTCTCACTGGAGGACCACGCTTTTGCAGAGGATGAAGTTCCATGAGGCAAGTGAAGAGGGTAGTGCTTAGGCTGCCCAATTCACTGTCCAAGCAGGGGATGACTCCTGAGAGGTGTCTTTCTGTAGTCTGCAAACTAGGTGGTAGTTGACAGTGACATACTTTTGCAAGATGCCAAAAGTCATCTGGATGTGAACAGTGCCGCACGTACAATGCATGGATTAATCTTTTAAGGTAGCTGGTCCTGATAAGGGCATTTGTGCATCCGCTTTGGGGCACAACCCCTCAAGGAAAATATAAGAAGGGCAGAGGTTAAACAAGAATGACAATGTATTTAGGAAATAGGATGTGGGACAGCAAGTTGAAATAGTGGAAGCTGTCATCGGGTCTCTTGGCTAGGCTGTGCGACCCTGGAAGGTGTAAATGTCTGCTGGAGAGAAGGAATAGCCTGCGATCTGCCTGCTGTGAGTCGGATAAAGAGCAGTAAGTTGCAAGAAGGAAAATGTAGGTCAGATTTTAGTAAAAAACTTTACACTAGAGAAGGGAGAGAAGCACCGGAGAGTCTGCTTGCAGCAGTCCTGCACCAGGGGAGTTTGAGGAGAGCTGGAAAAATGCTGGTCAGGAAGGGTTTGGGTCACTGGTATTGCTGACAGGAGATGGGAGGAGGATCCCTATGGTTTCTTTGAGCCATGTGTTACCCTCATTCTCATTTTATGAAAGTTAACACTGGAAAATTATCACTGCAGATGTGAAAAGTGGGAACATCCCTTATGTCTGGCAACTGATCGGCACTACGAGCACACGTGAGGACGGAGGTGGGCGATGCGGGAAGGCAGCTCTCCCCACCTGCTCATCCCATCGCAGCAACTGCAGATTGCTGCAGTAGCGGGTAGCTCTGCTCCTCTCAGAGATATCCCCTTCTCTGCATATAAATAATTTCTTAAACCTTTCCAACACTTTTGATTATGGGATTTTTACTGATGGCTAAGTAGTGGTTTTGTGTCTGATGTATGCTGCATAGAAATAATATCAGTGCATCTTCCAGCCTGGGTTCTGCATTGCCTTGATGGGGTTTTTTGTCATGTGTCAGGTCACTAACATCACTTCAGTAGGGTTTTATAATTGCATTTAATATGTCACTTACTATGCACGCCTCATCTGATTTCTATGGCACTAATGAGATAATTTATCTTTGCTGGGTAGCAGTCAGTTGTGTGTTGATAACGCATTTAATTTTACCAAGTTATAAAATCTTGGCTGATTTTAGAGAAGGGTCAGAGCCAAGATAATTTTGTATTTTAAAATACTTATCAACTTCAAGCCCTTAACGTAAGCCTTTTTTTTCTGTCTTTTCAGCTAGGGCAGCTCCAGCCTGAATTTTATTCAGAGAATTCATAAAATTTCTTTTGTCATTAGAGTGATAAAGGAAACCATGAGAAATTCTGTGCTAATATTTATTAGCTGTTTAGGGCTCATTTGGGGAGGGGCAAGATGGCAGGGAGACAGAGCCAGTTCTCCAGCTACCAAAACAGCAAGACTTTTTACCTTGCAGCAATGAAAGCCCAGCAAACAAATTACTGTGTGGGAGGAATATCTTCCACTAGTTTCTTTTTTTTTTTAATTGTGTTTTAATTTGTCATGAATATCTGAAGCTGTGCTCTGTCAATTTTGCCTGATTAAGGGATATCATTTGTAGGAAGAGTTTTAGGTTTTAGCCACCTTTTCAAGTACGGTATTTCACTCCCATACAGCAGTTTTCTTGCAAAGTTAATTGCTCTTTTATTTTACAGCGACCCTGACTGTGTTTCATATGTGAAGGAAAATGACATTTGGTTTTTCTAATTTAGAAGCACAAAAGGGGTTGAAAGAGACAGCGTTAGTACCTGATCCGCATGCCGAGAAAAGGTGCTTGCATTAAATTACAGGCTGCTGAAGCTGGGGCCAAAGATAACGTTATGAGACTTTTGGAATAAATACGATTAATGGGACAACAAGGCTATCATTTGGGCCACCTCTTATGTAGATACCATATTAATTTTCATGAGTAGGATTTCAGCATTTAAATCAAGTATGTGCATGTGTGTGGTTTTTTTAAGCTTTTTTGGTTTTCCCTCATTTGGAGATTTTAAATGTCTGAAAATGTTCATGGTTTCCAAAGTCCACCCTGGGAGAAATTTTGGGAAAGGAGAAACCTCTGCTTGTGTATTGTTTCTTCCCCTAGGTAAGATCTGTGAGATTTAGAATACAAGTTACATTTTGTCATGGAAAAAACCCTCTCCTGAGATATGAAAAGAGTAGTCAATTAGAGAATGCTACCGTGTTTTTTAAGGCTATGAAAAGGTAGGATAAAATGAGCACTCTGGCTCGTGCTGAGCTCCTTGGGAACAGCTGCCATGCAGGATTCTTCCTGAAAACCTTGTCCAAACAAATTATCATTTAAATACAGAGTTGTCACTTTACCAAAGCCTCACTCTTGTAAGATCTTTCACGTCTGTGTTTGAGATGGATGTATTGTAGTACGGGAGCCTACAATACTTATTTCTGTAGTCTCTTTAGCTCTGTTTGGTGCGAGGTGAATCAAAGCATAGGGCAGCATTCAGCCCGTGATCACTCCTGTTTCACAATGGCTCAGGGTTTGTCAAACCTGTGAAGAAATCTGGGGTACAGCAATGATGCTTTCCCTTGCATTGCCTTTCCAAGAATGGATACAGATTGTATAATTTTCCCACTATTTTTAAGACTGAGATAAAGGAAAAAATATCCTATCACAAAATCTAGAGGTTTTTTCTAACATTTTAAAAGCACAGACATGGTAGATACTGGGTGGACTGTGGTATCAATGTGATGGATTGGCACAATTCCCGTGTCTCCCATGGGGCCAGCAGAAGCGTGTATTATTCTGACATGCTATTTTGAGAGGAAAAAAAAAATCATTCAGATCCTTAAATCATCTTTTGTGAGCAAAGATCAGAAAAAAATTACTCCAGTGGCAGACATAGATGTATCAGGTTTTTGTACCCCTTAAAACATTGCAGTGTGCTTTGTTCCCCACTTCATTGCCTTGACTTCAGTCTGCAGGACAGGGTGCTGTGGATTCCTTGGGTATGCCTGATTTTGCACCAGCCTCCATCACATTTGTGTTTTGAAAATCAGTGTGTCTGTCATGTCTCCCCTGGGAAACAGCTGATTTCTTTGTTTTGGCAAACCAAAATAAAAGCTGAGAACAGTATAAGCACTTTCTTTAAACAGCGGTATGACCTGATATGCTGGGAGCTTTTGTTTATTCTGATGTCTCTGACCGAGATGTTAATCGCCATCTCTGAAGTGTAAATCAGTTAAAATGGCAAAAAAAGAGAGATATTTGGCCTATCTAAAGAATGAAGTACTGATTTTTATTTTTTTTTCATAAGGGTCTGGAAAACCCTTAACTGTTAGCAAGATAAAATAGTTTGAAAACCTTCCTAATATTTACCAAATGACCATATAGTCATATAGTGACTATATGCATATAGTGTGCTTTTTCACTTTTGGTGAGAAAAAATGCCTTTTAAGCCTGTGGATTTGAAATAGTTTCTGCTTATACCTACCTGCAGGTGATAATCGAGTGTGGGCTGAGTTCTAGCAAGAGTTTGAGATGAAAGGAGGTGGACATCCATCCTGCTTGGGGTCCCTCTCCAGACTGCTATCACGGATGAGTTTGGGAGTCAGGGTTTCACAGGGAGCAGGGACAAAGGCTGTTGTTCTTGGGTAATGTGCAAAGCGTTCTTTGTGTTTTCAAAACTCACTGGAGTTTTACAAAAATTTCTTTATTCTGGTATTGAGATTGCTGCCCAGTGCCATTTCACCAACCAGTCAGCAGAGCTGTGTTTGTTCACCAGACAGGTTTTTGCTGAGGCAGTACATCAGTTCTAAAACCCTAAATGTTGTTCCTTTTCTCAGCCCTTCTTGTGCAGAGAATAAAATAGGAAGTGCAGTTGCCCAATGCAACATCTTATCTCTGTCATACAAGGATGGGTGAAGTGTGTTTGAAGGCATGGTCTCCCTCCTAGTCCGCCTGTTTGAGGTTGGTTTCCCTGGTGCAAAGCTGGCTGCCTTCCCCTCAGCTAAAATACAGTGCCTATACAGGAACTGAGTTTGTAAAACCAGTTTTAATCTCTGCATGGGGTGTTAAACTGCTGTGAACCTCATGAAGGGTCTGTCCCAAGAAGCACAGCAGACTGTTGTCCGTTCTGTAACACGTGCTGTCTTCTAGGCTCTCGCTTTTTAAGACAACAAAGCTGAACTTAAACACGAAGCAGGAACAGCTTGGCTTTTTGATCCCTATGCTGAAAGACGTCCTCATTTCAGGATCAAGGCAACTCTGGAAATTCCTACATCCTGAGCTGTTAAATGATGTAAAAACCTCCAAAATGAATATACATATGTGCAAAAGAATTACCAAAGTGCTGAAAGCAGCATAACTGTGTCAGTCAGAGCCCAAGTGAATAAATCCAGCCCCTGGATTTTTCGTGGCGGATCTGAGCTGGCTGATGAGCAGATCTTGCTGTGACCATGCTGCTCACCCTCACTGGTCTGGCAGGGCTGGAGCTTGGGCGTTTGCACTACAGGCCTTGCTCAGTCGAGATGGGGGCTCTAATTTACATCTGATATTTGAAGGGACTGTCTGCAGGGAAGCCCTTCGGAGAAACACCAGGGTTGGGTCACATCTACTTCCACTCTCTGATATCTAGGGTAAAGTGGCTTTCGACTGATGGATGTGATGCTTTATGGCAGTGGTGAACGCACACATATTTCCCAGGATCTCACTAGAGGAGGGGAAAAAAACCTAAAATGTAGTACTGTGTCTTCAAAAGAATGTGGCCTCTGTGCTTTTTACTGACACAAATGTGGGCTTAGAAGGGAAACCTGCCAGGTATTTCTCATCCCAGATACTAAGGTAGTCCTGTAGCAGTGACAGAAAAAGGCTCAGATCACTCTTCACAGAGAGTCTCTCTGTATTTGGGATTAGACTATTTTCTTCCTTTTTTGTTTTGTTTTTTTTTTCAATAAACAGGCAAATGAATATTTTTATTAAACATCTTGATATTCCCTTATATTAGCTGACTGAGTAGGTATTTGCATCTGGCTGGTCTGTGGCCAGTTTAAGAAGTGTCATCACATAAAGAATTTATCTGGGAACCACATTTAGCTCTTGAGTTGATAAATATAGAAGAATGCATGGATTTCCTGAAAACTGGTGCATGAAAAAACTAAGGGAGAACAGGAGGAAGTTCAGTTTTAATTTCTGGCAGGTCAAGGCATAGAATTACTTACTTGTACGTGTCTTGTTTTGTAGCATCAAAGACACACAAATGTTTTTCCTTATCTAGTATGCCAGTCAAATTATCAGCTTGGGAATGAGATGTGCATTGAATTTTGACACCAGGGGCAGTCCAAGGAAAGGATTGGTATCGTTTTGGTACCAGGTGACATGGCTGTACCATAGTTTAGCAGCTGGTTTAGTGATCTCCAGGGTATGAATTTCTTCCACTTCATTGCCAGCATCCTCTTCCGAGGAAATCAGCGTGGACTCTTGCAAATAGCTTTGTCCTTTCTCCGATTGACTGTGCTCTTAATAATCAAAACGAGTTGCAAGTATTCCATTAATTGTCCAGATAATTAGCTTTAGGCAATCTGGCATTTCATCTTTGTCTCTGACTTAATCTCAGCTAGTTTTTGTTCAGTCGCTGGCATGTGTAATTCCTCATCTATTTTGACATTTCTCTGTCACATTACCATTTGTCATATTTCAGTTCCTCCGGACTCGAGCAAGCTTTGATCAGTCGTACTGGTCTGCAGCTTACTTATGCTACATAAAACACAAATAGTTGTAACTTTTTGTGCCCACTGATTTGATAAATGTGCATTTTCTGCTCCTGATGTGCGCTCGCAGCCTTAGCTGGCTTGCCTTGTCCATCCCGTGGCACCTCCACACAGGTTGTTAAAACCTTCTGTAAGAGTTCTCATTCCCTGGGTGCGTATGTGGTGTTTTAAACCTGATTTTTTTTTTTTTTTATTAATCCCTAAAGGGATGCCAGATGGTGAAACGCGAGGATACGCAATAGGGCTGCGTGTGCACACACACACACACATTTTATTTCTCTGTGCGTGAACGCACAGGGTGATTCAGTGTGATGGAAGGTTTTATTAAATAATAAAGCTGCTTTTTTAAGTTATGCAGGTCACTTTACGTGAGGACTAAAAACTCAATTTATTTGGCTTTATGCAGTGTATGACTATAGAAAAGCTGCTTAGAAATATCCGTTATTGCTGTTTGGGAACACTTATATTACTGTTTCCCAGAAGTTGGATGCCTTCTGCTGCTGGGTCCAGATGAGAAAGGAGAAGCTGTTATTCTGTGCTCATCTGGAAAACTGTGAACCCTCCAGTTAGTCACATTGGTCCCAAAGTGCTAGTCTGAAAGGCTGCATGGGCATCAGGGGCTAGCTCTTAAATCTGTCACTGGTTCCCTGGGCATTGCACACTTTGCATCTGGAACCAGTAACGAGGTGGAAAGATTTGGCAGTAAAAAAGAGGAAAACGTCTTTCTGCTAAGTAGATGGTTTTTTTTAATTAGGTTTGAAACTGCTCAGAAATTCAAAATATTAGATCAATGTCAGGTGGAGAGGTGTTGCATGTGCGGAAGAAAACCAGAAGTGTGTTTCCTGTTTGAAAACTGAGGAGGAAATTTGTTCTATTTGTTCTATTTATTACTGAATTTCCTATCCTCAGTTTGCTTTTAAAGGGGATACACCGTGGCTTCTTCCCCTGAGGACAGAAGAAATTTCCGCATGTCTTTTTTTTGTTGTTTTTTTTCTTTATAGGAACAGCAGCTATCAGGCAGAGAAAACTTCCAAGATACACGTGCTTTGAAGAGCTGTATACGCTTAAAGTGCTGTGCTTGGGACCTAACCAGGACCAAGCACTGCACATCCCAATGTTGCACAGCTCCTTAAAGATCAGAAGGTGTTTTTCTCAATAATATCTCCGAGTCTTGTGTCCATTTCTGTGTGGGAAACCTGCCTTGTACTGCTTGTCTTGAGGGAAAAGTCCAAGAGGCTTCAGAGCTGCTGTTTTGGCTGTGAAGTGCGAGGCTGCGGCTCAGCACTTCACTATCAAAGACACTGGTTTCTCAGGAGAGGTGTCATGTGCAAACACCAATTTGGGGGAGAATAACTTATCAGGCACTGATTCTAAATGCAAAGGATAGATAGCTAAATTTCTATCTTTGTGCGCCCGAGTCATCGTTCAAAGGGATGTACGTTGTTTAAGTACATTGTCGAGTTGGAAACCATGAAATGCGTTACTTCATTTATAACTAATTGTTGTGTAAGTCCTCTAAGTGGGGTTTAAGTGCAGTTAGGCTTTTTAAAATATTCTAGTTCCCTTTGGACTGAGCATGCAGCTTTTTCTTTCTGTTTTTTTTCCTGCTGAACCTGATATGGTCTCTGCAGGGCAGGATGCTTTGTAATGGCTGGATTTTTCATGTTTATGGTTCAGTTTCTGAAACACTGTGCTAAATTAGGTATTTTTAGCTTTTAGCAGAGTTAATTGAGTTCATGCTCTGTTCCTCTTTACAAACAATTTCCTCTTCAAATATAATAGTGCTTTACGGCAAGAAGCATTATTTTACCTAGTCTTTTAGAGCTTAGTACAAACTGATCAAAACTTGCAGGCTCTGAGATTCTACCAAAACTCATCTCTTTCACAATGACGAATTTCTCACACATTGGCTTAAGTGGGGCTTTGGTTGATTGGTTTTAAAAAGCCTATTTTTCAAGGCCAAGCTTACTCTTCTCTTGATGAAAAGATTTACCACCTGTGATGCAATAGGTAGGTTTCCCTAACTCGTAGATTTTAAACCCAGAAGGGGCTGTTAAATTATTTAGTCTGTGTGACACAAGCTATAAAAAGTGATTTAAACTAGGTAGTTTCTGCAGTGAATCCCCCAAGTGGAAGTGGAAGCTGTTTCAACCCTGTTGGCTGAAAAGGCATATCCTTCTTGGTCTGCTCTGGAGGAGCTGGAGCTCTCCGTGCGTTGACTGAAGGAACGGAGACAGCCGAGGTTGCTTGTGTACTGTTTTGGTAAATACAGTTTGTTTCTAATAAGGACGGCTTTAAGAGGTGTGAATCCTTGTAGTTATGGGTGACTCCTTCTCAGCCTCTTCACACTTTTTGCAGCCGTGGGAGGAAGTATTTGAACACAAACATGATTTGGGATTTATGGAGACTGCTTGTGTGAGTAGAGTTATTCGTTTGCGATGCTATTTGCCTGAGTAAGCTCATGCATTACTCTTTGCCTTTTATTTTCCCTCCATGGATCCACTACCACCCTTCACCGCGATGAGCTTGTGGGGAAGAGTACAAGCACACCGTGGGATTTGGGTACAAGTTCCAGCCTCAGCCAGGCTGTTACGCCCTTGCCTTTCAACATCTGGGCTAAGAGCTTTTCTCTGATATTTCGCAGGTGTTTCTGAAATAAGAGGTGAGCCACTGCATCTCTGCCACATGTGCTGGCTGGAGATAGGCGTTTGTGAGAGATTACCTGAGAAATGGGTTAGGGAAACTTTAAAGCCGACAGCGCTAATCAGCATCCTGCATGCCCGGTCTATCAGGCACATCAGATCCAAGGGAAGGACAGAAATACCGCGCGCAGGAAATAAGGGTCAGGAGTGGCAGGTGGGGAGGAGGGAGAGAGACGGTTAAGAACCAGCGAGCAAGAAAATGGAAAGAGTCAGAAATGCATTTGCTGTGGCTGCCTGTCAAAAATCAGAAGCTGATGCATGCTTATAAAAGAAGCCATTTTTTGCTTTAAGATTTCAAATTCTAGATTGTTGCTGTGTGTTCTGCAGTGGTTGGGCAGAACACAGAACACAGTGAGGTCCCAGGCTGTGATTCTTTGGTTGTTGGCTTTGTGGTACTCTTCCAAATTACAGCAGCAAATGCAATTGATTAGAGTAATAAGATACAATGCTGCATTTCTTTTCTGAGTGTGACAACAACAACTTACCTTTAATCAAGAAGTTATGTCCTCCTGAAGTTTAATTTATAGGCTGTTTCCTAAAATTAGGAGCTTAAACTATTTCCTGTCAGTCTTATTCTGCACTATTTCTCCTAAATTATTTAAAGGTATTAAAAATGCATAGCACATATATTGTACCAAGTCTAATGAAAGAAAGGATTTATCCTGACTTTACATTGAATTACACATTAGCCATTATTTATTGTTGCACTTTATTTCATTTTAGAAAGAGAATTAACTCAGATGAATACTTTCGGATGGACACTACTCAGTAATCCCCCCATGTTATTTAATGGGTTTTGTAGATCTACACATAAATGTTTGCAAAGAAAGCTCATTTCCCATTTAAATTGAAATGGGCAAAGTCACCCCTTCACATTATGAGAATTTACCATGATAAAATCTAGTGTGTGTGTGTTGGGTTGTTGGGTTTTTTTCAGTTGTGTTTATTTCTGTCTCCAGTCAGGGAAGAAGGAGTCAAATAAAAAATTAAGACAAATCCCTTCTTCCTTGCCTCTCTCTGCCAGTCTCCCCTGCAATATACTTGCCTTTTAAGGATCTAGGGGTTTGCCTTGAAATTGTAGAAGAATGTCATGAGGAAGCTGCAACCTTGTTAAAATACTATGAAATTAAATGAGTCTCATACAAATGGATAGCTATTGTATGAGATTTGTCTGATAGTTGGAACCTTCCTTTGACCGGGGAGTCTAATAGGTTGGTAAATAGTAAAGCAATTCCACTGCTAATTGCACACGTATTAGCCTGGCTTGATACTGAAATACATTCTTGGAAAAGCATATATATCAGTTAGAGAGAGGCATACTTCTCTCCTGATATCATCCATGCAGATTTAGGCAAAAGCTGGCAGTGCTGGGGACTGTGGCTGAAGTCATGGCTGACCTCTGGTGTTGTGCATCACAGTGGTGGGAAGAGTGTTTCCTGGTTGTGTCCTTCTAAATCCAGCACTTGTTCAAGAGAAAAAGCAGTCATTTAAACAACCGTTCACAACAAGGCAGTAGTTTTGTTCCTTAGGAGAAGGACACTGTACAAGTCTACCGTTGTCCAGATCTCTCTTTTGGGCTTGTGAGATGCTATTTGTCAAGGGACATCTTACGTCAAGGTTTTTTTCAGCCTGTGACCAGGAGTGGGATTTCCCAGCCTGCAGACCATCCAAAGCCCAGTCAGTTCCCACACCTCTCATTCAGCATCTTCTGATGGTTGCTTGATTTGAGGGCTCAGATCCCGATTTGCTGTGGGATCCATCTCCTGTCCCCCCGACATCATATTGTGTTCTCAGGCAGCTGAAGAAATGGTCTCTCTCGTGGCAAGATACCCCCAGCCAATACTGATGGTCTCCACCAAGAAAATCTCGGCCAAAACAAGGAGTGACCTTGTCAGTTACGCCGGGTGCAGTAATTACACACATTTGCATAAATGCTGCTAACATGTGCTATTGCTTCTAGATGAGCGGGTCCTCACTTAACAGCAGCACAGCACTAAGCCATTAATTATAGGAGTCAGAGGAGAGGTACAGCTGCAGATCTGCCCCGTCAGGATTTATCAGGCTCCATTTTATAATCAATGGTTTATTTATTAAACCATCACAAATGGTGCATGCGCTCTAGCCACGGCCGGCTGCGGCTCTGCTTGGATATTTCATCTGAATCAATGGAAGCAATCATCTGCTTTACATCAGGTATTGAACCTGTGCGGGTCCTTGAGTGATAAATGACTTTATTGTCTGGGTGGAATTGACTGGAGCTGATGCTTAAAGCTGGGGATGGGGGGAGAGGTGGTGAAAACACTGAATTCCTCCAAAGCTGGTGCTTTTGTGCCTTTTTTTTTTCTGGTTTTTCTTTTATTTCGTCTCTCTCCCTAGCTCCTGAAAAACAAATCAGAGCCTTTATCTCTGCCTTGCTGAGACTGACGCAATGAAGGGAGAGACTAGTGATCTTGGGGTGAGAGGGAACCTACTGGAAAGCAAAAGGGAGGGGGGTTTGTCCTGCTTTGGATGTGTTAAAATTCAAGATAACAAGCAGAAGCAGTGGCCACTGTACTGGTCTTGGCTCCGACCTCTTTGGAGCACACATCGCACACAAATGGTCTCAATGGGCTTTGGGGATGCCATGGGGCCCTTTGGCTTTTAAGGGCTGCTGCCAGAAAAAAAGGCAAAAAAACCAAAATTGCATTTGAAGCAAAGCAGTTTCCAAACCCCTGGAAATCCTCCCTCAGTCCTTCTCATTAACACTGACCAGGCAGGGAGTTGACACTAAAGCTGTATGATTTGCATGTTGCATGGGGTCTGTTACTGACATAATGAGGTTTTATTGGATTAAAGTCCTTACTGCCAGAACTAATTGTTCAGTAGAATATACAGGTTTTTATAAACCTCCAAAACTAACCTTTGTAAGATCTGCACTAATATATTTCACACCCATGCTAGCAGAAATTCAGGCACACTGTTCCTATGTACTGCAAGGTAGAGTATTGCCAGGGAGACATGTCTCCCTGTAAGACCGTAGCATCCCACAGTGTTATACAAAAGAAAGGCTTGGGCCAGTGTATTGTAAAAATTCTGTATTAAATAAGTATGTACAAGCTGCATTTGCTAAATTATATCCATGATACTTTGTACTCAGTCCATTGTCCCGAACATAGAAAGCGGCGGGGGAGTAATTTTGGTTTCACCTGGGAATAACGTGATCTTTTGCCTTTTCAAAACAGTTAAGTCTGAGTAGACTTCCGTGTGGGCTATGGTGGTGGTGTTAGAAAAAACCACAAGGCATTGAATACTCAGGTGTATTCCTCACCATGCACTCGTTTTCAGAAGCGTATGCCAAACCTTAAACCAGCAAACGTAGCTACAGTCTGCACCATGTGGAACCCAGGCCCCTGCTTCCAGTTCTGCTGCTGGCTGCCATTTGACATTCAGCAAGTCATTTAACATCAGCCTGGCCATCTTCCCCTTTCTTGGGGCTCGTTTGGTGATGCATAGCCATAAACTTAAAATGTGGAGTGGCAGCTTCCCTGAGTAGAAGCAGGGGAGAGAATTAATTTCCCACTGGAGCTCACAGTTGATGCTGCGTGATGGGGTGGCATCAGGGAGTGGGCGATAGACAGATAGATAGACAGACAGACAGACAGATAGATGGATACGTGGCCATCTGGCCACCCCAGCCCACTCCCTGCATTTCTCTACAGCTTCCTCAGAATTGCTGCGTGGACCATATGAACTTGGCCTGCCGGGTGGGAAACAAGGGTGGTTACATACTAAACCACACAGAGAGATAAATATTCTCCTGTCATCTTGGGCAGCTGTTCCAAAAACCTGCTCCCAAAGGGCAGCGTTTTCAAGGATTTGCACAGATAAAGGAAAAAATAAACAAACAAATGCCTGGACACATGTTTATCCAAGCAGCAAGTGTCAGCATAGAAAGAGAAAAGCACAAATACTCCTTTTCCTAAAGACCTGCTCCTGCCTATCAGTGGGTGGTCTGTTCTGGGGGGAACATCAGTGTAATGCGTGGGTGACCGGGTCTGTTCCTGCTGGCACAAGTCTTTTGGGGTGTACCCCTGAGAGCTGACACGTTTGCTCCTGACTCGACAGTCCCCTGGGAGCAGATGAGGACCACATCAGCATCGATTAATGCCAGTGGCACCCCAGCAGCTGACGTGCAACCAAGGAAGCTTTCCCACAGCAGCCTCAGTCATCACGATGCTGCTTGCTCTTACACTCTCCAAAATGTTCACAGCTGAAATTCAGCTCAGAGTAAGTCACGCTATCTTATTTATAAAAGGCAGAGCTGCTATTTTTCACTGTAAACGTACATCCCAGTCATTTCTGGTGGTGTGTTACAGTGAGAAGTTATGTACAAGATGGAGTTCCTAACTGGTGACTAACGCAGTGATACCTTTCGCGTGTATGTTTACTCTTGATGTTTTCCCCTCCAGTACTACTAGCAATAAAAACTTGGCAAATGTGGGAAATGTGTAGAGCTGCAGATGTTATATCTTCTTTTCATTGACCTATTTTCTGTATAAAAGAGGTCAAATCACATTAGGTTTTCACTATTGAGATCCTAGGGCTTCAAACATGAAAATTAAACTAATGTATGCTTATTTAAATGCACTAAAACCTGCACTGATACATTTTCTTTTTTCTTTTTTTTTTTTCATTAGAGAAGTTAATTATCTGAGCATAAAAGTGCTTGGTAAAAGATCATAAATGGAAAATTAATCCTCTTTTAAACATTTTATTTGACAGTAAGGTACGCAAAAAGGATGGATTGTTGATTCAGAGTTACTGTCTCGCTCCTCACTTTGGTATTAAGTGCATTCAAATTTATACTAGCCAGTTCTTTGGTGTGCAGTTTGTGTGCATGTTGATAGGGTTTCAAAAAGTGGTGGGTTGTTGTTTTTTTAACCCTCCGGGGACTTTTTATGTGCAAGCCAAGTGCTTCTGCACGCATGATAGAGCAATTTCTTCGCTCCGGAAAGTGCTACTAGATAGAAATACGATAGCAGAGCAAACATTGACTTCCTCAGAATTGTTACTTGTTCAAATAGGGATACCATAACAAAATCTTACGTGGGGTCAAAAGTGCTCGTCTCTGTACTGATGAAATCTCTCTCAACAATTTTTGGTACATTTCCAAACAGAGAGCATAGTATTGCAAGTTGGCGCAGTGTAGAAAAAAAAGCTTATATACCCTTCTGATGTGGAAAATAACTTAATTTAAACCTCAAAAAAATTACTAAGTATTTTTATAATTATTTAGGGCTTGTTTCCTAGCTAGAATAGATTGGTAGGGTTTGATTTTGGTCAGAGGACTCATACTGATTTACCCACTGGGGAAATCTGAAGCTTGATGGAGGTATTTTGGGGGGGTTTTTTTGAAACAACTTCATCTCACTGGAATTGTTTAATGCAGTGCCAGCAGAGCCTGGAGACTAAAGGTGCATACATACAGATATATGCACACACACACATCCTTGGATTAATAGTCATACAGACTACCGTTGTGCAGAAGTCTGTCATGAAAACTTGAACCCAAGCTAAGCATATGTGCATATATGTAAAGCCCATTTCAAGAGCAGATTCACAGCACAGACCTATTTTAAGGGGATTAATAATCTATGAATAATGCATATCCAAGATACACAGCAGCAGTGTGGGTTTGGAAATGGAGAAAATTTCCAAGAGTTTTGGTAGGGGCTGTGTCCACACTGAAAATGGACTTACTGGGGCAGACCTTCTAACAGTAAAAACCAGCTCCAGGTCTTCTGGCTTTGGAAAAAGAATACTGATATGAAACAATGGATCATCTAGTTCAATCTGTCTAGCATACAGATCTATTACCATTGCGTATAAGTAACAATTTCATACTAGCATTTTAAACTATTACTCCCTTCTTAAACCGTATGCTAATTTTCTTAAAGAGAAGTCTAATTGCTCTCTTTATATGCAACTCCAAGTCAAAAGCTTAATTTATCCCTCCAGTTGGGTAATTAAATCATACAATGTTCATTTCTTGTGACTCTTCCTGTCCCAGAAATCTTAAATTCTTCTTCTCCAGCTGTCTTCCACAGAACACAGCTCTTGACAAAGCTTTCACCTTTAATTTGCTTGTGCCAGTAAGACAGCCGTTTGTCTCGATTCAGAAGCGAGGCTTCATTTTCCCTTACTTGAGTTTCCCCGTGTCTTTCTTTTCCTAGAAAAGAAACCCCATCTCTCCCACATGTGCCTTCTCCAGGCATTACAAAACAAGATATTTTTTCCCCTCCCTGTGACCTGGTTTTGTAAACCTGCAAGTATTCCCATGTAAATCCGCAGCTTGGCCTGTATGGTTGTGGTTTGGGAAGTGGAAAGAGCGCGGTTTGAGTTCCTGTGTAGTGTAGTTTGAGTATTACTGCTGGTGGGCAGTCAGAGCTCAAGATGCAAGGGTGAAGCAGATGATGATAATACCCTGCTGCAGGGAAGTCCTGGGAGTCACTGGTGCATTGCACCTCACAGGAGCAGGCTGCAGGAGTATAGTCTTGCATTGGAAAATAAATTGAAGGTCTAAGAGTTCATGCTTGGTGAGGCATTTCTATTAGAATTCCTTACCTTGTAAGGTTCAATGTCCTTGCTTCATTTCTTTACTTCAAATTAAGGAGTTTTTTGAAGGCTCAGCTGTAGATCAAGTAGACCTGGAAGACAGCAGCCCTGCTGAAGTCAGGAGGACCATGCACATGTCGAAAATGAAGACCTCCTAGCAGCTGTGCTCCAAGATTTTGCAGGATCGCATCTGATAAGAGGGATCTCTGAATAATTTCCTTGTGGTGCACTTGTGTCATTATAAGAAATGGCATGACAGGTAGTTTGCAGAATGGCAGCTCTGGTGTTGAAACGTTGGTTCTGATATTCTTTCTTGGGTGTAACTGCGCCTATACCTGAAATCATGTTAGCTTTGCTTAGCCATTATGCTCTGGGTGGAACTGCTATGTCACTGCACATTAAGGCAAAGGGTTGGTGAAGCAGGAGAAGCTGACCCTAAAAAAGCTAGCTAAAGGACTGGCTTAGTGCTGTGCTTTGTGTTAGGGTCCTGGTGTGCTCCCACAGCATAGCGTGCCTACCAGCACTGCTGACTGTCCTTTACTGGAACTGCAGATCAGCATCTCATACCTCCCCACTGATTTTTAAACGTTTTGTGTTTTCCAGTACATTTCGTTCATGTCACTATTCAACACTGGTATTTAAACATCATTTAAAATGACTACACTGGTTTGGTAGGTGCTGAGGCACTGCTTGCCCTCCTTCTCCATCTTCCCCAGCATCAACCCTGTAGGATCCTCTGCATCTGCTGTCCTCCTCACGGCTGACTCAGGATGATACCCCAGGAATTCCTGATGGAAAAGCTGAGACGTTCCTAGAATTTAAATTAAATGTGCTTTGCACCCAAATGTACGCAAAGTACATTTATTTTGAGTCATGCAGCAGCCTATCTTGTGGTGCAGTATCTGGTTGAAAAAAAACGTCACTGCTCCTGATGGCATTTGTACTGTTGGCGTTCTCTGGCAAAGCTCTGCCTGCTTGGGCTTAAATGGGACCACAGAAGTGATGGAAATTTCACTCTCCCTGCAGCTGGCCAGAGAACAGAGGTGGGAGTCATCACAGCTATGGATTTTTCTTCCCTTCCCTTCCCTTTGATTTTGAAATAGTTCATTTGTCAGATTTCAGGCAAGGATCCTTGCTTGTGCAAGGGTTGTGGGTCCTTAAGCAAGCAGGTTTGAGTGCAGATGTGCTGTAGAAGGCAGGTTCATTTTTTGTCTTGCAGTCCAGTGGTACCTACACAGGCATCACTAATGGTTCTTTGTAAGTGTTGTTTTAAAACTTGTAGAAGAGTGATGCTTAAAGAATAGACTGCAGTTGAAAGAAGGTGCTGAATTGCCTGAACTACTTTCCAGAATAGTGCAGTACACGCTGCGGGTCAGCTTTAGTACCCACAAGTAGATTTTTATGTGTGTGTGCATATTAACCTTGAGACAGCAAGGAGCCACGCAGGAGAAAGCACTGTGATATGAGGGCAGTGATTTTGTCAGAGGTCTTGTGTGCATCTTGAAGGGCCTGGTCCTGAGATTACCCAGATTGCTGAAGCTGCACAGAGATGTGGACAAGGAATCCCTTTGAACACTGACCTTTTGCTTTTCCCTTTTTAGTGATAAAATATTCAAGGGAGCAGAAAGTGACCCATTTTGTGCTCTGCCTGTCAAGTCAAGCAGAGGAAGGAGAGTACAGTGAGGGCCCAGGTGGAACCCAGTGAATGCAAATGATTTATGGATTAGCTGCTTTAAGCATTTCAGATTACTTCTATCATCATCCAGTAGAGTCTAGTTATGGGGATGAGCTTAAATAAATGGATGGCATAGGCAGCTGTGGGACTGATACACACTCCAGCACCTCTCTTTGTCCCTCTGCCCACCAGGTATTTCCTAGGGATTTGCAGAGGGAAGAGATGCCCTGCTTGGCAACCGCTTCACATGAGCTTGGCTTTTCCTCACTGCACCACAACTAAGCAGGCCAAGTTAGGTACTTGGTGCACCCTGAGCTCAGAAATGCTTTGCCAGCTTTAACAGGGGTTTTCTATTCTTGGAGGCTGCAAAGGAAAGCAGTTCACCCGACCAAGCTGCCGAAGAACAAGGAAGATCTTTGATGTGGCAGCTGGGCACACAAGTGTGTGCTCTTCCTGTCTGACCCAGAAGCATCCGTGGGCTCTGCCTATCTGAGGAGTGTCTGAGCACCTTTGGGAATGACAGCCACAGCACAACATCGGTGTAGAAATGTGGCGATCAGCTGGCTCAAAGAGAGAGGAGGCTGACTTGTCTAGGCACAGTCTTTAATTTCAGAAAAGGTTCCAGGGTGTGTCTGGTGGTACACATTTTCCCAAGGACTGTATTAGAGTAACTTTATGTAAACACTAATATTTCACTCCTCCTAGGTGCCAGAGGTTTCATCTGGGGTTAAACAAACAAGCAAGAACATCAAACCACCATCAGCTCCACATTTTACGCTGTTTAAGGGGCACTAGGAAGATAGTTTGTGAAGCTGAACAGCTTGGTGTACAGTGGAGCTTTTATAGGGCTTCAGCATCAGTAAGCAGCACGCTTCACAGTCCTGAGAGGCCTGAAGTACTTTTTCCACCCCAGTATGACCGTGCTAAGAACATATGTACTTACAAGTGATAGCAACAAATCAGCTAAAGATAGGACCTTTGGATGTGCTTTAAAGGATGTTGCCAGTATTCTGCCTCTATGCCAGAATTCTTGCCCATTCTCACTCCGAAGGAGAGCTATTTCAGGGCATATTCTTTATATTCCCTGCTGGTTTTTACCTTTTTTTTTCTTTTTATTAAGCTGTGTCCTATTTCTGTTTAATCCACCAAAGAGCATTACACTGATGATATACCTCCAGTTCCTTAGCGGCATCTTTAGGAAATGAAGAGTGATCAAATTCCCTTGTCAAGTAGGACGCTGACTTAGAGATTCCTCTTTTCTTAAAAATATAACCTAGAGATAAAACTTTTAAAAAACTTTCAACCCAGATAGTAATTACGTACATTTAAAATGTAAGCCAGGACAGTCCATCACACAAAACCATTCACAAGCAAATAGTTCCCAAAACCCACGATTCCATCTTTTCTTCACGGGCATTTAGGTCCTATACAGTAACCAATTCTATGAAGTACAGTATGTCTGTTAACCAAGAGAACTGAACACTTCAGTTGCTTAGTAACTAATCCAATCCAAGGAGGAAATAAAAATAGCATACATAATTTTAGAACCTTTAGGACCTTTGCCAAGCAAAATATTCTCACCAGCAGCAGTCAGGTTTGTGATTTGAATGGGTTAGCTTAATAGGATAGATTCTATTTGTTTTATGTAGATAAATGGTCCTTGCTCTTCAAATCTGATTAATTACATATCCGGGCCATTAGGTCTTGTAGCTCCTGTACTCTTCCACAACTTTATTTAACTAAAAATCACCATAACTAAATATAATACGAATAAAAAAGGAAAAATGTTTTAGTTGCTGGCTTCTTTTTCAGCCTTAATCTGGTTAAAAAGCCGAAGACTGCAGTATAACTCAATAAATCACATTATGTGGCCAGGAGGAATGTCACAAGCATCTGCTTAATTCAAGTGTGTTTTTTTCCTATACTCATCTGTAAAGCTTGTTGAGAGGAAAAAGGATATTATTTTTATAAAAAGATATTATTGCCACCATTGGTGGAAATTGCCATATGGTACCATAGCTTATTCAAGCAAGGTAGGAACAGTTTCTCCAAAATTATGTTTTAGCTGACAAAATAGGACTCCTGTTTTAAAATACGTCTTCAAAAATTCAGCATTTGTCTACATTTTTAGAGGCTTGCTCTGTTCATGCACATTGCCTGTGCGTTTGACAAGTTTCATACACCAGACTTTTGCAAATTACGGCGAGGATCTGCATTTTTTTTCCCCCACATTTTTATCAGCGTCGCCACTGGATGAAGGATTTGCGGGACTAAATTCTAACTTGTGTGAATAGCATCACCGAGGTTGGCTCTGCTGCCCTTATTCCTGAACAAGGTAGGCAGTTCAGGATCTGATGTTCGTGTAATGCCTGTGTCCTGCATTGGCGCTTTGGGCTATCAAAACACATAGAGAGCTCCTTTCACAGAACAATTTGAATACCAACTTCCGAGTGCCTGAATGCTGATTTAATTCCCCGCTCCTCTGAAGCATGCATTTGCGAAGGTCTCAGGTTTTCCTTAATCTCTCTCAGTTCAGTAAGTATTTTAATGTAGGGCGAGAAGCACTCAGATTCAGTGTTACAAGGCTGGTACATTTTGCTTGAAGAAGAATACACTTTTTTCAGATGTAATGATTCAGCACATTTTTCCTTCCACTTTAGGATTATCATCTTGTAGGGTGAAAAAGCTAAATATAGCAAATACATGCCTTGCACAGCAGTTTTAATACTTTTTGCTTAATGCTTTTTTTCTTTTTTTTTTTTTTAGCCAGTGGAGTTTCAGACACTGCTATTCTTATTTTGGGCATTTTAATTTATTAATACAGCTGACGGGATCGTCTGAAGGAAATTAAGATTGTTCATCATTGTGTGCTGAAGGAATTGCGTGCCAAATCCAAGAGGAAGTTTCCTCTGGGACATCATTCTAATCAGTTTACGCACCTGAAACCAGGAGAGATGCAGTAGGTATGCCCGTGATGGAAGCAGAGCCACAGGAGTTACCCTGCAAGCCCGTTGCTTGGTCCATGGAGCTGCCCAGGGGAAAATTTCTGAGCACAGCAGCATGAGACCTGGTGTGCTCCTCTGTGTTGGAATTTAGGGTGAAGTCCACAGGAAGGGAGCTCTTGCATGGAGCCAGTGTCCATTTTCTGCTTAGAGCTCCTGCTCGTTGCTGCCCTGGCTGCTTGCATGACCTTAAGAGATCTGCTTTAATGTTTGTATTTTATTGACGATAAAAAAAATACGAGTGTCGTGGTGAAATGCAACATGATACCCAACTGATGTTTTTCCCTAAAGAAGTTCAGAAAACATTGCGTTAATACCAGGATTTCTGGCCAAAACGTATTATGCAGTTAATTCAAGTAAATTGCAGTTACTCTGTAGCAAATAATTACCACCTGTTTCACATCTGTCTGAAATCCACTCAAAACACAGCAATCTAGTCATCATTCTTGTATTATTTATGTCATTTTATTATTTGCTGTTAGACTTCTATTTACTTACCCGATTCACAACAATTTTTTCATGCCTTCTGCACACAGAGTGATGAATTTAATAACCTCCTTTGGATTTGTTTATAAAACCTTTCAAAATATGTTTGCAATGCATGACAGGGCTTCTGAAAAGCCACAGACACCCGGTGGCCTGTTTCATCATGAACTGCAATTGGGAGCGTGCCACTTGCTGCCCTTGGACCTCAACGCCTCCATTTCACCTTCAAAAATAGTCCACGTTAACCTGTCACACACGTGATCTCACGAGCATTTTCAGTCACATTTTGCTCTGTTAAGATGGGAGCTTCTGGTTTGCTTGCTTAAAGCATTGGTGTGCTTTGATGTTGGATGGACAGTGAGGCAAATGAGGGGACTTTAGCAAGAATGACCACCTCCTGCAAGGGTGCCCAGGGACAATAGAAATCCAAAGGAAGGACAGTGACAAAAGCCAAGTGTAGGCTGCTTTAAAGTACTCAGAACAGTCTGCAAGCGGGGCTTGGGCTTTTTGTGCTTGGTACTGATCATTCTCACTCACAGCAAGACATGTTGTCGTAGTGGTTTCTTTCGATACTACACAACAGAATGGCATGTGCAGGAAGGGGGGCGAGGGGTTAATTTCTTGCAGCACATCTAGGCCATCCCCTGAAATCACAGGAGCAAAACCAGCTGAGCAGTGAATCAGGCCACCCTGCCTCTCCAGGACAGGAATAGCAAGAATCAGAAATCTTGCCCTCAGCTGTGCTGGCATGCGGGGATGCAGAGGCAGGGCGCAAGGAAATACAGCCAGTCACTTGCCTCTGAGTTTCAGGTCTTTTCCATTACACCCAACATATGGTTTTGCAGCTCTAATAGGGAGAGCAAAACATGGTTCCCCTTATAATTTCAGCCTGAGTTAGGGTGATTGGCCCCCCAAGAAGTGTTGCTGTGCTAACACCCCATCTCACCCCAGATTTTCCACCTTAACTCCTTTTCATTTCTGTAGTACCTGCTTCACATTAACCTCTCTTATAACAGGAGCAGTGTTCCCCTCCACTAGAACCATCCCTGCTTGGTTGTGATGCAGTGCCTGTGCCCAGCATGTGCAGATGAGGGAAATCTGGATGCACGTTTCTGTTCTAACATGCTTCCTTGGGAGGGAAGGGCAGCAATGGGCTGGGTTCTCCAAATAATCGTCAAAGGTGGAAAAAAAATAAATTACAGCTAATAAAAGTTAAGCTTGGAGGATTCCAGGGGAATGAGTTACAAACTCAGCAGCACTATTGCACATCTTTATGATACCTCTCAAAACTGCCTGTCAAAATCTCCCATTAAGGAGCATCGCAGATTAGTAATTATGCGCATCTATTAACTAAGCATCCATTCTTTCTCTCAAACGCTTTGTAGCAATATCTCTCCAAAGAAGCACATATCTCATCTAGGTGTCTGCTAGATGGCCACAGCACCTCCCCAAGGGAGATGCCTCCGATAACACTATATTAAAGACAGGGCTTGGTTTTGTCTCTTAAACCACTATCACACAAGCCAGTGCACAAGGAAAGACACCTATTATAATTTTGTAGACAAACGCTAACAAAAGCTGCCTGCACACATGAGCACAGAGAAAAATTTAATGTTAACATTGCGGGAGGCTGTGGTGATGACAGGGGTACTTTTATTGTCAGCTCTGCTGGGGAAGGGGAAAAAACCCTCCTATTTGTGTAAATAACCCCAGCTTCGCTTTATTCCCAAGCATCCTATTTGCACATATGAGTATGTTTTGTCAGCCATGTCTTTAGGTACAGGTTTTCATCTTCAGCTACTTATGCTTGTTTGTGTTAAACAAATTAGTGCCGTAATAACACACACACCCATAGAGACATGAATATTGTATAGTAAGAATTCGAAATACACAGTGGTCTTGCTTTTTTGTTGCAGGTTTGCTGTTCTGGCTTGTTTGGGTGCCCTTCCCCCCAAAAAAAATGCTTAATTAAACTCTTTTATGCTCAGTTTTCCTGATTATATTTTGTTTATTAATAGAGAGCAAATATGAAAAGAACTAAGAGCAAAACTGGAGGCAGAGGATAATAAAATCTATTGCTATTAATTAAACTGAAATCCTCAAACATGCCTCCTTCCAACTTGCTATCTTCCAGATCCTAGATTGCTTCATTCTTTCAGTGACTACTGCTAGACAGATGCATCCTGTTCTGATGAAGGAGGCCAGCTGGATTTAGGACGGTGACTTTGCATTTGTGGTACAACTGACCATACGTGATTCTCTGTCAAGTTTGCAGCTTTAATGGGAAATCTCTGACGTATTTCCACTTTGATTCATGTTTTCTCACCGGTTTGATAACAAAAGAGGGATGGCTTTGTGCAGCTGGCTTGCACTAACATGGGTTCTAGTGTGACTCTGCAAAGGGAAGGGAAGCTTTTGCATACTTACCCTTAGGAGCTGCTTTGAGCAGTTTCATTTGTTTGTTTGTTTGGGGGATTTTTTGAGGGTTTTTGGGGGGTTGGGGTTTGGTACGTTGGTTGGTTTTGTTTGGTTGTTTGTTTGGGGGTTTTTTATAGGAAAAAATAGCTGGGACCAGAAACTACGTTTCATCAGGGATATAATTTTGAATTCTTATGCAGATCATGGTTTTTATCTGGCTTCAACAGAACTGAATAATTCTGTTAATTGTTATTGTCTTCCTGCCGGCTTTGAGAAATGTGTGTCTCCAGCCTCTCTAGGTCTGGCAACAGAAGGGTAGCTGGTTGTGAAAAAAGCGTAACAAACAGCAGATAGAATTTAAAGGAGTTTGGGATCTTCTTTTCCTGAAGAATGATTTGCACTTACTGGTCTTCCAGACCTGAGAGCAGTACATGTAGGGGAAAAGGACAGTGATGGTCACACGGATATGGAGGAAATGGGAATAGGAAAATTCCCTTCCTTTTGCACTCTATGCAAGTTTTACTTCGAACATGCAGTGAATTATCATTTGTAGTGCGTTACTTTCACCTGTGTTTTATCTGCTCCTCAGCTCTCTGGGCTTCAGGCAGAAAAGTCAAACGCCACAGGAAAATCTCATCTTCTAAGATTTGCAGCCTCAAGGCAACAGGCTAAGCATCAAAACTTCCAAGTCAGCCAAGTGTCTGAAGTCTCCTGTTAAACAGGCACCCGGAGAAGGCATAGGTTAACACTCAGTACCCAGCCCTGGGCTTACCACACTTCCTTTAGTCAAGTATGGACCACGTTTGTATCTTACATTGCCAGTGAGTTGTGACCGGAGTGTATCTTCTTTGCACCTTATCAAACACTGAATGTTTGAACAGTGTCTTAATTATAGTTATCAGTGTTTGCAAACAGCGTCTTTACACTTCTCATCCAGACTTTCTTGATAGAGGAGGGGCAGAGAGGAGGCATCCTAAGAGTGACACACGTGTCTAAGCCTCTCCTCACCTCACAGCTGTGGAAATCTCCTTGCTGGTGGTGAGGCAAGATGCCCTTTGCCGCGGCTGGGAGGGAGGAAGAGCCGAGGCGCTGGCCACCCAAATGCTCTTCCTGAAGTGTCCATCATGTCGGGTTAGATGCCAGCACCACTGGTCCAAGGGCTGTCCCTCTGTCGTGCAGGGAGCAGGTGAATAGAGGTGGGAGGATTCAAAGCAGTGATTTGTAACTTGGTTTTGCTGGCAGTTCCTATAAACAGTGAATGGGCAATCTGGTAATGGGCTATAGATTTCCCAGATGAAAGCCTGCTTTTTACCACATAGATGTATTTTCCAATAAAGAAATTCTAAAACTGATGTGTTGGCATCCAATTCTTTATGAAAATCCTATATATATATCCAAGTGAAGACTGCATTATTTGAGTCCACTTAAAGAAAACGGTACACTTAGGTATTTTGTGGATATTTGAGATCCTTTTTCCTTTGAGGCAAAACTCTCATTTTTCTGGAGATAAAAGATGTTTAAATTTAAAAGGAGCAGTACAAAATAAAAATTATCAGCCTCTGTCCTGAAAGAGGCTGTACTGCAGCAGAGCATTTAGCAAGGACTGCACTGTTACCTGATGCAATGGTGGGATGCTGATGGGAAGAAGGATGTTTCCAGGTCTTCACAGGCCTTGCAGATGGGGCTGCAGTGTTGGCAATCAGGGAGAAATTTACCACACCTGCATTTTATTTTAAAGTGCTGTTATACCGACGCTGTTCTCTATTGCTGCAAATCAGTTTCCTAAAATATATGGATGTTTTTTTCTCCTCTCAGACATGTACAATTCAATATTTCTGAATATTTGATCATGTAAGCATTAGACTCTCTAAAGCAGCTTATGTGAGGTACCACAGAGTGAGCTCTGCCATGAATGGTAGCAGTCCTGTCCTGCTGCTGTTTGCCTAATGGGGAAGAGGGCGCTGACTTGTCTCAATATTGCATTGAGCAAGCAAATCTTCATATTACTCCTTTAAATCAAAATGGGCAGCAGCACCCTAGACTAGTATGGTGCTTATCAGAAGTGTACATTTCATCTGAACATGTCTCGGAGACTATTTATTTTCTCATTATAAAGAATATTCTGGCCCAGTGTAAATGTCAGTGAGCTCAGTGCACTTTGTGCAATGAAACAGACGGACCTAAAACAGTAGAAAGATGCAGGCCTGGGTCCTTGGAATTGATGTAAAGCACTTACTTTCCCTTTTTTGTTTTTTAAACACTGTGCATTTGATTCCCTCTGCCCACTAATTTGAGTCTTAGTCGGCCTCAGAAGGGCAGTAACTTTGCACACACCTCTTTCTCTGAGAGGGCAGGAAATTCTTCATGAAGTGGATGGTCTAGCAGGTTGTGCTGTGGGGGTGTTTGCTGGTTTTTTAATAAACATTTCCTTAGCCTGGATTTTAAAGATCACAGTAAGGAAAACGTGAACGAGACGTCCTTTGTGACCAGATGAGTTGGTAGGAAAGAGTGTCCTATGAGCAAACCAGGCAGTGAACACAGAGACTGTGTGGTGTTCAGTTTGGTTGTCTGCAATCAGCGACACTTAGCAAGACACAATGAAGCATCTGAAAGATTAATTTTGAAGTACACTTATATTGTTTTGGTGAAAACATCAGAAAAAAAAGCCAGAAAATCCTTTTGAATTTTGTCATGATCAAACAGACTCCTGCTATCAGGACATCCAAAGGCAATCCTGCAGTCCTCAAAGTTAATGATCAACATTGATTACAAGGTGGTTTTCCCAGCAGAGAATCAGCTCACCTAAAAAAAGCATCTTTCTGTGCATATATAGCACGTACCAGCCCTTATGAAGAAATCAGCTGATTATTATTCTGCTACTGGCTTTTATTTTCTTCTACTCCCTCCCTTGCAGGAAGGCTGCATACAAATATAGCAATCGATTGAGAGGAGATGTTCTTCCTTTATGAGATTAATTACAAACACAGGGATGCTGTGGCTGGCCCATGTGTGTATGATTGATCTTGTAGGAGGAAATGCAATAGGAAACTAATGCTTCCTTTTATCCAGTAAGCAAAGTTCAGAGATGTTTACATTCTGCTAGGTAAGCACAGCTGTCCAAAGATGTGAAGACGGATGGACTGTCCTGTCAGCACAAACTCATGCCGAGGTAACAGGCTACACTGTCTCTGCGGACCTCTCTCTCTGGCCAGGAGGCTGTGGGGCCAGAACCGTTCATTTAGCAAACAGCTTAATTGTTTCAGATTTTAATTAGCGAGGAGATCCAGACACAGTCGATGTACTTCAAGGGGCAGCAAGGGGAAGGTGTTGGTGGACCTCGCTGCTGGGGCCGGGGGTGAGGAGGAAGGCTCCCGGCGATGCCGAGCATGGGGCGGCCGTCACAGGGCAGCTGCTCGGAAATTGCAAGGGTTTGTTCTCTAAAACCTGGCTGGTGTAAAGAGAGACCTGCGCATTCGCTCACTGTGTGGAGCTGTGGAAGCATCTGCAGAAAGTGCAGCACTTTGCTGCCCTTGTTTCTATTTGTATATAAATTTAATCTTAAACCTCTGGATTTGGCTCAGGGTTCTTCTGCAAAGGTTCGTTCTGTTCTTGGGCACAGGCTAGCACTTGTATTTAGGCTGAGAAGCAGTGTCAGAGGTGACAGATCCAGCTTAGTATGACTCAGCTTTCTTCCTCACAGTATTTTAAATAATGGATGTGCTACTGCTGGTATTTAACTCCTGCCAGAGCTGCTGAAATATATGGTGTCTTTAAAATACTGCTACAATATCGAATCTCATCGAATCAGGGGAGGAGATCTCCACCTGGGATTGGTTTTCTCAAAAGGAAAAAGAAATCAGAGGAAGAGGGAAAGGGAGGAGGAAAAAGCCTGAGCCATAATATCTTGTTAGAATGCCCTTCACCTGAGGCAGCGAAGCAGTCAGCTCTAGCAGGGTGTTGATGGAGAATCCTGAAATCGATGCTGCAGTCTGCGTTATATTTATACAAGCATATGCACTGCGCTGATGACGAGGGAGAGAAAGGGCTGTTCCCTGCGTTAAAATAATTAGTGTAATAAATACAGCCTGGCAAGCGCCAGAGGAAGTAGGGATCCCTTTGTTCACATCTCGCCACTTAGAGCTGGGTAAGCAAGTCTTGTGGAGTTAACCTCAGAATTTACTCACTCTTTTATTCTCTGTCTAGAGGTCTTGAGCAGGACGTGCCGCTGATGCCAGACTTAACAAGCGACACTGGATCGCTCCTGCTTTAGAGTGCTGTTGAGGATTTTATGGGGTTCTTTTCTTTTTCTTCTTTCTGTCCATGCAAATCATGCCTGGTAAACGAGGATCCGTTTGCTGTTTAGCAGTCAGTTTGCTTGGCTTGACAAAGGTTATTGCAATAATTGATGTTCCTCTTCTAATAATTAATGTTAATGAGTCCACTAAACAGTAAACAAGACAACAAAGAACTGTTAATGAGACAGTCTTTACTCATTTGTTTAATCTTTTAGTAAGATAATGGGCGATAAATATGTCGCTATTCAGCCATCTTCAAGTCCTTAATGCATGGGGAGTGTTTTAAAAGGAGATTTGAGCTGATTTTTTACACTTGCATTTAGTAAATTCAGCTGACTGGGTAGGTGGGGCGCCTGAAAGAATTGGGAGACCTATATAATTAAGTGCCTTGACATTCTGCTTCTGAAGGACATTGGCAGATATCCAAATGCTATGTTCTGCTCTCAAACTATTTAATTGAAACCATACAAAAGGGAGGGGGTGGAGGGGCAAAAGAGAGGGAGATCTTGGCAAAAAACCTTATGTGCGGTTTTTCGCTATTGGATTGACCAGACAAGGCAACAAAGCTGATAAAACAGGATTAGCAAAATTGCATTGTTGGATATTATATGCTGTGTGACATGTACTACAGCAAGGGAATTTGGCAGGATTAACCTGCAGAGGATAAAGATGTACCAGACAAGAGGGCTGAATTAATAGACTGCTGTGACCAAAGCAAGAAAATCTATTTGCATGGGATATTAAGGGCGATAATAACCTTTCAGGGTGGGGTTGCAGTTAATGCCTCGAGTCTAGTGCTGACCCCACGCCCAAGTCCTGCTCACCCCCTGCAACTCAGTGTACAAAAACCAGCTCGTTGGCATGGCTTCTTATTACTCTTTCCTGTTTCTAAATATGTATGTATGTATACACGCACACACACACAAATGCTAATTCCTAGGCAGGATTATCTGTGGTTTTGGGTGGGTTTGTTTTGGTGGATTTTTTTCCCCCCCAAGCTGAGAACTTTATTTTCCTATTTATAGGAGATGACTTTCTTCTCCAAATGCACTAGTGTTATCCTAAAGTAAATATTTGGGTTTGGTGGTTTTCCTCAGGGCTTCTGGACCCAGCCGGCCATGGGGGAATGCCGTTCCCTCACTGTGTGTCACTCAGCTGTTCAGGAGATTCTACACTTCCCTACGTCCAATCGAACTGAAATTGTAAAAAAGCTTTCAGACCACATAGTGCCAAAGAACACGAATGCTATTGCCAGTAGATGACTAAATAAAATCATATTAAGTAAAAATGGCAGAATATTAATTTTAGAAAAGCTTAGATGTACACTAAGACTACACTGTGCTATTCGACCAAGGGGATAAAGAAGCAGAAAACCAACCTCTGTCTCTGGTGTGTTAAGGGGAGAAAAAGTAGATTAAGCGTTCATTTCTCATGCGTACAACATATAATTCCAGTTTTTAACTTGAAAAGGCCTTTAAATTTGCTTCTTCCAGACTACAAGCAATGCATATACGGTAGTGTGCGTTTTTTAAGTAATCTGATATGCTTCAGCACAGATTGTATTAAAGGATTCAGAAGGATTTCAACAACCTTGGAAAAGGCTCATATCATTTGCTTTCCCTTTTCCCACCCACAGTACTAGCGGCAGACTGTAGTGTTCCCAGGGAACAGAGAATGTACTAAAAGTATTTGGCACTGCTCTATGTGTGACACAATGTGGTTCATCAAGTGTGCTCAGTGCCACCACGGACAGTGAAAGATCTCCTCTGGTGAGATGATTCCCCTTCATCCAGCATTAGCATGTCACCATTGATCAGCACCAGCCACAACACAAGTTCAGCTTTCTGGTTCTTCCTTTCAGAGTTGAAGGCTGATGGGAGTAATAGAGACACATAAAATAAAAATACTCTTTTTTTTGTTTGTTTCAACATGTTAAAATTTTGGAAACTGCTCTTTAAATAAAAGCTCTGTTAGTACAATGTGTCTCTGACTTTACGGGTGTGCACACAAGCACAGGTGTCAAGAAATTTAGTTCCATTTCCTACAGCAACTAGATTGCATAATCTGTCTCTCTGGAATATTTTCTGCTAGTGCCTATGTTAATCACTTCTCTGCCCCGGGACTATACATGTGTCCCTTCTCTGCAGGGGAAAGACGAGGCATGAAGTTTCCCTTGGATTAAATTGGGCAGTGGGCATGGAGGGGAGAGATGCTTCCTATGCCTCTAAATACAGCCCATTTCAGGAGAGCTATTAAAAACCAGCAGTTCTCCCTGCAGGTGTGCTAGGCTGCATATCACTTTCTTTCTATCCAGTGTGCTTAAGGACTCCCTCAATGAGTCCTCATCCCAGGGATAGTCCTGAACTAACTCACAGAAACTCTGCCTTCTTCTGGATTTTAGTTGCTGAGGAAGGTCTCTAACACACAAGATCAAGTCTATTATTTGCTTATTTTTCACAAGTGCCTAGGTTAGTTAAGCCAATAAGGAGTTGTTGGTAACCCCTTAAGAATGACCCAACCATGACAAGTGAGTCATTGTACCACCGGTGCAGCATTTTGAGGGGAATCAGGAAGAACCACATATCTGTTTCCACCTCTTTTTGTCTGCTTGAAAAGCTGCAGGACCACGTGGAGCTGTGCCCTCCCCAAGACCATTCCTGTAGTGCTGCAGCATTGCAGCCCTGAGCCCTCGTGCTGCTCGAGAAACATGCTGTGTGCATGCTGTGATGGCTGGCACGCTCATCAGTGTCAGTCCTGCACAGGCGAGGGCGATTTCTTTTTCCCTGGAGTCCCAGAATCCATAACTCCCCTTGTGATTTTACAAGAAGTTTGTTTTTCCTAGTCAGCAGCAGCTTGTGTTCCTCAGCTTCTGAGAGCTCCTGAGGGATGGGTGCCTTGGAGGTGAATGAAGGGCCTGCAGGCTCAGACATTTGTGGGGTGGAGAACACCTTCCTGAGTGCCAACGTGCTGGGCAGCTTCTGGGAATGGACCACACATGTGCTGGTGTCTCACCTACCTCAGAGGAGCAGACAGGGTGTGGGCATGAAGGTTCATGGCCGTGGTGCACTCGGGAAGCCAAGTGGTCCCTCGGGCACTGCTCTCCTTTTGACAACATCCTGGGATCTGTGAAAAAGCAGCCTGCTTCTCCAACGTCTCTGAAGGCTTGGCTGAGTTTCTAGGTTGCTTCCCCTGCCTTCCAGCCTCCATCTCTCAGGAGAGGAGCGCAGGGAATGAGTTGCAGGAGTGCAACTGTACACGTTTGCAGCATTGCGCTGCAACGGCCACCTCTGTGAAGCCTTAGATCTTGAGTGCCGAGCCAGTTTGCCACTTCTATTGCTTTTTTTTTTTTTTGGAGGCAAACACCCTTCACACGTTTGTATTTCAAACAGACAGGGGTATAAAACTTGTGGGATCAATGGATCTAACCCTGTCACTTTGCTTTCCAGCACTCAATGGTGTGGAAGATGGACTGCAGAGGAGAAGGACAGAGCGCAGAGGAGCCCAGGAGCAGGGAGCCTGGCCAGGCACCCCCTCAGGTGCCGTGCAGCAGCTGGTGTTGTGAATCAGGCCGTCACCAGTCGGAGAACGGCTACTTCACAACACCAGGGTCGCACCGCACCACGGTTCGACTGCCAGCTGGAGAGGAGCAGCGTTTCCTGTGGGCAGGCAGGGGACGTGGAGCACCTCCTGGCTGCTTCCACACAAGCCCAGACCTGCAAAGGTAATCAGGTGCTCAACTCCTATTTAGGCACCAGCCTCCCACTGAAGTCTGAAATAGAAGTTAGGCCCCTAAATATCTCTGTGGGTCTGGCCCCGAAACCCTGCGTCGCTGTGCAGTGCAGAGCTTCAGCAGGCACAGGGCAGCACTGTCAGCAGTAAGGTCACTGCCCGTTCACGTGCCATATGAATGTTAAGGAACGGGTAGCTTTCATTAAGCTGTGGCAAACAGTAAAAAAAAAACTTCTGCATGCTCCATGTGTGGTTCTCCCTGACAGTCACATCTGTGGTCCTTGCCTGTGACTTGTTTTGATCCCTCCTTCTCTCAACACCCAACCGCATATTCTCTGTAAAAGATCCTGTACATACCAGGAAAAAGTTGGACTCCTTGGTATTGATACTAAACCAGCCCTAGGTCTGTTGAGAAGAATGAAAAAATAAATGGTCGGGTCATCCAGAAGCAGCACCAACAACTGCAGTCCTTAAAACAGAGAAAACATTGCTAAAGTAGTGCCTTATAAATTCCTAGGTGTAGAGGGACAGCGAGGCACGCTCAAACCAAGTGACTCTGTAACATGTGCCACGCATTTCAGATCTGAAATATAGGCTCTTGTCTGCCTCCTCCTTTGTACCACAACACCAGTGTGATGTTAGTTTGAGAGGAGTGGGTTACAGAAGAGTGCTTTCCATCCAAAACTGGGTCATGTACACGGAGGTCGGCACACAGCTGATGGCCGCCATATACAATGCCTTAAGTCAAACTGAAACGCCGTTCAGTTTTGATCTTAGAAAGTGGGCATGTGCTCTTGGTCTCAGGATGGGATTTTCTCTGGTGGGTTTTCCCTTCTTCCCACCCCTCAAGATGGCTCTGTGCTCTCAGGTGTGTCTGACTGTTCCCTTGTTTGATATAAACCATTAGATATGTCTAAAGCAAACAGTGGAGAAGTGCAGAGAGAAACGATTCAGGTAGCATGGAACCAGTGAAGGTTTTTTTGGAAATTTCCTTCATTATCCTAACTCATGTGACTAAAGATGGCAGTAAAAATTATTTAAATTCCATCCTGGATGTATTATTGCTGGCAGGGAGATAGACGTAGGGGAGAGTCAGGATATGCACAAGATCTGAAATAGTATGGGACAGCCTGGAAATGCAAATGAAAGGTAACATTGGCGGTTACGTTGGACCCATCCTAATCTTTCTGATCAGGTGGACTTCCTTCACAAGTAGCCCTGAATTCCTTTTATAGCAAAAAGTCAAATACCATGAACAATATAAGAGCGGTATGGGAGGCCCATTCATACATTAGGACGGCAACCTGTGGGTGCAGGCTAGAACTGGCTTTTTGTCATTGATGAGAGGAAAAGCTAGATCGTGTTTCTCATTCATGCACTATGAATTTGTGAATCCAACATGCAAGAACACTGTTTTATTAAACTTGTTCTCTGCTAACACAAACTGTGTGCTCTGTGTGGTACTCTTATTGTTTATTATAACCTTGTTGCAAAGCTTGAAACTTTTCTCTACAGAGTTTGTTCCATGGGGCAAAGCACAAAATTCTTTAGAAACAGGAGGGATCAAGGAAATAGTCCCAACAACCCTTGCATGCACGCACACTGATTTACATAAGCAGCTATTCATATATGGAACTAAACACTATTTCATCTTTTACTGTGAGCCAGAAACCTGTTCGACCTATTCAGTTTCTGTCAGTAAATACACATAACATTTGAAATATGTTAATGCTTAATAGCCGCTGCCAGGTGACCTGATAGACTACCTCCATACTTCTCCAAGTATGATACGTGGAGACAGGTCATTTTCAGCTCCCCTTGTTAAAGAATTTCATGGGAACATCCCACTTCAGAGGTACCTTTGGGGCATTTATTGTACTATAACTCTAACTTGAATACATCACCCTTTATGCTCTTCTAAAGCGATTTCCTAGCAAATTAATGCAGGCCATAATGTAGCAGTGCTACTGACAATCAAGCAGTCCTGCTTGTCATTCAGAAGCCTGATCATGTCATCTCATGAGGTGGATTGCAGGTTGAATAGCTGACTGTCAGCTTCAGGTGATGGAACCAATTTCTGTTTGCTCCCTTCAGCAGCTAGCACGTGCTGCAGTGAAAGGTGAATGCACAAAATAAATAGTTCAATATAGGTTTTAAATTTGTGTGAGTGTTATTCTTAATAAGCGCCTACAGTTCATCTTCATGTCAACCTCAGTCTTGGCTGATGAGATGGAAAAATAGGTGCTCACCCAAAAGAGAGGTCCTTGCAGTTTGTGGGTACACTTGGAGATTTTTCTGGTGCTTCACAGATCCTTTCCCCTACTTGTGTATTACCGTAAAAAAAGTGGAAGTTTACCCTGCAAAAATACCCCATTAGAATTGTTGAAAGGCCTCATTTTATAACCCTAATAAAACCCTGTGCTCAGCAATGCTGGGGCGGGGGGGAGAGCAAAGTGTATCCAACCTGAAATGCTGGGCTGTAGTCTCTTGTGAGATTTTTTTTATGGGGTTATTATTCCAAAAGTGGTTCTTATATCTAAGCAAATAGTATTTAATTTCACCCTTGAACCTTTTGAAATTTGAATGTGATGGATTTATTTTCTCTGCACATCCAGACTGTTCTTCAATTGTTTTGAATGGGTTTTTGTTTCTTTCCTGGGCTCACCAGCAGCTCACGTACCACTTCAGGGAGTAGCAGCCTTGTAAATTTTGTTCTCTTTTTCCCTGCATACAACAGCCAAGCTGACAGGCACAGTAGGGCTCAGCATCTCTCACTTTCTGTGTTCGCATGCATGCTGCTTTGTTACTGTGGTGTTCCTCATGAAAAGTGCCATTAACAGATTTCCTCTTCATCTCTTTAATTGGGCTTTCTCTTTGGCAAGCAACTAATGTGAAATTAAAATGATATTTCAGGCAGCATTGCAAAGCAAACAGTAGGTGGGGCTGAATTTTGGTACCCACAAACCTGAGTCAGGTTTTATTTCAGTGCTATAAAAGCTTCACAACAGGAGGGAGAAAATACAGAAAGAGTCTTCAGGCATCTCAGCACAGTGAGCAAGAGGTGACACTAAGGAGGAGGAAGAGAGGCTTGTTCACAGCTACTGTTTTAAACACAGCATATTAGGTATATTAGATAGGTATTTTTAGAAAAATCAAGAGTTCTCACAGTATATAGCCAGGCCTCAAAAGTGCACATAAAAGGGGCCAAAACATCCCCATTGTGCAGTGAAGTGGCACCACAAAGAGCATAAAAATCACTAGGCTAAATAACCAAGGCTAAATGACTTTCACTCAAAGGTTGATGTAAACAACAGAAGGGAGCAAGCAGTCTCTGAAAATCACATAAACTACTCAGAGAAGTTTTATAACCTATCCTCTAAGGATATTCTCTCTATCTAAAAGCCAAAGCAGCAGAGACTTTGCTGTGTCATACTCCTTGTCTTTAGGTATATGGGAAATTCCAAAAATTATGACGCTTCTTTGACAAAGAGTTGCCTCCTTCCTTAACAAGACTAACTACCTGTGCCTCAATAAATGACTTTTTATGTTGCATTTGATTAGACCTAGCTCACCAACCATGTATTAGCAGGAAAGCGCTGCCCACGCATGCAAGCTTAATGCACGCAGCTCTTGCCGTCAGAGACCATTTTGGAAAAGATGTGCAAAGCAATCCAGCCACCTGCACTCTGATACCCACTTCATGCCAGGAAAACTCCTCTACTCACAGGGACATGGTCTGGGTGTCAGGAGGGAGGCTGGCACCAGGTGCCCACCCCTGTGCCACTTCAGCTTTGTCCCTGCTGCTGCTCTGTCTGCAGAGTCTGGGGCAGGGGCTTGGGATGGTCTGGTTCATTCCCGGTCTGGAATAGCACAAAAAAAGCAGAGCTGGGAAGATGTCTGAGGTCTATATTAGTACTTTGAGTGTATGCATCTCCACAATTCAGCTAAAAATTTTGGCAGTTTGGGAAGAAAAGCTCAATTTTAGAGAACTTTGGCATATGTCAAAAACTCAATATCCCAATGCATTGCCCACCATACGCCTTTAGTGAAGTGGTTATTAAGATGACTAAACCCTAAATTCCTTCCTTTGCATAGGGGTCTCATGCCCTGAACTCTATTTACCCTGGTTTCTCTGCCACTGGGGATGTGTAGCTGTGGTAGCATGTGCCCCTGGGCTCTCCAGGAGAGCCAGCAGCTTCTCCATGCGAATAGCAGCCATGGACTGAAGCAGCTGCTAACTCTGCAAATGGTGTTTCATTTCCAAAGCTCCAGCTGAATCTCACCACTGCAGATGCAAGATCTGGTGGAGGTCTGAGGAGGCAGAGCTTTGTGCTGGTTTTTGTAGGTGCCCACCACCCTCAGCTGACACAGAGCAGGACAGTCTTCTGGAAAAGGTGCTGCTATCCCCATACACCTGACAGTCCCATTCCTTGATGAATGGCAAAAGGCTTTAAGCCTTTTTAGGGGGTTTACATGACTACTTTTTACTATGTTAGAATAATGGTTTCCATAGTAACAGCCATGTGGGCCAGCACATACCCCATCTCTGGAGATATGTTGTGGAAGACTTTTGGAGATTAAAAATCCCCAAATGCCCGGGGAACTGCTGCACATCCACAGGGAAAGTACTCCTGCACTCCATAACCTCTCCCTTTGCTAGATTTCAACACATCTAGCTTACAATTTTATTGTTCCAAATAAACTTCTTGTTGTTTGACTGTGAGGACCTCCAGAGAGACCCATCACACAATGACAGCATCTCCCATGTCAGCTGCAGTGTGTGATAAGTCTCTGGTGAGATGCAGCAGCTCTTTTCCTCCAGGAATGGGGTTTGATCTCTTCCTACTTTCTGCTAGTCTAAACCCAAAAGTATTGAATTGCATTCTGGAAGCCGTGTTGCTGTAAGAGCCCTTCTAGTTTTATCACTCGAATTAAAATCATACTGTCTTCGAGCCTTGAATTCAAAATGGCAATGTCTCTGCTGCTTAATGACAAGGTAAGGGAAGCGGAGCTGGTGACTGCTCCCAACAGCACAAGCAGAGGGAACAGCATCACTCATCCTGTCACGGGGGAGAAATGTCTGCTGTCAGGAAAAAGAAACGCAGAAACCCTCTCTGCCCACAGCAATGCAGCAGTGAGCATGCAGGCAGCTGCCTGCGTGGGAGTTGGTGTGTGCCCCAGGGCCAGGGCAGCCACAGTGAGGCTTCCACACTCTGGACTGCACGGGTGGCTTGGTCCTGGGCAGCTTTGGGTGGAGTCGGCTTGTTTTAACCCATGTGAAAGACAACCCACATGGTTGGAGTTGGTTTCTTCCTTTATAAACACAAGAGTTATATTTGTGCTGGGGAAAAGGGAGACATTCACCAAAAAGCCCCCCCGTCCCTGCCAGGATGAGCAAGCAGATTCCCAATGGCCAAATACCATCAACACTGATGCCTCCACCATCACGAAGTTGAGCTTCCCCCTCAGCCCCTGTCCCTGCCTTCCTGTGTCCCAGGCACATCACAAATTCAGGCACCTTCACCAGGGCTGCAGCTTCATTCACAAGAAGCTGAAGATTTATTCTTTCCAAGACAAGACCCCGAAAAATACCAGATTGCAAAATACAGATGTTTATAGTGACTGAAATACTCAGTGACCAGGAAAACCCTCACATGAGCTTTCTTTTTTAATAAAGCAAACTGCTCTGCCTTGTCATGTGAATTAATATCCCCGCAGCATGGCTTTGTCTATTATTCCTTGCTGATGTTGTTTTTGATCACTACTAGACAAAAATGAAATCTTGGATGCTTTGGGGCTGCTGTTAGGACAGATTCAATGAGATGAAAACTCATTTCAGGAAATACCACTGAAGCCAGTTTTTGTTTTAATTTCCAGGGACACACAGGGTTCCAATTCCCTGGAGTCAGGAGGAATTGCAGTTGAAGAAAGGCACACTGAAAACACACTGAAAGTGTGTCCTTCCAATCCCCCAAAGCAAATGTCACTTAGAGGCATTGCTGTTATGCCTCTCAATCACAAACTCTTCCTTTTGAAGGCAACATTTTGGCAGTCCAAGTCCCTTTCTTCACAGGCTTTTTGAATATTAAATGGTCTCTGGGCACAGACAGGAGCCAGGGCTGTAGCACCCTGGCACACTTCCTACTCGCTGCACCCACAGCCTCTCCTTCTGTCCCTCAGTCCATCAGTCTGTCCCATCAGTTGTGTCTCCAGGTTACCCAAAACCACTTTTCAGTGGCTGTTTCTCTATAGTGCTCATGGCCTCGCAGGCAAGTCCCCAGCTGAAGGGGAGCCCGGGGACTTCACCCTGCGCTGAGGTCCTCTGCTGACTCTGTTATGGGGTAACCTCCTTTCTCTTCTTGAGTTCTTGTCCCCACATCTCCAGCTGGGAGGTGTACTTGGTTGGGGAGGTGGTATGAACATCAGGTAACATTCTGTTACTCAACACTTGTAATTACACAACCAGCCTAAGGCAAATAGTGCCAGACCGGATGATTTGCACTGTGTAAATCACTGCTTTTCGCAATCTGTTTGGTTCAAACCCAAGACAAATCTGACTCTGCATCTGAAGAATCATCTTCGAATTTCAGCACATGACTGGTGTCCACCAAGTCTCATAGCTACATCTGATCAAGAAAAAAAAAGTACTTTTCCCCGTATGTTTACAGAAGGAAAAATCCATATTTGGAAACAGTTTGATAGAAAAAGTCGGACACTCTGTTATTGAATATAACCCAGATTAACAGTGACAGACTCTGGGATTTTCTTAGAGGAAAATAAAAATCCAAACAATTTCTAAATGACATTTTTCTGAAAAAAATAAGCATTAAGGCAGAGACCAAAACTTTTGCCCACACTGACCTTGCCCTGCAGTGCAGTGGCAAGGGTCTGGGTGTCCTGAGTCTCCTCCACAAGGGAGCAGGGTGGGCAGGCACGGCTCTCTCCTTCTGTCACTCCTGCTGTGCCAAGGGAGCTTAAAAGGCCAAGAAATTCATCCCCCTTCCATTTCGTTTCAGCATTTCCCCAGCTTTCTCTGTATAGGCATCGCACACAACACTTCAGGGTTATGACCCACAGCAGGGTTTTATAAACACTCACACAAGTAATAATAAAAAGCCCAGACCATCCCCATCTGGGTATCTCACAGAAATGGATTTAAGACCCCATGGTCTTTAAATAGTGTGCTACAGACAGGACAGAGCCCACAGAGAGGCTGACCAAATCCCACCACCGCAAGGTGGGGAGAAGGCCTATGATGCTCTACAGCCCAAAACTGCCTCTCAGCCACCTGCTTCAGCGTTTTGGCCCAGTTTCATTCTTGATGCCTTCACCTCCCCAAAGACTTCCAGATTAGAGAAATAAACAAATTAAGTTTGCTGCCACATCAGCCCCAAAAACCCACAGCAAGGAAACGGTGCTTGGAGCTGACATTCTTAGCAAGACCCAGTGAAGCTGTCCACCATGTGTGAGGCTTGCTGGGTTGTCTTTTTATGTGCAGGTCAGCATCAGTCATCTGCAGTATAAACACAGTGATGCAAACATACCAGTGAAGTGATTCAGGAACTGTGGAGTGAAAAAACTTATGCCTTCCTCCCATCCAAAACTGTAGGTTGGGAGGGGAGGAGACAGCTGAGAAGAGTCCCAGTACCTTCGGGAAGCAAAAAATATTTGTATGGTGTTCATTTTAATTACCCTGTGAGGGAGCACAGCAGCCTGGGTGAGTCTCCTGCTATCCCTCGGCAGGGTGTTGTTTCAGAATAGTAAAATACAGCAGAACAAATACCAACCCACGTGGGAGTTTCTGAAACTCTCCATCAAGTCTTTCCTCTTTCCCCAGATAACCCAAGTTCTCTTACATGGCCACTGCAATTTCACCTTCATTTAGAACAGAAGATACTGAAATGGAAACTTGGGCGGGGGGGAAAAAACCCTTCCAGACTGAAATCAAAACAAATCGCTTTTTTGCATATTAATAAGTCTCCTGATTGAAAGTTGTAGCTGTTCAAGGAGGAATATCAACAGTAGCTGCTGCTAATTTAAGCCTGGCTAATTAAAAGCAAAACGAAAAAAATTACTCCCATAGAAACAGCCGCATACAAAATGCACTCACCCAGCACATTTCATCAAGCTCTGCTTATTATATCTGGGTTTAGGGAAACAATCCCACTGCTTTTTTACTCTCTTTCTGGGCTGGGTTTTCCCACTGCACATTGCCTCCAGCACCCTGCCCCTCTGCAGAGCCAGCAGCAGCAACCAGCAGGACCTGCAGGACATCCACAGCTGCGACCTGTTTGGGGCTTTGACTAGGCTGTCACCAATGGCGTGGGGCATTGAGTCAGGACCACCCCTCCCTGTAAGGATTGACACCTGCCAAAGTGCCATCAGGAACTTGTCCTAGGTGTGCTCTGTCCCCTTACCCAGCTCACTGGGTAGAAACAATAAACTGTAGCAGCCCCAGAAATGACCCCCTAACCACATCTCACCAGTCTGGCTATAAGGGTAGTGTGGGCTATTGTGGCAAAAGGCCTGCCTGCTACAGCAGGGACAAACGGCATTCATCTCCATTCCCCACTCCCTGGCGACCAAGGTGGTCATCTCAACGCAGCAAGCTATCTGGTCACGCACAAGCCTGCTTCCCCCCATAACTGATTACAAACCAGTCATAGAATCATAGAGTCCTTAAGGCTGGAAAAGAACTCCAAGACTGAGTCCAACCCTTGGTGGAACACCACCATGTCAACTAAATCACAGCACCAAGTGCCACATCCAGCCATTTCTCGAACACTTCCAGGGATGGTGATGCCACCATTTCCCTGGGCAGCCCATTCCAATGCTTAATCACTTTTTCAGTGAAGAACTTTTTTCTGATGTCCAACCTAAACCTCCCCTGGCACAGCTTGAGCACATTTTTCCTTGTCCTGTTGCTTGTAACCTGGGAGTAAGAGGCCAATCCCCATCTGGCTACTCCTCTGGCTACTACCTGAAAGGAGGCCTTTCAGGTAGGAGCAAAAAGGTCTCCCCTGAGCCTCCTGTTCTCCAGGCTAAACAATCCCAGCTCCCTCAGCCACTCCTCATAGGACTCGTGCTCCAGACCATTCACCAGCTCTGCTGCCCTTCTCTGGATTCAGTCCAGACCCTCAATGTCTTTCTTGCAGTAAGGGGCTCAGAACTGGACACAGGATCTGAGGTGTGCCCTCACCAGCGCCAAGTACAGAAGGACAATCACTGCCCTGGTCCTGCTGGCCACACTATTTTTAATATAAGCCAGGATGCCATTGGCCTTCTTGGCCACCTGAGCACACGCTGGCTCATGTTCAGCTGGCTGTCAACCAGCACCCCCAGGTACTTTTCCACTGGGCTACTTTCCAGCCACTCTTCCCCCAGCCTGCAGCAATTTCATTTGACATCAGCACATACAAACGATGCAGAAACTCGGTGAAAAAAATGAATGCAGACACAGTGTAGGAGGAAAGAAGGCTGTATCCCTCAATGCAGAGCACTGGCGGTGTCCAGCAGGAGTCAGGAGAGTGGGTGGCAGTGAGATGCCACTTTCCCCAAGCCACAGTTTTGAAACAGAGCTATTGTAGGAAAAGCTGCTGCTGGGCTCTCATAAACCCACCAAGAGCTTTACTTTAACAGCTCGGAAGCATAAGGCTTGGGCAGCATTGCTGCTTATGTTCACTTGTTTTAAAATAGGTGAGGGGAAAAGTTGAGTCCATAACCACAGGTTCTACACAGACAGGGGATACCTGCAGTCAGGCAGTGCCCATCCACAGCTGCTCTGTGAGGCAGCGGCCAGCCAGACTCATTTCCTTGTTACCCCCTTCTCCCTGAACAAGGTGTGGGCTCTGCAGCCCAAGCAGGGAGGAGAAATATCTCCATAAGTCTGCTGTCAATCAGACTGTGAATCAGAATGTGCAATTCAGTGCACATTCCCACTGAAATGAGAAATGGGGTTCTGTTCTCCTTCTTTCCCCTTTTTTTTTCTTTTACAGTTATTTATTTTGTCTCTTTGAATTTGCATCCCAAGGGCTCTTGTATGACAGAATGTAATAGTATTAGTCACCGTTTTACACATTAGAGAACATAATATTTAGTGTTCATAACAATTTCTAGCTTAAAAGTGCCACACAAACATTAAAATATACTGTACTTTTTCCGATGTTTTTAAGGGATAACTTGTTCTTGCCTGAAGCTATACAACCTTCTTTTTTATTATCCCTCATGAGAACTGAGGTGTTCTGTCACCACCTCTGTCACACAAGACAATGCCAGTTTTATGGCCCCTCCCTCAGAGCAGCTCTGAACAAAAGGAACTTCCCTGGCTCCTTCTTCTCCCCATCCATTCACAGTTCCCACACACCTGCCATATTCCTGGCTCCTGAAATCCAGCAGACAGCACCAGCAGCAGTCAATCATTCTTTACTTTGGCAGCTTGTCCTGCTGCCTGTACGATAAAAACTACAAGATATTAAATTTCTTTTTCCTTTTCTGCTGATGCTTTGGTCATGCTGCCAATAAGCTCATTCTCTGCCGGGCAGTAGAGATGCAGGCTGTAACCCACCTCACAGCCCCGTGGTTTGAGGTATGATAGGGACCAGGGGCTTGCAGCAGGTACAGTGGGGGTCTGCAGAGCTCCTGGAGGTAATGGTGAGGCTGCCCTGCATCCTTCTGGGGATGAAAAGGACCTTATCCAATAAATCTGTTCCCTGAGAGGAATACTGAATAGATCTAACGGAAAAGCAGTATCTATCATGTTTATGTGGCAATATCCAACTTGTGATACAGTCTCATAAATTTCACTAGTGTATTTCTGAGACCAGAAGAAATACAATCTATATAATTAGTGACATAATGTTTTACATGCTATGGCATTATATGACTTCTTAGTCGCACAGAACAGCTTATGAAAAGTGGTTAAGAATTTAAAATCTGTTCTCTTCACATCAGTGATTTTTCTACCTGCAAGAGTCTGAAGTTTTTCAGGATCTATAAAGCTCCTCCAAGTGTTCTGCAAAAGAGAACTAAGATAAATGAGCTCGTCTGTTACTCAGTATATGTCTGCATATATCACCTTTCCAAAGCACCTCTGCTTTTGGGATTCCCAAATCAAAAAACACCTCTTAATGTTACACCTCAAAAAACATTTTTTGATCCTGTGCATAACAGGTCTTAATCTTGCCGTCAATTTTACTGCCTTTAGACAACTGAGAAAGGAAGATTAAAAATACTGTCTCAGTTGGAGACATCACACAGGATTTGTATTCATTCCCCAACTGTGATTTGTAGTATGATGAATTCTCAAGAAATACCATAGCTTGGCAACTGTATTCCCGAAAAAGAACGATTTGAGCTGGATAGGATCTCTCCTGGGTCATCGAGCTTGCTGCCCAGTAGTGATGGCTATGCCGTGGCCTTGGTGGCACTGAAAGGTCTTCCATGGAAGAAAAACAACAAAAAGTCTGTCATGGTATGTATGTCACACACACACTAGATTTGACAAACCGAAAATCCCAAATCTAAGAACAATGAAGCATATAAATATGCCAATTCAGGAGTCATAACAATCCACAGTTTCCACAAATTGCACACATTTTTCTTCCACCAGCCCCAGCCTTACACGCCTCATGCATTTTAATGCACACTTGCAATGCAAATGAGTTTCCAATAATTCCTGTTTGTCAGCTGAACAAAAACCAGAAGTCTCAACCAGAAAAAGTTTCTTCAGCCTCAACAGAAGATCAGCTGTGTCTTCAGCCTCAGCCTCTGCAGGTGAGTCAGTGCCTGAGCTTTGGGAAAGAGAGGGCTGGGACGCTGGTCCTCAAGCATGCTGCTTTGGGAGGGGTGGAAAACTTGCAACAGGGAGTTTTTTCTCTCAAATTAAATTTCTTGTCTGTGTGGAATTGCCAGGTAAAATGAGTTCTGTAGGCCACTTTAAGAGGACTAAAACATGCTGCCTCTTGAACCACCAGAGAAGCACCCAAAGTTTCTACAGTGTTCAGTGAGCTTGCAGACATCTCAGCTGAACAGGAACCAGAAACCAGGGCTCATATGAGACCAGGGCTCATATAAGCCCATGGGACCCTGGGCCCTCACCTCCTTCCTTAGTGCAGGCAGCCAGTGGACTGGCCCTTGCCACACTATTTCATCTGATGTCTTCTGCTACTCCCTTAATCTTATTTCATGATGAGTGGGGAAAAAAAAACCCATCAAGGTTTGTATTTCACCAAGGGCTTTGTAAAATCACTCATTTGCAACAGATGTAAGCACGGATGGACCCAGCACAGCTTCTCCAGCCACTTATGAAAGTCTCCCCAGTCTGGTTATGGAGGCATCAAGTTCCATACATACATGTGCATATCCCTCCTCTTTTCCTGGCTGTCTGCAGGGACAGAGCCCTGTGATGTAATGTTGCCATTACCCTCCTGCATCTCCAGAGCTCAGCTACTGGCGAGAAGCTGCCTGTAACTTGCCCCAGTAAGACTGGTACCCACTCTCAAACTCTCTCCTTTCCTGTCAGATTTAAGGAGTGTCTTGTCAAATTGATATTTGTGTATTTGATCACCTCAAGGGGAAAATATGGGTACAGAAAGGAAAAGACACCTCTAAGCTAGTTTTGATTGACTACCATGAAGTGCTTGTCAGTGTGCGCTGGTGTAAGTCACAGCAGCACCAGTCCAGGGTGCAAACCAGCTGTGTTTGGGGTCTTCACGGGGCTCTGCCTCTAAACCTGTAAAGTTGGAAGCTCTGTTTTGCAAGATAATTCAGCCTGGGTCATAGGACAAGTTGAGCTCGATGAGCCTGACGTGCTTGAGCAGGGAAGCTGGACTTGGTGACCTCCAGTGGTTCCTTCAAACCTCACCCATTCCGCGACGTTTAGATATAAAAACAGTTTGGTGCAAATTATGTACTGTATTCTCTCTGTTTAAACTGCATTTTATCACAACCCCTACTACATATCTGTCTCCACCGTAAACCAGTGGTCTTTGCTCCCAGGCTGCAGGAGAGTTCTGTTTGCTTCTGTGATGAAGCAAACTCTCTGTGCAAGCATAATTTCCAAACTCCTCCCAAGCCTTTCTCTTTTCTCCAGTCACTCAGGAAGCTCCCAGGAGGCAATGTGATCACCTCAGCTCCAATTCACTTCTTCAGCAAAACAAAAAAAATAACTATACATAGTACAGCCACATCCCATTACTGTGAGAGTACAGAGGATCTCTGCGGAGAGGACCACTGGAGCTTGGATGTATGGGATCAGGTCCACTCATATGTGGGCCGTGAAAAGATCAGCTACATGAACTATTCTCATCTTTGGTTACATCCACTAAGCCTGTGGAGTACGGACTTGACCCAGGGAACCAGAGGCCTATCACAAGGTCACCGTTTTGAACACTCTTACCAGCTGTGCTTGCACAGTCCTCCCCCGAAGTAGTCATGGGGTTCCTAACTTGCTGATACTTAGTTGTGTCATAGTTTAACCCCAGATGGCAACCAAGCACCACACAGCCCCTCACTTGTCCTCAGTCCCAGTGGGATGGGGAGTAGAATTGAAAAAAAGTAAAAACTCATGGGTTGAGATAGTAATAATTGAAATTAATAAGAATTGAAACAAAGTAAAGTATAATAATAATAATAATAATAATAATAATAATAATAATAATAATAATAATAATAATAATAATGGTGGTGATTACGTTGTTTGTTATTATTATTGCTATTATTTAATGAAAGCAGAAAAAAAACCCATGAAAAATAAATCCCAAGTAAAACAAGTGATGTTTGATACATTACAGTTGTTCACCACCCATTGACTGATGTCCAGCCCATCTCTGAGCAGAGATTGGTACCTCCTGGCCAGCTTCCCCCAGTTTATATGCTGGGCATGATGTTCTGAGATATGGAATATCCCTTTGGCCACTTCTGATCAACAGTCCAGGCTATGCTCCTTCTCAGCTTCTTGTGCACCTCCTCACTGGCAGAGCATGGAAAATTGAAAAGTCCTTGACTTAGTGTAAGCACTGCTCAGCAACAACCAAAACATCAGCTTGTTATCAACTTTATTCTCACACTGAATTCAAAACACAGCCCTGTACCAGCTATTAAGAAGAAAACGAACTCTATCTCTCCTGAAACCAGGACAAACTGGAGATCTTTAAAGTATTTATTTTTTGCAACAGGTCAAAAGTGCAATAGGGAGCACAAATCTAGAAAGACTAGTCTAAGAAAGACTTCTCCAGCTTTGGGACAGACATTTTCTAAAGGCTTAACTGGATGCCCATACCCACTGGGTACCCAGCACTCTCCATATTAACATTTGCAAATGACGCTATGAGGTATTTCAGTTCTTTTAGGGCAGAGAGATTTCTCTGGAAGGCAAACCAAGTAGGCTGTGATACACTGCTCTGCCTCCTCCCTCAGCAGCTCTCTGTAGAACCTGGATATTGCACTGACAGGCAGCTGGTGAACTGCAGGCAGAAAGAACAGCCAGTTTTTAAGTTGCTGATTCTTATGCAAAAAGTGGGTGCATGGAGGCACCTAAGATATAACATGAGGTTAAAACCAGGTCCTGACCTTGCCCTGGCACACAGAACAAGCAGGTAATTCATGGGTTACTGTCAAGGGGCTTTGCTCCAGTGACACACTTAGAAAGCAGCTGTGAGGGGGTGAATCCTCCCCAGTGCAACACAGCATCAGGGCTGTTCGGGTTTACACTGTACCTCTTAAAGAGATGGTAGAAACTGCTCAATTTCTGTTACTCTGCCCAACCCACAAACCTAAAATAGACTCTGGAAAAAGCCACAGACTCGTGACCCCCTCTCGTGCAGACTGAATTAAAGATATAATTGAAGGAGCCCTATTGGCAAAGCTAAATGTCTATACATACTGTGTTTGGACAATGCAAAGAACTCATAAAAGGCACTGAATGGCTTTAAAACTATAGATACGTGCCACCTGAAGAAGCAGGCATTCAACCAGAGCCTATTCATTCCCTGTGACCCAAAAACCAGATGCAGGGCTACTAACTGAGCAAACCAAACAGGAGAAGTAGGCAACAAAGAGAATTTGGAGTGACTAAAGATCAGAATGAGTAGAGAGGTCATAAAATAAATAAGGAGATAAGGACCAGACGTGAAGCAGAGACATCACACAGAGCATCAAAATGAGCAATTGCCAGTGGGCAGCACATCCATCACAAAGACATAGTATATCGCAGGGATCTCACAAGTGACCAGGGGAAGCAGAAGAAAGCCCTGTACTGCTACAGGACCTGCTCCAGGCAAGGGGTTGTCACTCCTCCAGCAGCAAATAGGACTATAGGTGAGGAAAACAGGGGTATAGGTGAGTACGAGCGGTCTCAGCCTGATTCCGGGAGACAGTTAATTTAATGCTGCTCACAGCATAACTGCAGCAAGAATGCAGAATTTCAAGTGTCAAGTAAGTAAATTTGTATTAAAGTAACTGCAATTATACACAGCCTGCACTCACTCCCACGGGAGGCTGTGGCAGGTTTGTGATGGACTTCACTGAGAGCAGAATTAGGATGATAATCGATACAAGCACAGCCATCATTTTGCATTTTCTTGTAGCTGCCAAACCTACCATAGCAAAAAGCAAAGGGCTTTTTAGATTACAGAGCAAAGGCCTGCAGAGATTTCAGCTAGGCTCTGAATAACGGCATGTGATCAAGTCCTTTTGTGAGCAAAAAAATGAGAATTTCCCAATACGTGCATGTAATTCCAATGCTGTGATAAGTTATTTGTTTCACCGCTAGTAAGATCATCGCACAGTGTTCAGTGGCACAGAAGGTTTTGGCCAATCAATGCATTTTTGATTTCTCACCTCTCATCTAAATACTGGTTTGTGCCTCAACTGTGTCAGCAGCAAATGTATCTCTGGTCTAACAAAAGAAAAACTAATTTTAGTGCTGTGAATAACTCACTGTGCTCAAAAATTAACCACTTCCTTCAATTATACAACCAACCAGGTAACTGAAAAAGTAATTCGATTTATTACGAATTTGATTACGAATTCGAGGAAAAAAAAAGGTAATAACAGAAACAACAGCAGTTTGCTCATCCAAATGGCAGGGGGCCAAAGGGGATTAATGGGAGGCAACCAGGGCTGCAGGTAGACACCAAAGGTTGCTCCATCAGTGCATCTGAAGTTCTCAGAAGAAAAAGACTTGCTGAGCACCACTACCACAGAAAAGCTGAGGCTGTGAGACTGAAGGCGTGATTACACCGGTGAGCGGCCAGTGCAAAATATAACTGTACCTTCCCAGATAACTGCAGTGTATGCCATACTTCTGATCTGAAGATTATGAGGAAAATCCCCATTTGACTGCTCTGCCTGACTAACCTGAAGAAATAAAAAGTTCTCTAAACAGAATTTATTTCCAAGTAATTACTTTGACCTCCTTCAGGATGAGCCAGTGTTTGCCAGGGGAACCAATACACAGGTCATGCTTTGGCTTTCAGGTGCTCCAGGAGGAGCTGAAAGACCTGAAGGAGCTTGAAATGGAGAAGAGGCTGTATCCAGCAGCAGGGCATGCAGAGACCTGGCCCCAGGCAGGGCTGAAATCCATTTTTCACAGTGCTGGAATTAGAAAAATATTCACATGCAGAAAGTGCCTCCTGTAGTGTCTATCGTAGAGATTGGCCAGGAGCAGGTGATGACAGCGAGAGAATAGGGGAAAGACAGTAGGACAGCGGCAAAGAAAATCTTTAACTTAAGCTGCATTTGCAAACTGTTCAAAAAGAAGAGAAGGAAGGTAGTGATGATGACATGAGACTGTAGGCTGGGGAGTTAGCAGATTTTTTACCTCTGCTGCATGTTGAAGCTCAAGGGAACTGCCAGCCTGCTCTCTGCTCCATGCTGCTGCACAGCAGGGGTGACAAACCAGGGAGTGGACCTTCATGGTGGCTGTTCATGACAACAGGGAGTGGAAGACAGAAAAGGGTACCCAGCTCCCTAATTTCTTACCGGTCCCAAAGCAATCACCCTACTCTGTAACAAGCAAAATCCTTTCACGAAGGGCTCTCAGGATTTCTGCAGTTTCAACAATCTTTGGGTTCCGTCTGTAGTCTTGGGGAGATATAGTCTCCTTTTCCTAAACTAACCTCTTCACTGCAAAGTCTCCTTCTCCATTGAATCTAGATAAAACCATTCCTCTTTCCCTTGCATCCCTAGTTAGAGGGGCTCACTGCCCCCTTGGTTCCAGGGAGCAGAATGGGATATGTCCTTCATTGCTCCCGCACCTTTGAGAATTTCTCCCAGGAAGACAGAGACGAGCAGAAAGAGTTTATGCTCACTTATTCCCTGACCCTGTGAGGATGTGACACTGAGATGAAGGGCTGAGACACTTCCAAACTGTCCTGAACTTACCACACTGAATTCAAAAAAAAATGCCAGCGCCTGGAAAAGTGCACTTTTCTCCCCTCCCCACCTGCTTTCACCTGCTTGCAGTCAGGAGGAAGGATATGGCTGAAAAATGGTTGCACAGTTCTCTTGGTAGGAAGTCCTGTTAATATTCAAATTGATCGTTGGGATTAAAAGGGTTTCAATTCTCAGCACTTTGCTCTGTGTACACTCTCTTTTGACAACATGATGTCCTATTGAAGCTATTCCGCAAATCTTTTTGCTCTGCATGCGGGAGGTGTGATGGGCAGATTTGGCTCTTGCCTTGTGCCCTCAGACACAGCACAGGGATAAGGGGGGGTCATAGCTGATCTCTGCCTCCCACTGGTTGCCCTGGGGTCAGCCAGATTAATGTTTGCATTTTGTTTGACTCATTCACTACACTATCAGCGTAACCCAAGACAACACGGGTGACATTTATCGTGAGCTGGCCCCTTTTTCATTAAGAATTGGCCTAAATCCACACACATTTAATGGTAATTGCTAGGCAGGCAGCACAGAGCAAATACCTTTTATTTCAAATCCAAGACAAGTCAGTGCTGGCTGATAGTTTGTTGGCGCTTTCCTACATTAATTAAGTACCTCTCATCTAATATTACATGCGGTCTTTCTGAAAACCTCTAGTGAAAAGTCTATTTGTTAAAAGTGCCAGTTGAAGTCAAAACAACATCCAATATTGCAAATTAGGATTCCAGATTCCAGGATGAGATCTATTAGTCTTTCCCTGTTTAACTAATTAAAAACACGGAGAGACAAAATTTGTTTTGTCATTCTTCCATCCGTAGGAGTCCTTACAGTAGCTAAGAAAAGAAAACAAAATTCCCTTCATTTATCTTAAGATATCGGCTGGCTTACCCATCTGTGAGCAAAGAATGTTTTTGCTTAGCTTGCTTAACTAAATGAATCTTGGTTCACTTGCTTGCAGCTGAAGACAAATTAGGCTGATTATACACGAAAGGGCATACAGTACATCTAGGAATTAAACTGCGACTGGGTATTTAGGATGAATGAAATGAATAGGCAGCAACAGCTTTGCGTGGCTCTGAACAATCAGCAGTCCCCTTCTCTCGCAATCTTTTTTAAGCACTTTCAAAATAATCCTCGGTGTTATTCTTGTGTGTAAGTCGCTGGTTTGCAAGTACGGATTTTTAAAGAAACAAAAAAATCCCCATGCAAACTTTTCCCGCTTTGGAATGGGCAGCATTGCCGAGCTCAGCAGCTTGCTGCGACGCTGCCTTTCCCACTCAGCGGAGGAATTCCTGTCATGCCATGCTGCCGGGCTGCTCCGTGCACAGATCGTAGAGGCAAGCAACAGCATCGCCCCCTCCAGCAGTTTTATTTCCCACATCTCTTACTCCGTAGGACACTGCAGAATGTGGACTGTATCTGCTGCAAGTGCTTGACAGGTGGTATTTCACATTCACCGCTCTCGCTGGTATCGGGAGCAGGCTGAAATAGTGAGTTCTTCACGTGTCGGTGGTTTTCAGTAATTAGCATATTTCAGCCCAAATCACAAACATCCTCCCTTGAAAAGAATGATAATTGGTGACAAAATCCATGGCATGCAGTTACATCAAATGCAAATTCGGGCTAATAAGATAGATGCTGGGCTGCACTAGGAGAATCATTTGCACCACTGTTAGCAAAAGTAATTTTTGCTAACATTTCGGGCATAACGATTTTTGAGAGAACATTTCTAATTTTAGTGTTTATGTGATAAAAGTGGGGATTTGAAATACACAGATAAAAAAAGTCTTATTGGACTGTTCTTGTGGCATACCACTGACCATCCCCTGTATGACTGCTTCTCAGTATGACCATGAAAGATCAATAAATCTGAAACAAACTGGAGATTCAGATGCCCAGTTCCTATTTGAAACACACATCCTCATTTGTTCTATTCCAGATACTTGCTGACATGCAGTAATTCCAGTTTTGTGCTCTCTCCCCTCACTGTGCATGTAAAAGGCAGTCTGGAGAGTGTCTCTGTTTTTTTTGAGCCAGCACAGGCTTAGGTTGATGCTAGCTCCTTTGCAGTGCTGGTTTTACAGCTCCGTGACCTGAGCAAGGGTTCAGGAACGTTTGATCCCGTGATTGGTGTCAACAGGGGAAAGAAAAGCAATCCCTCTAGCAAGAGAAAACATACACATCTTGAATAGTGGGTGTTGGCCATATACTGAAATCAGATGAAAACTGAAAGGCAAATATTTGTACCCAGATAGGACAAACCCGTCTTTTGAAAGCAATAGACAGCTCCTGGGAAAAGCAGTAGAAGTTTGAACTGTATGGAACCCCAGCAAGGAAATTCCCTCAAAGAACACTACTAAAGGTGTTTGGAGCTTGCTGACCGGAAGGTTTTCTACGTTACGATCATCTTAAGCCTTGAGGGACACCTTGGGTGCACATGGGCACTGAAAGACAGAAACACCGCACTTGTGTTACCCACTATGACACACGGGGCCCACGCCAAGGCAAATAGTGAACCCAGGTCCTCGGGGTCTCGCTCACAATTTCAGCCAAAGCCAGCTTTTCTTCCCATCTCTTGTTTCCAAAGTGTGATTGTTCTTTCCATCTGTACTTGCTTTCCTGCAGCTCGGCCATCCTCTCTCCCTGACCATCCCTGCCTGTACTGCCATGGCCATCTTCCCTCCCCAGTACGCGATGACTCAGTTGCAATGGGTGTGATACCTAAAGCCTCCAACACCTGCTCTGTTTCCTACACTCCATTTTAGCAGCATGGACAGTCATGGTAGGCTGACTCTGTCTTCTCATCTCAGCTGCCCTAACACTTATACAAGCTCCGGAGATGCAAAAGAGCGCTTTCCAGACCACAGGCACAAAATAATACCCAAAACTACTGCAGCACCTGCAGACCCAGCCACTCCCTGTCAACAGAAATGTGATTCTCATCTCAGTGAGAAATCAGAACAAAAGTTTTCTTTCAAAGACTTTCTGACTACAAAAACATGGGAAGCAAATATAACAAGTCAAATCCCCAGGCTGAGATAGCATTGTCAACACAAGGCAGGATATGGCATTTGGTGTGAACTGGACGCCACCTTATTAAAAGCTGATAGGTGCTCATGAATATAAGTTAGCAGTTTACTTTTATCTAACGGGGTTTTTTTCCTCTGAAATGACAGGCTCCTCTTTTAGTATATAAACTTGGTTTCGATGTATTGATGTAACACAGGACTTATCAATCATGGGGAAAACAAGACAAACCATCATAATACTGGGGGGTTTGTAACACAATTATTGAGCTTTCGTGATATAAGCATCATAGTAAAATGATTAACTACATACAGGAGTGCAAATCCAGCTTGCTTTTGAAAAATTACATTCCAAACACACACACACATAGACTTCTATAACAGCCAGATAAATAGACATTCAGTCATATCCTAACTCACAAAACATACACCACCAGCAATAAGGGTGATAAACCCTTGTCTAACACTGAACAGCTTTGTCTCTTCCCTCGCTATGATTCTCTACCATGTTGAAAACAATTTTGAATGTACTGCTGAATCCAGGCTCTGAAGTCTGCAGACTGTTAGATCACCGTGCTGTACGATCACCGAATGCCAGATTAAAGTGTACAGAAGCACCATATTGCTCCATTATCAGAAAAGCACAAATACATCTTCGTTCAGTTATTATTTATACAGTTTTAAGAAGCTGAATTTCTTTCCAGAAAACACTGTTTGAGAATTTCCATCCTTGTAACATAGTAATGTTACTGGTATCTAAAGAAAAAAGAAACATAAATGTGGCAATTTGTCTTATACATATTTTGTATATAATTATTAGCCTTTTTAAATTTAGGACAAAGTTACACCCACCAGATGTGTGAGCAATTTGTAAAACAACGGTGCTTTCTTGGTGTCATGAAAGAAGAAATTTAATTTAAATCTTACATTACTGCTGAAATGCATTTAATGTAACAACAAAAAAGAAAATACTCTTAGCAATGTTAATAGCTGGTTTGCTTTAACAGCCATCAGTAACTGATCCTCACAACGACTTCATGTGGCACTGAAAGCTGCAGTACCCCCAGAAGTCTACATGCAGGGAAATCTTAAAAAGCAGTCACACAGGGAGAGAGAAACTAGGATCAGAACAGAAGTAACCGCAGAAGCTCCATTTCTTTTCCAGCCCTAGAGACATGCCAGTCCTCTCATCTGCAGCATCAATGCCACGTCAGTGAGAGCCCGGCAGCCCGGGGAGCTCGGGCTCCTGGGGCTTGGCATGTGTCAGGAAATTCCTCCTCTTTTCTGCTGGCTGGGCTGCAGTGGCTGTGCTGGCAGTAGGAGCAGCTCAGGGAAGGGAGGAGGGAGACGTGCTGCAGGGGCCTGGGAAGGTGGGAAGCACCTGGGAACAACCCAAGTCACACTGGCCTTATGCCTCATAGATGGTTGCAGGAGTTTCTGTGGAGAAATCCAATATACAGACAAACCAGGGAGTGGCTGTTTTCTACGACATGCAAAACCAGGCTGCACAGCATACATGTGAAATGAAACCTTTCTCATGATGGAACTGTAGTCTCAGTTCAGCTGCATCGTTTTCCACTGCTGTTGTATAAAGAATAGCATTTAAAACCTGACATCAGCCCTTTCTGTCATATTTTCTGTCCCCAGACAGATGACTAAACAATCACCCAGGTAAGAGGTTTAATGAGCACTTTGAAGGCTATCTTCACCTAGAAAAGACCCCTGTGCATATATATAAGCTGTGGGCAGAATTTTAAGTGATTCTTGAAAGGCTAGTTGTTAATAATCTAAGATTTCTCATACAGGGTCTTCTCCTCCACTGGAAAACATGGAGGCATTTATAAACTAAATATTTTTTTAAAAGGTTGAAAATTGTGGAGCTGGCATCACTGAGATATGCAGAAAATCAGCAGGGCAGGTCAGCATCATTAGCCAGAAGCACTGGCTGCACCCACTGCTTTCACCATCCCAAGCAGTGGGTAACTGGAAAGCTTCCCTGGGGAATGAGCTCACGGAGACACCAGCAGGTTCCTCATGCAACGAACAGAAGAAGAACGAAGACAGAATTTGGGCTTATTTTGACTAACATTTACCTGCATGTTGTGCATTCAGACACAAAGGGACACCAAACCCCTCCTGAGCCCAGCGTTTGTGTGTCCCTAACACTGAGCAGACATAACCTTGCTGATGTGTGAGCCACAACTGACAGTTTGTAAAAGCCCACTGCAAGGAACAGCAAGCCCTCCTGAAAACATTTCCGAGAATAAAACTGAGTTTTCTACTTTTCTGCAGTGATTTTTGGGTTTGTGCATTCTGGTTGGTACTTCCCAGCAATGTGTGAAGCTGGACATAAATCCTGGACATAATCTCTTCTGCAGAAGCTGGAAAGCACAGACTGCTCCCAACACTCATGACCAAATTTGCAGACTCATTCTTTTCCCAAACCATTAAAAATATTGGGTTGCTAATTCCAATCTAACCAGCAAACCCTTCATCCAGGATTTCCTGGGAATGGCCAAGCGGTTTAGGATGCCCAGAAATCCTCTTTTCTAGGAGGTTCAAAAGCTAGGAAAAATAAGTATGTCAAACAAGGATTTTAAAGGAATAACTAAGGTGGTAGAAAACATGAGCCCAAAATGTTGGCTGTACCCACTATCCTCTAATATTTTCCCTTTCATATTATCAAAAGATCAAGTTCTTAAGCCTGCTGAACTCTGATGGCTAGGAAAACCTGAGCTCAAACAGAAGCTGCTAATGAGAGGCATTTCCTAAAGCTGCTTTAGCAGGTGTTTCCTGCTGAAATGGGGAGGGTCACGAATGGAAATCTCATTTGGAAAGTTTCTAACCCCGAGGATAATATTCAGTGGTGCTGCCACTCTCACTGCCATCTGCACTAGAAAGTGGTTCAGACTGAACTAGATAGCACTTGATCCCACTGAGTGAGCCCAATTGTTTGCATTCTTGCACAAATGTGTGAATGGCAGCCTTCCGGCGAAGCAAATGCTGGGTCTGCTCCCTTCAAAGGCTTTGCCAGTGATCCTTGCCCTGCTGGCTTCATCCTTAATTGGCCTACACGGTGGGGAGCAATTAAAAATAAATGGTAGCTTGCTGTGCTGCTGTAAGGGGAAGTTTTGCAACTCCGGGCGTGAGTGCAGCTACCTTAGTCCATGGCGTATGCCATGCACGGGGAATGGCACAAGGGAAAGGGGAGAGACCTGGCTACTCTGAGTAAGTGCCAAGCAAAAAAAAGTCACACTGTAGTCTGCATAAATCAGCATTAGCTTTACAATTAAAGGTTTGATTGTCTGGGGCCAGAGCATGCTTTCCGTTGTATGTCTGTGGAGTGTGAGAGTGGCATTTCCTATTATGCCCGTCATCCAGAAATGGGATTTTTCATACCATCTTCATAAGACAGTATGCCCCCCTTCAATTCAGTCTCACCAGAGAGAGAAGAATGGCTCTTATCTGCTTGGGAAAAAAATGAGGTTTCTTCAAATGAAACATCCAATACCAGAAGCCGTAAAACTAGTCTTTAATGAAAGACAACTAATCTCAAAGAAAAGCAGTGTCCCATAACTGTGTCATAAGGCTCTCTGAAACTTTAATCATAAGGAGGAAATTTTGAACCAGCAATTAACTTGCCACAATCATCTGTATCAAGCAATGAAGTTTCTCAGATAATTTCCTGCTACTTAATGAAAGTCTGGTATAAGGATGAACTGAAGAAGACAATCATTTATGGAATTAAAACTTGAATTAAAAATACAGATTTTTGCTACACAGCAACCCATATTTCCATGACATTCAGAAGTGGATTAAAGCACAAAAAAAAAGGAGGCGCTGAGAGTCACTTTATTTTCCTTTATTTCCTGAAGATATTTGACACTGAAGGTGATCAGCTTTACCCGGGAACTAACCAGATAACTCATGTCAGCGACAGCCATTTTATAAACATGACATGTGCCATTTCGTAATGATGGGGTTGCACATCATTTTTTGCATCTTGCTGCTTTACTACAAAGCATCTCTGTGCTTCCTGTATCATAAATGTGTGGCACCTTTGGGGACATCTCTTCGTTTCACGGTGGAATAAAAAGGGACGAAGTCTGCTCTAGGAAAATCTCCAGGACATCCTTTTCTTTTACCTCTCTTTGTTGATACTAAATAGAGGCTAACAAAAGGCTTTGCTCAGCTGATACTCTGAAAAATTTGTGATGCCATTTATAAGAGCTTAGCATCTCTGGAAAAAGCTACCACTCTTTTTAAGCAGATTCAGTGAGCATGGAATAGAGCTAGTGTAGGACACACACTTCTCGTTGCACTTGGTTTTATGCCCAGTGTTTAGGAAGAAAATCTAGACATACATCTAAAAATTATTTCTCCCATAGCTAATGTGTGATATCCCGCTGTCTCCAACACACACGTTGGAGTGGGACAGAAAGGTTTACTGGTTATGGCAAGGGCACTGGGACTAGATGGCCTTTAGGGTCCATTCCAAGCCCTTAAAATTCGAAGATTCTATGATTCTATGTACCAGTGCAGTTCAAACTCTGTGATTATAGACAGCTCCCTCCTCCCAGGAAATGACCTAAAAGAAGCAGTACAGAAAGATTTTTTTTTCAGTAGATTTCATCCTCAGGAGGAAAGAGGTTATATAAATTGGATTTCTGCATAGAAGTACCTTGTGTCTTGTGCTGCAGTGTGGCAAACCATCTGAACTGCACTGACAGCATATGATTTACTCAACTGCTGAACTAGGACGTTTATGTGCAAGCATATACATTTGCTATATTGTTTGTAGGCACCTCCAAAATTCACTTTCTCCAAACCTGCAAAATTTCAAGAGCACTAGGATGCTGTGGGGGTGGCAGAGACACTTTTCATGTTCTCTCCATAGAGGACTGGAGAAGATAATGTAATTTCTAATTCTTCAACAAAGAAACATCACTCATCCAAGGCATTTTCCTTCTAGTCCATTAATTCCTGACGCAGTTTCTAAAAGAGAAAAAGTTCAAAATGAAGCAAATCTCTCTAAACCAGATCTGAGCACAGAAACAGTGAGGGGCCAGTTGCTTTGTGATAGTCACAAAGGCAAAGGAGAAAATACTGCAAACCCTGCTATATCTACATGGTCAATGGGATGAAAAGGCCATGGCCTTGCAAGGGAAAAAACATTGAGCTGGTTTGTTTTGTTGCTTGTGAAGATTTCTTACGCTCATTCTATCTGATTACATTCAACACTGACAATCAGTTTTTTTGACTCCAGGATTAAAAAAACTTACTACTAAATAACGTTAGGGGTTCTAATATATTGTTACTCTGACCTTTCTAGTAAGGTCTTTAAAAATCAAGCGGTGTTCCAAAGCACAGGGTAATTCACAGCATTTTGCACATACTTTTTCTTCCTCCCGCATACTCAAAATACAGCATTCAAGTATGAAACATGTTTATATGAGGGACAAAAGATGCCAATGACATGAAGTCTGCCCTAAAAAGTTTGTCTGCTCAGACTATTAGACAAAATCTGTGAGAAGACTTTAATATTAAAAAGTTAGTTTTGCTAGGGCTGGTCTTATCAGCCATGAGGTCACTTATGAGGTCCCTTCCCTACTAGTCAGGACCTCTGACCCTCTATTAGTCACTACATGGGTTACAGACAAATGGTCCTCCATATGCGAGGAGGATATCACCAAAATCATTTCTGACTGTTGCCAGTGTCGTCCTGTTAAAGAAGCACAAGCCAGAGCCTAGTGAAAACTCACCTTTTTTAGTGTTAATTCCTGAGTACAGTGCTTGTGATTACAGTAGCAAAAATGTGATTTTTATAAAGCAAACCATAAAAACTGCAGTTTTGCTTACCTACCTGCTAAGTGCTTTTCACATTTACAAATCGCTCCAAAATAGAAGAGTTGGAAGTGAGACAAAGATTTTTTTTTTATTTCTTTACCAAAAGGTTCTATAATTCCTTAATCAAGAATGAAAGAGGAACACTGCCCTGACCCATCTAAGAGGACTGACAAAATGAAGGTGTACATAATTTCTAGCTCCAGAAGTAAGTTATATATTTATACAAATTACGCAAACCTTGAGGGAATACAATACAAAAAGATTAACACAAACATAACGAAACACCACATGGGGAAATTCAGATTGTGCAGCACCTATGCACCTGTGTTAACAGGCCACTTCCATACTACACAGCGGAGATTTCCAGTGTCCTCTGGATCCCTTTCCCTCAATAAACCTTGCGTCTCAAGTTGCATCTCACAAAGTGCTGGAGAAGGGCAGGTACCGGAATGAGGAGCTGTCAGTCCTGGACACATCCCTCGCTCATGGCCACCAGCGCAGCACCATCTGCTGGGAACACAGACACTTTGGACAAATCCTTCCAGCACCAGTGTTTGTCACCACCTGTCCTAAACATGACACACAGAGAAAACTTCCACCTCCCTGCTTTTTTGCCTTTCTTTTCAGCCAAGATGAAGTGATTAGCCACCACAGGCTATTACTTGAGCAACTGGCAGCTCAGAGGACTTTGCAGAAAGCAACACGGTACACAGAAAGCTGGCATTTTAAGGTCCTATTCAATAAGTCATTTCAAAACAGTTGCAGGTTAGTGATGCCAAAATGAAGCCAGGAACAGGAGGCAGGGCCCCTTGGACTGAGCAATGTTTTTGGGTGTTCAACTCTTGCAAGGAGACTGGTTTCAGACTTTCAAAAGAGCGACAGAAAAGGCAAGGGTTAATTTAGAAAAAGGTGCTGCTAGGTGAGAGATCTAAGATAGTGAGCACAGCACTAGCTGAATTATTATGTCAGTGTTAAATCTGTGGAAGAATCAGTCATATTTCCACAGTCAAAACTAAGCTTCATTATAAAATAGGACATCAACATCTTTATTAGCTATGAAAAACACCATGCGTACTCCCTATATTAACAAGAGCCAGCTGGAAAATTCTGGCAGGCTTTTATTTCTTCTCTCAGAAAAACATCCATTGGTGTAGTCTGAACCTTTGACAGAAATTAGAAAACTTTTACCCTGAAAGGATACTGCAGGACAGAGTTTCTGCAACCTCAGAAGGGCTGGTTAAGGATACAGGCGACACACTGAGACAACCATACTGCTGCTGCTGTGGGAAATACTTTGATTTGTCCTTCCTGAGGGATCTCCTCATCCCATCCTGTTGAGTGGCACAGGCACGGCCAGAAAGACGTTAATGAAAAACGTCCAAACATTTTGCTTACAGAAGGAAATACTGAGTGATACTCCCGGAGGTTTCACAGTTTTGGGGTGGGACATTTTTGGCAAAATCTTAATTCTTGTATCTCCTTCAAAAGCAACCCAAAACCTCTGAAAGCTAAGGATCCCTTAGCATGATGTAGCTTAGAGTGAGTTGAACTAAACGATACTATCTGAAGGTATGAACTTTACACTGAGCGAAAGAGAGGAAAGGTAACCAGGAATTCTCAGTGGAGTGGTAGGCATTATTCAGTATCAGCTAACCAGTTATGCATGCTGTAAAGTGCTTCAAGGCTACAAAACATACCAGAGATTTAAAGACCAGAGGCACTGAGGAGAGCCAATTCATCTAGTTTGTTTGAAAAACTCTTCCACTTCTTTTGGTAACCCCATGGACTGAGTTAGCACAGACAAGTCTGCTTATGTGTTCAGACTTTCAGTGAGAATTAACTTTTTATTCACTGAGAATGTCATCATGGATTAACAATCAAGAAAGGGTCACCCATCATGTTTTTCAAATAAATGCTTCCTTTTTATCAATGTATCAAAATTTTACTAGGTTTTCATCACTACCTGGCCACAGCTTTGCAAATTCACTACACCACCGTGTCATCTGCTCCACGATTGAATTTGCAAGCAGGGCAGCCATTCAGTCCTGAAAAATCCAATCTACTACCCACAGCCTATATTTCTCCTAAAACATTTTATGATTCTGGAAAACAATTTCTATCATGAGAATTTCATAAAATAGCAAGGAAAATTGAGTGTATAAATCTATATAAATACCTAACTGTAACAACCTCTGACATTTTAATTCAACATAGTTTAGTTTCCTTCTCATAAAAATGGTTTCATTTCACAAAAGGTACGTTTTAACATAGGAATTAATACAGTTTGGATAATGTGAATGACAGTCCTGATTAATCCTTTTTTCCAACTATTTTTAGTAACAAAAAATGAACAGGCGGGAAGGTCACTGTGACCAGCAGTGCTCTCTGAATCCAGCTGGAGATTGCTCGCAGCAGCTATTTACAGTTTCAGTAGACAAATCCACAAGCCCCAGATATTTCTCAAGCGCTAAACCAATTAGTCAATATTTAAAGGCCATATATGATAAAATTCTTTGTTCAGTTGCCCCTGCAAACATTACCACTTTTATCTCACAAGGCACAGCAGCAACTTGCAGGCTCCATCAGCTGATGTCTCACTCTGAGAATCAAAGACACCCAGAATAATGGTTCCTGACCCAAAAGCCTACAGTTTAAATGGCAGGCCTCTCCAAAAGGATGATGTGAAGGGCTATCTGGAAGAGGATAATAAAAATATATAGGTTGGGTGTCCTAGCGAAATCTATTGCAGTGTATATAATTCCTTTTCAGAACAGTATCTCTTCTGCATCTCCATTTGACTAATGAGGCGTGCTGGTTTAGTTTGGTTTTTATAGCAAAAATAGGCTATACACTATAGCTTTTTTATAGACTATGTACTAATTCATATTATATGGCTTGAAGCCTTCATGCATGGAGGAGCAGCAAGCAGACAAGAGGAAAGAAAAGGCAGTCTCCTCACAGAGCATGCCAGGATTTTTCTTTCCATTGTCTCCTGCTTCTCCTATTTCTTCTTCCAAAATGCAGAGGTCTGTATATGTGTGAAGCCTGGCTGCGGTGGCAGAGCACACACCCCAGCTCATGGGGCCAGCACCTGCTGGTCAAGGAGGTTTACCTGTCACCCTGACAGTGAAAAACAGACATAAAACCCAAGCTGAGCATTCAAGCATGGAGAAAGTGAGGTTATAGCGTGGAGAGATTTGAATACCAGTTCTCATTCACACTGGGGTGTGTCCTTAGCATCTGCTCACATATAAAAGGGGAAGGCCAAGAAAACCCATCACAGAGCTCTAATCAACCCCATGTGTAGCCTCTTGGCAGTGCAGTAGGTTCAGCTGGACCAACAAATTCCAAAGTAAACGTAAGGAATCGGTGCAGCCCCTGAATTGTTTACAGTAACTTTCCCATCTCACTCCACAGAAAGCACTCATTTAGGGAAAGAGGAGGATGAGGGTATCAGAAAACAGGTCTCTGAAAAAGCAAATACTGTACATAGTGCCTCACTTTTTTAATGAGGCAGCAGTTCTTTAATTCACCTTTCTGTTTTAATAAATACAGCCTATAAAGTAAGGAAACATACTGTATTCACAGAAGCCTGTAACTACTCCAAAGGAAAGATGTTAGTTAAAAACACCCAAACAGATTCCTGATTGGAAATAATTCGTCTTTGGCTATACACACTAATTTCCTCAGCAGCCAGGAAAAACAAGCTAACAGCCCCCAGGAAGACCACAATGAACATTTATGTGACAAACCACTACCTGAAGACGAAGTGTAAATGTTATGTGTGGGTGGGGAAAAGACAAGGCACCGAGTGTATCCTGCGGCACAGGAAGAGGTTTCAGTTCAGCATTTGCCCAGCCCTGATCACCTGAATCCCTGCCAGCATCATTCTTAGCTCACATAAGGCAACTGACTGATTTCAGTTATCTCTTTTCAGACTGTTGAGCATGCAAAATGAATACAAATACCTGGCTTTTTTCATGATTCAAAACAGAATAGGAAACTCAAACATACTGCAAAGATAAATAACTATTTGCATGTTTACAAAAGCAACTTATATCATTCTAATGTAAATAAATATATTGTTTACGTTTATTCATCATTTCATTACACAACATAAACTATATATATATAAATCATTTTCCTGTAAATTCCCATGGACTAAGGAAGAGGCTCGTTTATTGGAACTGTCCTGAAAAACATTCAGACGTGCCACATATGGAAACATATTATTCCACAGAGGGATTAATACTGCTTTACAGCTTGTGTGCCCCAACTTTACGAAATTCTCAGGAACAGGGAAGTTCAGGGCCTTCTGGTCCTAAGGCTCTGCCAGCAATTTTAACTCCCGTGGAAGCTCTCTTCCCTCCAGCAGGTCTTCTCACAAGCAAGATGTCCCCTGACACCCAGTCTTGCCTGAAACCCTGTTCAAGATCTTATAATCAGTAGCTCTGTAAGCAGTGGGAAAAGACCTGGTATCTGACATCTCTCTTTTCTGTGGATTCACTTGTGTTTAATAAAGGGTGAGCCTTTCCTTCCATGGATGGTTTCTCATCTACATGAACATCCATCTTCATGAAATACGCAGGAACTTAACAGCCCTGGTCTCTATCCCATGACAGTCAAATTTAGACAAAATTCCCCAATACTTACTCAGAAACCAGGAAGGAATGACTGACATAAGCAGGCACACAAATAGTGAATGCAACACAATTGCTGCAGCCAAGAAGGAAATTGAGTGCCTTGATGTTCTAACTTGTGTGTTGGATGATGACAACAACATTGCTATTCATTGAGAATTATCACTTTTTGCCAGCCTTTTTACAGGTGGGTAAGCATTTGAAACAAAGGCTCCTGAGGTGCAAGGAAGGTACTTCTGCATAGATACTATAACATCACAGAAGACCTACTCTTCTTTGTTTCTGTACCCTGTGCCGTGTGAATATATAACCTCATTTCCTACCTGATCATCACACCATGATTAATGCAAAGCACCCCAATTTTCATCTTGAACAACATGCCAAATGTTGTGAATGTGAAACTACAGTTTTAATTATCAACATGAATTAAAGCCTTTAAACCATCCATGTACAGTCTCTGCTCAGAAAGTCTTCACATTTTCATGAAACTAGCACTTGAGATGGCTCATTCAATTGTCCTCAGCTGACTGACCCGGGGACCAGGAGTATAACTACTCATTTAAGAATTCTACCAATGTAATAGTAATAGTAACAGTAATATTATGCAGAAAACCTACAGTGGAGTCATGATGCATAATGGGGTTTCAGAGCTATTGTGTTATATTATTAAAAGATGTTTTCTCTATTCGGCATCAAAGGAATTGCTCTAGAAAGTGGCAAGGCTGAAGGGCAGTCCAGCAAATAATTCCTCCTATAGCAACTAAACATCTAATTTCTTCAAGAATTACGTATTTGTCTGCAATAGCAAGCACAGAGACATTCTGATCAGCTCTCCACAGTCACAGAGTAGTTGTTTGTGAGGCAATGACTCCAGAAATCACATTTTCCACAATTACTTACGTGCTCAGTCTGACCCACCAAATGATAGCCAAGCCAAAGAGTGGACACTCTTGCAGTTAGCACAGCATGGAACCTGGGCAATCACAAACACATCAACAATCCTCAAGCTGATTAGAAAAATATTTATCTAGGTGAAGAGGTGAAAAAGAAATTGTCTGTCTCCAAATGCTGGCTAAGCAGTAGGACACACAGGCAAGGAATATTTAGATTTTAAATGAAACTGTCTTCTCATACACAGAATGCAAATAGCTGAGATACCACTCAGAGGTTATGACCCAGCCAGTCAGCCCACCAAAATATGAAGATACGTAAGTGATGTCAATATTATGCAAATAATTTATGCTGGATGCAACTCCATGCTGAATGGGTGCCTGACAGCATCAATGAATTTTACCTTCAACCCTCACTACAGCACCTAGTATGTGCCTGGTTTATCTGAAGGCCATTTTCTGTTGTTTTCAAATGGCATAATTAATTACATGTGAAGAAGTAAGCAGATGAATGTAAATGTAGGTAAATATCTGATCTACTCTGCTCTTTCCTACACAGCAAGATGTTGCACTCTTGTATATGTGAACCAATAATGTCAGCTTTCATGCAACTCCTCCCATAGATTACCCTGGATATGTCAGTGGGAAAACGTTCAGTGGTAAAGTCAGTATACATTCCAAAATGGTTGCATGCTGCTTCGGTTAGGGAAAGCTGTGTAGTCAGTGCACTGCACAACAGTCAGCATGTTTTCATCAACTATAAAAGGTACTTTCATTGCTAGAGAGTAATACTGCCTCAAAAAAATATAAATATGTAAGTAGCAGACATTTCCTAGATCTGCAGCTCTAAAAACACAGAGTAACTGCAAATACACTCCTCAGGTTCAAAACTATATATACAAACTATGTCATATACTGGGGGATGTGGAGTGACCTGTTGCTTATGGACAAATCACCTAAGGAAGAAAAGACACAGCAGGTTGTTCTGAGGCTTCACACTTGGTATGTCAGCCACCTTGACACTACTAAGCAGACAAAGATGTAAAGCCTTAATGGATGACCATGGCACAAGAAATTGAATGTAGGAGCCAGTCACTTTCAATGCCTAACAGCAAGATGAATTAGGTCTCAGATTGGGGTCCCAGTTTGCGATTGATCACTGTCACTATTCAAAGTTCAGGCTCTCTTTACTTTTCCTAGGAGCACTGCTAAAGAAGATCCCCGACTGTTTCTTCTGTCAGTCTGAACCACAGGAAAGTTTTCTATTACTCTGTTTAGTCTTCACCACTCCTTTCTGCTTTTTAAGAGTGGTTTTCTGAAGCAATTTGGGGGTTTTTTTTGTCTGTGTTCTGTCTAGTACTGTTTTCCCTGATTATCTACTGGTTTACTGCATTCTATCTACACCTTACTGCACCCCTACCATTCCTAATCCTATGCCTTTTCTAGCTCTGATTTACTCGACTTTAATTTCCTCTTTTCCTTTCTTTTTTAACTTTCTCATCTAGAAATAACATTTTATAATCTTTTTTTGGCAGCAAGATGGAGGCATCACATACTTGCTGGTGTGCAGATGCTTTCCTCCTAACTCCATCTTTTTCATCCAGCCACTACAAGTTGTTGATTCTAAAGACAGACTTAGTGGTAGGTACATGGTATGTATTATCTATGTGAAAGCAAAGATATGTTTTATTTAGAGAATTTTAAAATAAATCAAGATTGAATGTGTAGTCCCCTACTTGACTAGTTAATCCTCTATTGCTTGTGTATTTTTTAATTTCTAATTCCAGCTAGCCAGCTAGTTTATTCTTAAACTCCTAGCAGCTGAAATTTTAAAAAGAGCCATCAATGAAAGGGAGCAAAACAGAATATGAACCTTACACAGGAGTTCCCTTGTGGAACCTTAAAACCGATTAGTGCCATTTTCTGTAAGGTTCAGATCAGATGTGATCATCTGGAAAGTCAGTCTTCCAGAATAAATGTCAAGCAGCATAATTACCCAAAAAAAGGCAAATTATATAGATGCCTTTCAAGGCTTGCAAAATCCAGTGTGAGAGGTCCTTATCCCTCCTGTGACTATCCTTTGACAGAAACAGAATTGCCAGAGGGAAACACTGATTCCACACAATCAATAATTTTGATTTTCATGCTGTCACAATTCAGTAGTAAATTAGGAATCAGAGGATCCACCAAGAAATGCCAGATGGTTCATTACAAAATACAGCAGCTGTCCTTTTTCCTCCAATGACTCATTTTAAACTGGTAGCAAATGAAGTTACTTTAATCTGCCCTGTACAGCTCTATAATAAAAACAGACACCAAAATAAAGGTTGAGGTATCCAGCTACTCACTGGGTTCACCTAGTCTGCCATCACAATGCCATACAGTGTAATCACTCACCAGTTTCACAAAACAGATCACGCATTTTCACCGAGGTATCTTTGCTCTCACCACCCTACTGGCCCTTGTCTCACGGAGTTCACAGTGTCAGCGCAGAGAAGGAAACAGCTGTCAGTACGAACTGGGTCAACACCTACACAGGGGAGCTACCGAGGACATGAGCAGACCACGAACATTGTACTTCAAGCCCAGTACAAGGGCAGCACTCTCATTAGATGCCATGTCAAAAGTGGCTCCTAACTCAAGAGCCTGGAAGTGAAAAGCAAAGGCAATTTTAGAGGGATATACATGAATGGCTTGAGAAAAAAAACCAGCTTCTTACTTCAACAGATTAGCAATACACCTACTTCCAAAGCACCAGTGTATTTGAACAGAAAGCAGGGGATAAAGAAGTTACTTAAAATTCATACCAATATTTACTATCTTCGGGTTCCAATTTTGCAAAACCAATAGCTCAGATCTGTTAATAAATCCTTGGGGTTATAAAAAGATAGTTTCTTAGACATACTGGACTGAAACACTTTCCTGTTTCTTTTTAGCTGTATTACTGAAGGACTTAATTTGGTGTGTTTTAAGAACATAACAGACTAGACATACTCTTCGGAGCCCAGTATCAGTTATGACAGCACAGCCAAACTCTTTTCACCACGGTTTGCTAGAGATAACAAATCTCTCCCTCAGCCAAGCATGAAGATGCAAGCAGTGTAAAAAGAAGTGGTCCAGAGGGACATTTTTCACATTGCCTCAAAAAAAAAAAGGTTCATTTTCAAGTTAATTCTTTCCAGCTCCCTAGCCAAAAAAAAGACAGCTTAATTCCTGTTGCTAGGTGAGTACATTAGCAAAGTCTAAAATACAGCCCAATAAAAAATTTATATGATTTGCTCACCTATGTAGCTGGATTATGTGTTTATAAATTTCAATCTTTCAAAAACTTTCGGAAGATTGCTCAAATGTATCATTGTTAGATCTGCAGCCACAATTTCTCCATGGTAGCAATGTAAATTACATCAGTTGGGGAGCTAAGTGCACACACTCCTCTGAGAAAAAAAAAAATTTATGGACTTTACGTAAATGTAGTCACACAAGTTCCTTTTTCCCATTTGAAAATTGCCAGGCATCTCTAAGTATACTGGTAATTCTGGGGAAAAAAATATTTTAGGCACCACAATTCCCTATTTACTTTCAGACACCTGGTACCTCATCTTTCTATAACTGTCTTGAGGTGTCTAGAATGAACAAGAAATCAGTGTAACAAAGCAACAGATCAGCAAAAGTTGAATTAGTTCTAAAATTTAGGTATGGCATTGAGATAGAAAACTATAAAACTCAAGAGGAATAAGCATTTATCGTTATTTCTAAACAAGATATAATTTAAAAATCAAGTTTAAACATTTCCTCGCAGTATGACTAATTCAAATGTTGTTGGAATGTGAAAACAACTGATTTTTCACCCTTAAGCTGTTTATATGATTTTTGAAAGGTTTTTCCACTTTAATAACCTACAGTTTTAATAAACACTTGACACAGAATTTCTTTAAATATGCCTATATATTAAAATTCTTTTTTACTTCAAGTATTTTTAAAAGATGGTTAAACTGATCCACTTTGCAAGACAATGTTTATGCTACCTCTTTTTAGCAGTATTGTAAACTGAATGCAATCTGTTTTTTAACATAATCCACAGCTGCTTCAAAATGTCCTTTCTGAAGCTCTAGTGCTTTTTTCAAAGTACTTTAATGAAGAATGCCTTTAATTAGTATTCATTTCAAGTAGATTTTTTTATTCATTTCATAAAAATCTGGTCTGAGGAGAATTCTCATCATTGTAAATAACTGACTAAATACTAAAATCCTAAAAATTAGAGTGAGTAGTAAGATAATTCATATGCCATTCTTCCAGATTTCCTTTACTCCTGCTTTTCAGCATATCTTCTTCTTCTTCTTCATGTTGCTATAAAACTTAAAAGATTCTGTTACACACTGAAGAAGGTTTGAACTGGAAAGTTTAAATAGTTAAATTTCACCAGAGCTGCTGAATGTTTCATGTAGTACTAGCCTTGCAGAACACTGACAATGATAAATACTGTGCAGTTAACTCCCTTTTATTGGGTCCTTTCTGTCCCAAGGACCAGAAGCACAATACTGAGCCACAGGAGAAACTGCCTAAGAAATCTGTATTTTCTGCTTTGATTAGCTTTAGTTAGCCATTTCCTGACTTTCTGCATTTAAGCACATATGTGCAATCTAAACAGACGATAAGCAAATGAAAGTTAACCATTTCCCAGGCTTCCTGTTTTTCTTTCTTTATCTATGGAGAGATTTTAGCAAAAAGCCAATGTTCTCTGTCTTTATTTGGACTGAAATGTATTATCTCTACCTCTGGATGGAGAAACAGAGATAAAGTGAGTTGCATGGGCTGAAGTTACATAGTGAACCAACGCCAATTAGTAAAATACGCCTTTCCAGCTACTCTTTTACATCCACAGTACTGCACTTCCAGCAAGTTGTGACATAAAGCGCCATATTTCTTTGCACAGATCTCAAACTAGGACGTATGAAATGTGAACACCAGAAAGCACTAAGCCACGGTGAAATGAATTGGAGTAAGATACTTCATCCTTCAGAGACCATCTGAGGTGAAGAGAAAGGGACTGCTTGCAGGACACGGTCATTTACCAACCATGTGCAATTTTGCTGATTGCATTGCTGGCATTAGAGTACCACCTTATTAAGTTTAAAATTTGAGATGTTCATAGCACCTGCCACTTAGATTCTGTCTTTGTACAACATTGGCTTTTTAAGCTAACTTCTACATGTTCACATTATCACGCAGGGGATGGTCCTGAAGCTTTGGTGTTCTCCACCTGTGTTGAAACTATCACCCATTCAAAGCCCAAACACCAACTTCTATTGTTTTCTGACCATATTTGAGTGATTTTTTCCCCCTAACTCAAGTCCTGAGAATGTGTGTTATTTGAAATACAAAGCTGATGTCCTCAGCACAACAGAGACGCGGCACCCTTAGAGCAAGGCCAGCAGACAGCTTTAAAGATGATCACAAAACTGGAGTATCTCTCTCACAAAGAAAGGCTGAGGGAGCTGGGCCTGTTCAGCCTTGAGAAGAGATGATTGAGGGGACCTCATCAATGTCTGCCAGTATCTAAAGGGGGGGTGCCAAGATGATGGACCCAGGCTCTTCTTAGTGTTGCCCAGGATTAGGACAAGAGCCAACAGCCAGAAAGTGATGCACAGGAAGCTCCACTGGAATGTGAGGAAGAACTTTACTGTGCGGATAACCACGCACTGAACAGGTTGCCCTGAGAGGGTGTAGAGTCTCCCTCACTGGAGATATTCCAGAACCGCCTGGACACAATCCTGTGCCATGTGCTTTGGGATGGCTCTGCCTGAGCAAGGATCTTGGACCAGATGACCCCACTGTGGTCCCTTCCAACCTGACCCATTCTGTGATTCTGTGAAACAACCGCATTGCCCCTCAGTGTCAGCGAGCTTGTGAAGCGCTGTGCTCGAAGGAAGGAATAGGGCATCCCTGAGGTGGATGGAACACCCGACGAAATGGACGAGCTTGGGTGTTTACCCACGCGACTGCGAGCTCGGGGCGAGTTGGGCGAGTTGATCACAGGCTCTGGCAGTTCCACACAGAACCCTGTTACCCTGGACGCCCCATGAGCCCGCGGCTGCGGCTGTGCCCCGGCCCGGCAACTCCCCATGGCGCTTCGGGCACCATGGGGGCAGCACGACGGCTGCGCAGCGCAAACCGAGGCACGCCCGCCTGCCCGGGCGCTCCCAACACCGAGGCACGGCAGCCTGGAGGAGCCGCGCTCGCCATCCCCAGCGCTGGGGTTTAACCGTGCAGGCGGCTCCACTGGACCGGCGAGAGGGCGAGCGCAGCCAGGCCGGTGTTCCCGCCGCCCCCCGCCTCGCCCCGCCGCGCCACGGAGCCGCCCTCACGCCGCCGCACCACCATTGCCCGCCGGCGCGGCGGCAGCTCGGCGCTTTGGGCGGGCAGGCGGCGCTTGGGCGAGACGTCGAGGAACGGCTTGGTAGACGAGGGCGGAGAGAGAAGGAGAGGGAGAGGGTGGGAAAGTGGCGCGGGAGGCTGCGGGCAGCGGCCTTCTTGAGGCTGGAGAGGTGCAGGGTTACTTCCTTCACCGCCCTGCTCTGTGAGAGGTTGCTCCGGGTGTGTGTTTGGGGGTGGGGGGTGTGGGGGAGTGGGAGTGTGTGTGTCAGGAAGGGCTCGTCGGTGGCCGTGGTTTTGCTCTGGGCGGCCTGGGCTTCCTTTTTGTCGGTCTGGGCTCCCCCGGGTGTCCCCTGAGGCGGCAGCCTGAGAGGGGTTGTCCCCCGCTCCAGGTCGGGCCTGTGGGTGCCGGGCTAGCGAGATTGCAGCGAAAGGTGCGCTGGCGAGTAGGTTTTGTGGGTTCTGCTGCTGTCTCTGCGCCACCGGGATGCCGCAGTTGAGGTCAGGGAGAGTGGTGAGAGCCAGCGAGGTGAAGCCGGTCGATCCGGAGGTCACCAGCCCCGGCTCTTCGGGTGCAGGGTGTGAGCCAGGGGAAAAGCTGGTAGTGAAGCGGAGTCCTCGCCTGGCACCAAAGAGAAAGCCTGAGCAGCCCTTCCCTTCCTTTCTGCAACCTGCCAGGCTCTCCAGTGCTTCCTTTAAGCGTTTTGCTCCTCCTGTGCCGGAGCAGAAGGAGCAAGGTGAGAAGAGCCAGAAATTCCCAGGTAAAAAAACCAAGGGAATCCAGCAGAGGAAGTCTCCCAGAAGAAGCAAGGGTGTAGGTTCACCAGTTTCAGACACAGCTGAGTGTGAAGATTGGCAAGCAGCAGCCACGGCTGCTGCAATGTGCTGGGAAGAGACTGTAAAAAGAGGGACAGGTCAAAGTCAACAGCTGTTTTTCTCAAGAACTACTTTGCAGAATAAGTTTTCAGCAGGAATTGAAAGGAATGAACATTGCTCAGAAGACCTGAACCTCTCAGGTTTCCAGGAGGGTTCAAGGAGCTCAGGAAAAGAAGGCAAATATTCCTGTATGGAAATAAAATTACAAGTCCCATCCTTGGAGGGGGAGATTGAGAGCACAGAGAGACACAGAATATCCTGTTTTCCAGAACCAGAAGGTCTGCAACCCAAAAAGGTGACATGGAGTACTGAAACGAAATGCACTGACTCCGGAATGACGCAGAACATGCAAATCCCAGATCTTAGGAAGAATTTGGGGGCTCAGGAAGCCATGCCTGAAGGAAAACCTGAGGAGGAGGTTGATATACCAGAGAGCTTGAATGGGCGTCCATTAGTTGGATCAAGAACGCTAGGGACACAGGAAAAAGAAAAGAGATGCTCGGGCAGGAAAGGGAGGAGATCAGTGGTGAAACCAAAAGTACATGGTCCCAGAGAGAGGGGTAGGTCTGCCTTGCTAGAACAGCATACACAGCATCCAGAGTCCAGGAAAGGAGCTCTGAGTACGAGGAACAGAAATGCACTGCTGTCACAGCAGCTACAGGGTCTGAGTGGACAAGAACAACCAACAACCAGAAGAAAGACTCAGAAGCGTTGCTTTAAAGAAGAGCAGCAGAGCTCAAGCCCTCAGAAAGGACCAGACAGCCCAAGGGAAAGTGGTAAGCACTGGTAGAGCTCCATTGTAGAAGTACAGGTACAGAATTTGGGCTCCCAAATTGGTCCTGCAGTAGACCCCTTTAAAAACTGGCTGCTGACTTAGTTTGAGAAAAGCTAGGGTGTGCTTCCCAGTACTGTGAATACCACCAGTCTTAGAAGAAGACAGATTTACAGAACGAGGAAAGGCTTTTCTTGAAGGAGAAGAGCAGCCTATTTAACACCAAGGAGAGGAGACCAGTTAGCCTTTTGAGGGGGTGGAGGGAGGAAGGGAGGAAGGGGTATGGGCAGCAGTAGGCAGGCCTTTGGTAAGAAGTGTTGGGAGTTTGTTTCCCCTGAAAGCATTCCCTATTTCTGCAGAGGTGGTCAGGCACAAGCAAGAAAGGAGGCAGTAGTTTCAGCAATGCCAGAATAAAAGACAGTCAATTCCTCATTCATCTATTACCTGTTTATTTTTGAATATGTATCGTGCTGTCTTATTTCAGTGTCTGCCTTTATAGGATGCTGAGGTTTTCTCTCAGAACTTTTTAGTTGCTATTTTCTGCAAAATCCCAAAAGATGTAGAAGCAATGATTGTGTTTTGATGTTTTAAGAGAATGTCGAGTCAAACTGGAACGATTCTGAAAGAGGAGTTCTAAAAGTCTCTTTTTTTCAGGATGATTGTCTAAAAACATTCTTCTTACTTTCAAAATGGGTACATTCAAATGACAAATATTTGCTGTAGATTATTAATATTTTATCTAAAAACCATATTCTGAAAAACTGAGGTGTTAAAATTGTCTTACCTTGAAAACTAAGGTCTAAGAAAACCAACGTTATACTAGCATCTTGACTTCATTCTCTAGTCTAAATTTTCAGAGATACGATCTTTTTACATAATCTGTATTTGCTTTCAAATAAAAAGTAGCAGTCTCTAAAAATGCAAGTCCTTCAGTTTTCCTGGATCTTCTTGATCAGACTGATGCATTTGATTGGACTGTGTCTCTAAAAGATAATCTTACGAATAAGTGTTCCTACTACGGAGAATCTGCTGTGTAAACAAAAGATTTTAAGGCTGAGCGTGCAAACAGCATCTGCATTTTCTTGCCAGATTTGCTCTAATTTATTTCCACCTATAATATACAATTAATAACAAATATACAATTTCCAGTGTCCTTATGACACCGTAAGGTTCTGTTTCTGTTTGCATTTGTTTCTGAAGATAATACATCCTTTGTTACTGTAAGTCTCCCAATAGTGTTCATATAAAAAAAACCCATAGAGCTTTACAGAAATATTTTAGCCTTATACAGTGTCATGTTCTTTAGCAGCCTTGAATGTTTGGGGTTTTTGGTTCTCTTTATAAAAGAGTTCGATAGGGTAGTCTTTTTCCCTTAGAGTTTTCTTCAATGACACTTCTTTGGTTTTTTAATCAGCAGAGGAACAATTGAAAGCAGTTGAGCAGGACTCTGGTACTTCACAGACTGTGAAGAAGGTTAAGACAAAGCAAAGCAAGGTAGAAGATTCTAAGGAAAAGGAATCTCATTATTCTAGATCTTCTACAGTTTCTACTTCAGGTGGGACTGAAAGCAAGAGCCTTCTATGCCATGCTGTAACAAAAGAGCCTGGCGTGCAGTATAAAAAAAGGCAGCACAGATCTGGTCAAATCAAGCACTTGCAAAGTTTAAGTGCGTCTGCAGCTGAAAAAGTGATGAATACGTCTGCAAAATGTGATGCTGAACAGTGCAGTAATGCCCTAAACCATTGTAGTGGCTTGCTCTGTGCAACAGAAAAGATTCCATTTGTGATATTAGAGGATTGTAGTTACATCAATACATTAGTGAAGCCTTCAGCTAGTGGAACTGCCAACAGTTATAAATTAAATGGATTCTTCCATGTAGCCCATGGTACTGGAGACCTGAATGATAGAATTTGTAGCACTAGTAGAATGCAAAATGAGAGATCACTCATAAAAGGTGGTTTATCATCTAATAAAGAAAAGAATGAAAATGAAGAAGGCTGTTTTTCATGCTGCATGAGTGAAAGCAGTAAGTGTTTAAGGGGGAAAAAGTGGAATACTGGTAGAAAGCCTAGAAAAAATATGAAGATCACTGAGAAATCTGCAGACATGGCTAGTAAATGCAAAAAGTGTGAGTTACAACCAGAAGCAGCAGTTGCCATGTCAAGTTCATTTGCAGTTTCAGGACTAAATCATACTCTGTCAGCTTCGTGTGATCATACATCAGATTTTCATACAGAAAAAGATACTCAAGAAGTACAAGCTGTACCAGCCTGGAGAAAGAATAGTACCAAATCAGTTGTGTTTGAAACTGGCTTTAAGAAGACATCTGAGCTCTCTGTAATAGCAAAAGGAGAAAATTCGAGCAGTGTGGCACATTACGCAGCTGCCTCAGATAGCCTAAAAGTGTTAGCTCAGATCCATGATGTTTCTGATTGTCACAAAAGCAAGACAGGAGGAAATTTGAACAAAGTTAATAAGAAATTGCAGCGGTTTACCTGTCAAAGAACAATACCCATGACTGGTAAAAAAGTTTGGCCTGTTGAATCTTGTGCCAGGACTTCTGAATGGTTTCTTAAAAATCGTGGGTCCATCTCAGAAGGAAAAAGACTTTTAAAGGCTGCTTTTGAGGATTCCTCTGATAAAAGCAGTGTTAAAGCTGTAGGACACAGTGCAGTGACTGGGAATTTGAGAGAGTTGGACTTGCATACATCATTGGCAGAAAGTACAAAAGAAATTACACATGAAAAGGTTGATCCAAATATAGACTGTCAGACTTCACTTGAAACACCAGAATCCTCTTCTGTGGATATTTATGAGACTTTGACAATGAACAATGAAAATGGGGAATCACCAGTTAATACAGATAGAAGTGCTGTGGCTTTTAACCATGATGATGTGCAAGAAGTTAAAGCAACCTTGAATTTTACAGCAAAACAAAAAGATGAAAATGAAGGAGATGTAACAGAAAGAAACCTGTCTGTGACAGTCCGGAATGGTACAACAAAACAAAAAGATAAAGGAGTTGGGACAAGCAGAAATCTGTCTGTGACAGTCCGGAATGGTACAACAAAACAAAAAGATAAAGATGAAGGAGTTGTGACAAACAGAAACCTGTCTGTGACAGTCCGGAATGGTACAACAAAACAAAAAGATAAAGGAGTTGGGACAAGCAGAAATCTGTCTGTGACAGTCCAGAATGGCACAGCAAAACAAAAGGATAAAAATGAAGGAGAGGTGACAAATAGAAACCTGTCTGTGACAGTCCAGAATGGCACAACAGAACAAAAAGATAAAAATGAAGGAGATGTGACAAATAGAAACCTGCCTGCAACAGTCCAGAATGGTACTTCTACAGGTAACACAAACAGAATAAACTCCAGTCCTAAAGTATCAGTCGTGAGCCAGACATTTCCTGATTTAAACCTAATTAAACCATTAACCTCTGGAAACCTGACAAAATTCAAAATTCCTTTATGCAGAAACAAACCTGAATCCAAGAAATTGGAATCTGTCCATTCATTTGAAAGAAAAACTTGCAGTCCACTAGAGCTTCTTGAAAGCACTAGTGTTCCAGGAAGGCAGAAGACAGGTGAAGATACTTTCTTGGTAAATTCTGAGCAGTGTCCTCTTCCTGTCGTGAGTGATGCTACATCTCCAGCTTCCATACAGAAAAAAGCAGATGAGATCGACAGTGAGGACTTCCAGCACAATGGCTCTGTAAACCTCTCTAATGAGATACCGGTGCTCCCTGAAAGTTTTTCAGCATATCCACATCCTCTTCTTGATGGACGACCGGAGTCATCTGTGCCTGATTTCTGTGGTACTGAATGTGTCCTGAAGTCTAGTTTTCCTGATCATTCTTGGAATGCAGTTGACTACCTTGTTGGATTAGAAATAAACGATGATAGAAAGTCGAGAGGGAATTTTTCACAACACGAAAGTCAAAATTTACCAGATATCCTTGAAGCTTACAACCAAGATGTTCTTGTCATTGATGTGATTCAGGATGACCCTGACCTTTTTGGAACCAGTAATGAAGAGGAGCTTGCACCTGCACGCTGTGAAAATTGTCCAGTGAAAGCGTCCTCTGCAAACTGCATTAAAGACACAAGGCAGTATATTAAGCCTGAGTCTCCCATTACCTCAGAAAAGACCTATTCAGTAGAGAATAGTTTTAGGTATGCATATCATTCTTTTTTTTAATCACAGTATTCATAAGTACTTTTATCTCATTCCGTACTTTGGTTGTAGTGGTCAGGCTTCCTTAGAGAATTTCACTAATTCCTGTTGAAATTAATTTTTTTATTAGAGTTTAAGTGTCTTAAGTTTGATTGAGCTATGACAGTATTCTGAATGCAGATAAATTAATTTGTTCCTTGTAAGAGCTGGGATAAACTCTGAATTGTAGGACAAGGTAGTCCTAAAGGGCTTGTTTAAATGAAGTGAAGTGAAATATGAAAATAGAAACAAAGATAATTAAAAGTAATGTTCTTAATGTGACCTGATTTGAGGTAGCAGATATCCCTTTGAAGGCAGTTTTCTTAGTTGTGAAGTGATATAATACTTAGAAATGTTTTTACTTTCTAGGTGTATCTTATTCTTCTCTTGGACCTGTAAGAGTAAATGGTTGTTTCTACAGTAGTATTTCGTTCTGCCCTTTTCCTTCCCTCCTTTTCCCTTATCTCAAGACATGTGAATATTTTTCAAATGTGTAATTTGGCTAAGGTGGTGTAGAGGTTTATGATCCTGCATCTTCATTCAGCAAGTTTCTGGTGTAAATCATTAGGTGTTAATGTTTTACTGGGTTTTGAGATGATAATAAAAGTCACAGGAGGAGGAAAAGAAGCTTAAAGTAGAAACTAACTTTTGTAAATGAGGTAGTAGTTCTTCATGGAATGGATGAACTCATCTACTGTCTAGTCTGTTTTCTCTCTTAAGCTTTGATACTTGCATTCAGTGAAAACGTTCTGAGTTTTTCATTTTACCTAGAAAAACATATGGTTTAGATAGAAATAATGCAGGATTTTCTTCTGAAGATTAGTTTTTCTATTGGGATGGGTGTTTTAATTTTCTGTGCATGGTCTTTCTAGGTGGCTTTATGTTATCTATTTTAATTAAAACTTCAATTGTTTTCAGGATTGTGCCACCTTATAACTGCATTCTTCTCTTTTTTTACTCACCACTCTCCTTATCCTTTCCTTTTCATGAAACCCATGTGCAAAAGAGGAAGGGAATCTTCTTTGAGGTGCTGAACCCTTTTTTGAACATGAGAATATCAAACTTTCAGATGTTAATAGAATAAAATTTCTGCGAAAACAAGCCTCTAAAGAACAGGGCAAGTCTGTAGTAGGAGCATCCAACTTCTTGAGATGCTGCTAGGCTGTAGCATAGTAAATTTATTGGAAGGAGTATTCATTTTGGGCACAGTGGGTATGATACCTCATACACACCGTATAACAAAATGAATCTTTGCTGTATATTACCCGGGGTAATAACAGCTGTGGTTTCCAGCTTACTGTTCAGACAACTCTTGCACAGAATGGGAAACCAGAACTTCTGAGCCCTCGAGTACTGGTTATGGTAATACAGTTTGCTATTTATCTAAATATTAACTGAAAATTTTATTGCATCTTGTAAGTACTTTATAGGGGAGCACAAATACTCCCTGTAATTAGTAATTGCACTGACTTAGAGTAACATTAGAGATCATTAGATAGATGAAAAATGAACTTGTTTGAAGTCATACTAAAACTTTTTTTCTGATGCCTGTTGAATTTGTTTGCCATTAACCAAGGAAAACAAAAATGTGTGGTTCTTCTTTCTTAGAATTTCCCCTTGATTTGCTAAAGAAACAGGCAAAGTTTGTTATTTTGCTTTTTACCTTCCATAATTTGATGCAGAGATCATTAGATGGTGATTAACCATAGCTGGTAGCAGTCAGGAATGTATTAATGAACTGAATATGAGAATATTGAAATAAGGCAGTAGACCTCACCACAGTTTTATCAGGTAATTTGTGGTATCACCAGAAAATACAGATCATGGCCAGTTCATACTTTTTTTTTTTTTGTATGTTTGTGGTTTTTTTGTTTGTTGGTTTGGGGTTTTTTGTTGAATTTTACCAAATACAACTGGGACTTCAACAAGTTGTTTCTCTGGTGCTTGCATTTTACGTAGAGAAGAGTGCTGGTCACTTCCAGACATCAGGAAAACATTCTGGCCTGAAGCCTGAATGGGGCAGTAAAACTCATTTTTCACATATGCTTCTGTTTGCCGTTTTCTGTTGCCTTGACTAGACAGCTTGCTGTCATTACACTTGGTGTCATTCACCAGGTACTAGCTTCTAAAATCTGTGATGATGATGATGTTTTATATATTCTGTATGTAACATTTAAATATGTATTTGTACCTCCTGAGCTTTTCTAAGGAGAATTTTTTTTTTCCTAACTTATCTTTGAAATAGGTATCTTTCTATGAACAGTTGTTTTTTTTACTCTTTTTGAGATTCATTGTTATGCAAATGATCTTGAATATAAAATTACTATAAATCACATTTTTCAGAAACTGATGAATTGGCTCATTAGCACAGTATTTCCTTGATTTGCTATACAGAGAAAATTTCCCTTCTCAGTATTTTAGGCAAAGATTAAATGAGATTATGAGCTTTTATTGAAAATTTTGGGTTTTGAAATGTCTTAGTTTTCCTTATAGATGTATACCTGAAGGGATGAACATAAGAAAGACAAAAGAAAGTTAAAAAGAGTCTTAAAACAGTGTGTTGGATGTAAGGATACTGTCCATGGCTAAAAGTATTAACTGAGAACTTTTGACTTTATGTAACTGGTAGATTATTTTTGCTTTTGTGCAAGATGGAAATCTTAAATACACTTCTTGTTCAAAACAGATGCATGCAAGAATCTGGAATGTCAAGCGATACTGAAAATTCCTGTAATTTGGTGTTAAAAGGTAAGGGTCTCTGGAAATTTTTTAGTATGTAATCAAAAGAAGAAAGAAACCAAAAAGTGGCAAAACCAAGGCTTTCTGGTTTCCACAAAAAAAAAAAAAAAGAGGAACTTTTTTGGTTTTGTATTAACTTTTTATTGTAACAGGAATTTGTTTCCTAATGCATTTAAAATCATCATCTTTCAAAATGGCACAAGCCTGAGTCATACACGGACCATCTACTTCTCTGTAGTACTTGTCTGTTGGTTGTACTGGTGGGTTGAGCTGGGGTTTTTCGTTTGGTTTTGGTTGTGGGTTTTTTTGACATTTCTCTGATAGTTTTGGCAAAGAATTCTGTTAGTTGTTGAGATCATAGTAAGATGCTGAGTCGTGTGATAACTGCTTTGGATTTTAGCTCACAGTTAGAGGTGGTTGTTCTCTTGTGTTCATCAGCACACAGAATTTTGTAATCAGGTTTATTTCCAGGTTGTCCTTTTGGGTTTTTTTGCGGATGCTATGCCCATTCCACTGAGACACTGTTTTGTTTTTAAAGGATGCCATTTTTTAATAAGATAAGGTTACTTCTGACTTAGTGGGGTTTTTCTTCCTATTTAAAGCAGAACAGGCCAGCTAGGCAGCACATGAATGTGGTTTGTTTTGTTTTCTACAGCTTGCATACCAGACCTACTGTGCAAGGTATACCTGATGTGGAAGTTGCTATTACATAGATTGGAGGAACAGGATTTTGACTTTGAGTAGAGGCCAATTACTGACATAGTGGAGAACACACGGAGTACTGAGACTGGTTTTGGAGGTTCATGGTGTTTCCCTTTCTGGTATCAGTTTGTCAGCTTGTTATTAATCTGACATTCTGACATTGTGTGTTGATTTTGCTTCAGGCTTGAAAGGTGTCTGTGACAATACCTCTTGTGCTGGTTTTCCATATTAATGTGTTATGTTCATGTAGAAAGAGTGGTTTGGGCAGATAGTGCCTTCTGGAGAGGAGTGCCTAGTGGCTATTAGGGGAGGAGAAGATTTCAGGTTTCAGGGATTAGAAGGCGAAATAAAAGGTAATGAGGTTTTAAGAGCTCAGATGTCAAGAAATAGACACAAGTTCCCTGATGAGGAGAAGTAGAGAGGAAGTGCAGAGGTAGGCCTGTGGTCATGTAAAGAGACAGAGGAGCCTTTGCCACAGAATCTGCAATGCTGAGGTGATTGAAGCCAAACGTGGCAGCAAGTTCTGTACTATTCATTAACTTCTGCATTTTCTTTGCTGTTTTACTTCATGTTCTAGCAAAGTTTGAGGCTAAAAGTCTTTGGTGCTTTTTGTGGTGCTTAAAATAGAGAAAAATAAGTCCTTCTTCCCAGATCTGAGAAACAAGATCACATCATAATCATAGATGAATGTGCACATAGTATACATGACTTTTGAAAAAGACCTGCACAGAACAAAAGAAAGGTGCCTGGTTTTGCTAATTACTGACTATTTATGCATTCATTCAGAAATACATGTTACTGCTTTGGTGTCCTGTGTTACGTAGTGAGGTCATGGCTGCTTGCCTTAGTGGCTTCACCTTTTAAGTGGGAAAAGTACTACAGTTAAAATATTCTGGATGACCATCAGTCCTTTTCACCTTTCAAGTGGAAATCTTGTGTGTGTTGTCCTCAACCAGATATGTCTTGTACTTCGTGATCATACAGAGAGACCACGGACTATAAGAGAAAAGCCTTTCCAATACTAATCTGATTATTTCTTCCTATGTCTGGACAACACAGTGCAGTTGAAATTAATTCGTGTGATTCAGTAGTGAATTTCTTTTCTGTGCAGAACTCTTCTGTTGTACATAAACGGCCATTTCAGAAGGTTGCAGCCGGGTGTATTCTTCATTTCCTGTGGCATCTGCAAAAGATACTGAAATTTCCTGATACTGAATTCTTCCTGGGTTTACTATATTACAGGAATTTGGAGTTTCTCAGAGCTATCTATATTTAGTTCAGGGTTGCATCATGTCAGTATGACTAACTTATGCCCTTTTCTAACAAAGACTAAGTCTTTTTGCATAGCAAATTACCAGACGTATCTTCGGCTGTGTTTTAATAAAAAACCTTAACTGAATTTGTTTCTAAAATACTGAATTCAGTATTCTATAAATAAACCTGTTGTACTGTTCTACAGGGACCATTAAAGAACATACAGCTCTGATAGAATTTTAATTGCAGATTCAGCCTAGTATTTATTTGAAATGGTTCTTGCCTTAAGCATGAAATATTTTTCCATATAAATTTCGCATTTAGGAAGTCCTAGGAGTTCTTAAATGTCATTAGTTCTAAGCCTTTGTAATATTTAGGAAATGAAAGTTTTGTTGTCTTGTAGCATATGAAACACATAAAGCAATGTGTTTATACATTTTCAGCTGAAGATGTGAAAACCCACAGCTCCTCAAGAGGAAGCAGTCCTTCGGGAGATGTTAGTGAGGACCTTCTTAAAGATAGGCAACAGAGCAAACTAGATGAACTTTTGAAGAGTTTTGACGTGGATGAAAAGGTACTGAGAAATTACTCTTTCTCTGTTTAAATAGTTTAGGAAATTACAATCCACAGAATTGGATCATTTTAATTACTAACGCTGTTTTATCAACAAAATTTTAAATTTCCTGTAATAAAAAGAATATTAACATTTCCTAGATTACTGCATATTGACAATATAATCTTTGCTTAATGGAACTTGATTTTTTTTATTGTCACCAATAACTAAGCTTCAAATTTGAAATGAAACAGGATATTGTTATATCAGTTGTTGCAGTAATGCTGTATTCCTAATGGTGTGAAAATTACTGTTCCAATGAACACCTATGAGTACTGCTTTGCATATGTGACATTTTTACATACATACCTAGTTTTAAATGTTGCTGTTAAATACCTCTCACCACACAGTATCAGAAGGATGGGGCCGTGTTGGAAAGCTGGGGAGCTGCACAGCCATCATGCATCCAAGAAAAATCATTCTGTGCTTCATTACTTGCGCAGAAAGGTCTTTACATTAACATGCGGGCTTCTAGCTGTTCAGAGGGAACCATTTTCATGCTCGCTGACTTTATCTGACCTTTCTACTTTCTCTGTTCTCCTTCCTCTAGATAATAAGTCTAGGTCTTTTAAGATTTGCTGAAGTTTTACAGTATTTGCTTTTTTGGTAAGGAATTGGAATTTACATCTCTCTGCCACTCATACATAGTTGCTGATAGCATTTACTGTTTTCCACTACTTCAAGAGTGGCTAGTGGTTTTAACTGGATAAGTTAAAATGTAAAATTCACATGGTTAAAAATTGATAAGTAATTGAGAAGTTAAACAGTGGAGAATCAGTTTCCGTTTCAAAATCATTTAAAAGAAGAGAAACATTTCCTTCAGCAAATGGAATTGGGGCTGCCAACATGCGATTCATAGAGTTAACAGTGCTTTGTTCCCTGACCTTGTAGAGAGACAAAAAGGGTCTGTCAAATAGTACAGTTTGCTGAAGGTGGGATACTTGTTGCAATATTGCCGGGTCAGTCCCAATTGGGGACTTTCATAGTTTTGTGGCTTTCATGGTCTTGTGGCTTTATAAAATCAGTGTCCTAGTGCTTGCTTTTCTGTGCTATGTTGGACAGCAGAAAATAGGTGCGAATAATCTCGCTCAACCCAAACTTAAACCACAAAACACATACTAAGCCCTACCTAAACCCGTTCTGTATGGGGATAGAAAATAGCAGCGCACACCTGCAGGGGGAATGCAGTGGCAGAACGCTTATTGCAGGTACTATACGATTTGGGGAGATTTTCAGATTTTGCTTTTTGTTGGTTTTTCCAGTGAATTTCTCACATAATCCTGTGAGAAGGGCAAAAACTGACCATGGAGAAAAGGCTAAAAATATTCGGGAGCTGGTAAAATAAAGTTTGGAAATCTGATGAGAGCATATGCATCTCTAATTCTTCAGCTATCATACATTTGTGATAGGATATTAAGTCGTAAGTTACTTCATGAATAATGGACGAAACAAAGCCAAGATTCTATGACTACATTCTGTGTTAGTCTTTTCAGATTCTCTCCTCCAGATATGTTCCGTGCTGTCTTTTTTCTCCGTATCATTGGGGATTTTTTAACTATCCATGATGGTGTACAGCTGAGCAAAAGGCTTAAATTCCTTCTCGATTCAGTTTTAAATGTCATTAAACTTGATGGAATTACTTTCGTGGTTTTCCACACATCTGTCAGGCACAGTTAGAATTGGGCAGTGGGCGTAAAAATTTGGCCTAAAAATTGCTGAGATAATCACGGGAGCAAAGAGAAGTGAAGACAGTCACATTACCTTTTTTTCCAATTAACAATCACTATTTTCAAGAACACAGAGTATAAAGGCAGTACGTCCGTTAACAAAGATGTTTTAAGAGTAACCCTACACACCAAATTATACTTTCTACAGTTAAGACTGTCTTACCACACCTTGCAGTAATCACTAATGGTTTTAAGTCTGGAGAGTAAAGCATAACAGGCTTAGTAGTGCTTTGCTGTACCTGAAAATAACTTTTAAATATCTTCACAGTTCAAGCTTGCAGATGGAGTGCCTGACGTTGAAGAAGAAAATAAGAGTGAAGCTGAAAAAAGGTACATAAAATGTGTCCTTCATGTAACCTGCGGTGTTCCCCAGTTACTATACAAATGAAATCTGATGTTGTTACCTGAACACCATCAGTATTTAATTCAGTTTTCTATGTTACTGTAACTATGTGATGAAGAAAATAAATATGTGAAAGAATATAATTTCACTCTACAAAGTACAGAACAAGTATAGTCATAGCCTGACAGGACAATAGGGCTTATTTTGTCTTTTGACTAGTGGCAAAATATATTCACTTCATGACGGTGTCTCACTTTTGCATCTCAATGTGAGTGTAGCGTAAGATGCATTTCTTGCCACAATAGCACTCACCAGAACTTAACAAAACCAAAAAATAGTAATAGCTAAATCATGAAGCTTTCATTTTTCTTTTCTGCTTATGAAAGAATTGAGGGATCACATTCAGATTCAGGCTGACAAATATTTGTACAGCAGTAAAGAAAGTTTCTTAAAAACATGTCACATGGAGTTAAGGGCATGCTTTACTGTTCTTCTAGCTTCAGGCCATGTTTGTGGTGTTAATTGTACACATTGTTTCTTAGTCTGATTTACGGAATCACAGAATCACCGAATAAGCTGAGTTGGAAGGATCCATGAGGATTACCAAGTCCTACCCCTGGCCGAGCACAGCACCATTGCCAAGAGTCAAACCATGTGCCCAAGAGTATTGTCTAAATGCTTCTTGAATTCTCTCAGGCTTGGTGCTGTGAGCACTTCCCTGGGGAGCCTGTTCCAGTGCCCAGCCACTCTCTGGGTGAAGAACCTTTTTCTAATAGCCGACCTAAGCCTCCCTTCACACATCTTCAGGCCATTCCCTCGGGTCCTGTCACCAGAGAGCAGAGATCAGTGCCTGCCCCTCCTCTTCCCCTCATGAGGAGGTTGTAACTGCAATGAGGTCTCTCCTCAGTCTCCTCAATGCTGAACAGACCAAGTGACCTCAGTCACTCCTCATTCATCTTCTCCTCAAGGCTCTTCGCCATCTTTGTTGCCCTCCTCTGGTCACTCTCTAGTAGTTTAATATCTTTCATTGTGGCTCCCAAACCTGCCCCCAGCACTCGAGGTGAGGCCGCCCAGTGCAGAGCAGAGCGGGACAATCCCCTCCCTTGCCCAGCTGGCAATGCTGTGCCTGATGCCCCCCAGGACACGCTTGGCCCTCTTGGCTGCCAGGGCACTGCTGACTCACATTTAACTTGCCAGTCAACCAGGACTCCCAGGTCCCTTTCCACAGCGCTGCTCTCCAGCCTCTCATTCCCCAATCTGTCCATACATCCAGAGTTGCCGCATCCCAGGTGCAGAATCCGGCACTTTCCCTTGTTGAACTTGGTGGGTGATTGATCCTGAATTAGTGTGAGACTGAGAAATTTTCATTCATCAATGAAATGATGTCCAGAAGTAACAGAGAATTAATTTTTGTAGGAATGGTGTACTCAAGATGGAATTCTTAAGTAATTAGAAGAGAAATAACATATTTTAGAGTGTTGTGGTTTAGGAGCAGTAATCACCAATTAGCTACTGCAGAAATTAACCCTGTCATGGCTGGAACAAGGCCACAGTAACTTTCAAAATAACCGAGAAACCTTAGCTGACATAGAAGAGAGTACTGCTTTCTTTTCCAATACTGCTCACATTTCTGCAACAGACTTGAGTGTGCCAGAAGTCTGTTAGGGGAGAATACTGCATCTTTTTGTGAATCCGCTAGAGAGCTCCATGCTCCTCCTTCTACTATAAAATACTCATTTAAATTTACCTTAGTAGCATAAATAGTTCTTTATACTATAGAATAAGTAGATCGTGCTGAATAAAATATGTTTGTGCAAAGCAGTACTCTGTGTGATTAGAGAAGAAGCCTTAATTTGGAGTTGAACTATTTTCTCTAGTTTTACTCAAAAATGTTATCATTGCAAAGTTTTATCTAGAAGAAAACATAGTTGCTGTGGTTATTTAGCTAACTCCACTTCTAGTGATGCTGTTACTAAAAAAATGCTTGTAGAGCTATATAGTTTACAGTTCTTGGCAAAATTGTGTGTAGTTTCATGTCTAGATTAAAGAGATCTGAAGGTAAACTGCTATGAAAATCCTGTTGTGTCAGATGTGAGGCTGGCATCATGAGGAAGCCTAAGAAAATTTTACGTGGTAACTTGAGATTTCTGAGTATCTGAAACGGCAGATTTTTTGTTCCCTCTGGAAACCAACCCAATGCATTGATGAGAATAAAGATTGATCTTGATAATTTTGGGTTTGTTAGATGGAATTTCTTCCTCTCTACTGTAGCATTTTTATTTCAAATTCTGTTGAAAGCATCGTGAAGTTTAGGAACGATTTGCATTATCCTGGCTATGAGAAGTATTAAATATCTTGAATCCCTCATAGGAGATAGTAACTCTGTTTCTGTCTGCAGAGGAGTAAGCAGGTTGAAATGTCCTTTCTACTGAACCAGGATTCTTAATTGAAAGGGGGAAGGGGAGGAAGATCTCATGAAAGGGGATGATTTTTTTTTACCTGTGGCTTTGTTCACAAATATAAAAGAGATTACTAAGTATTTTGCTAGCAATATTTTTAGCTTATTTGTGAAAACGTCACATTTTAGTAGTTTAATTCTCTGGAATTTACGTACTTGGGAATAAAAGCAGGATAGTCTTTAATTGGAGTTCCCTTTGAAATCACCTAAATCTTCTGTCCCGTAGTCAGTTTTTAGGAAAGAAAACAGTTGACTCTTCAAATGTAATTTGAAAAGCCTTGAGGCTTACTCCTTTGGCAGATATTACGTAATAGACTACTGTAAAGTAAATGCTTCTTCAGAGGCGACAGAAATCATCTCAGTCTTCTTGTCAGCATGGTGGGGGGGGAAGAAGTGGTTCACAGGTGCCTTTTCTACTTATTTATTGAATTTCATATGGTTATGCCTTAGGGCAAAGTAATCTCAGCTAAAATCATAATCAGATTGGACCAGGCAAATGAGAGTAATGAAAGTAAAATTGTTGGGACTGCTAGCTATTTAAATTTAATGCGAGTTTTGAAGTGTTGCGTAAATTGTTGAAGAAATTCTCATCTTTTATGCACTTAATCCCTCTTTTTAGGCATGCAGTACATGAAAGAAACACCTGTTTAATTTGGTTAAACAAATTAATTTTAACAAATTTTTGGTTTTTAATACTCAACAGTGACTGTAAATACAAAGTGAACTGCGAATTATTATCGAGATTGTCATTGAATGACCGAAAAGTAAATCTCTTCAGTGAAGCTACAGAGATGAAATCCTGGACAAATGGTATTGTATGCTGTGTTGGTGAACCCTTCAGAGGTTTTTTTTTTGTGCTTTATTTACCTATGAAATCTTAAGGACTCTCTTCAGTTCCTGAAGACTTTGGCTGGAATTTTACTTTATATATATAAAAGCAAAACTGCAAGCTCTCATGTGATAGGTTAGTGAGGGGTTTTGGGTTAGGTTTTTAGCAGAATTCTATTCAGTAGGGTCAGATAGAAATAATTCTGTCTTGATATTTATGCTTCTCAGATACTTTAATGGTACAGCAGGGCCTGTGTTCTTAGTAGTCTGACACGTGTTTGAGATGTCTTATTAGCAAGTAACTTGTTTTCCTTTATTTGTGATCAGAGAATGTGACTGCAGATTTGGTTGGCTGATTGTTCTTAATAAAACTTGCTAGAGTGGTTTGCCCACCTTGCTGAAGGTCAGAACTTTGCTGTTTATGCCAGTTCCAATGTTTTTGAGGCATTCACTGGACTGGATCAAGGAAATTATGTCAGTTTAATAAATAGCACTTCATGTTCACCCAGTGTATTTCACACCTGGGACAGATACCTCTTTAGTGTCTTTACCACCAGGGAAATAGTGGAACTGTAGCCACAGCACGTAACAAATCTGACATTTAGCCTTACGTAAATACATGGTTTATTTGGCATACAAGATAGAGAAAAACAGGGAGTGATTACTCCTGGGTAGATACTGCATTCTGTTTCTTTGCAACAGCTGCTTTGGAAATCAGTGTTTTTAGAATTATTGATTAATATGGATGTGTATAAACATGGATTTCTTGAATTAAGATCAGTGACAGGGTTCTTGTTTAGTTTCAAATAATACTGTCAGTCTGAGCTTGTAGAACAATTTTATCATTGTGTCATTGAACAGTATATCCAGGTAGTACAAGAAACACAGATGCTATAAAAAGCAACTTTGAATATGTCTTCAGACTCCAGTTTTTTGAAACTGCTCATGTCTTTGGCCTTCAAAGCATATACACCTTCTGAAGAGTTCTTCTAAATCTTCCCTCTTAAAATCATTTGAAAGTTGCCAAAGCAAGAGTTTCTGTGCTAGGACAGGGGAAAATGGCCTTTTATTCCCAGAACTATACAGGCAGGATTGGCTATTTCACTTTAATGCCTGCTTCCCTACAAGTCTGACCTACAGTCCGCAGGGAGAGTACAAACACTTGAAAGGACCTGGTCAAGAACTCTGTGCTTGGGGATGGCAAGAATCTGGAGGAAAGATCGAATTCCCAGTGGCATTTTTTCATAGCTAGTGGTTTGCTGTTTTCTCAGTCTTTTTCTGGTCACTCAGTATATCCAATCCTGAATTTATCGATGGCCCACCATCACTTCACAAGGTTTTGCAATGTGACAGTACATAACATTAAATATTCATTGTTCTACATTATGCTATTCCTTCCTATCCTGTGATAGCCCTATCTGTTTAGAAAGACATTCAGATTAAGAACCGAGTACCTAGTGCCAGTCTCTAGCAGAACATTTGTTATTGGATGCTCTTTAGTAACTATAGTTTGTAAGAAAGGGCTAAGCACTCTGTCTTTTGAACGCTCAGTCCTTTGAAGGAGCCAAATGGGAATCCTAGAAAGCAGGGCATCCAAAAGCTCTCATTTTTCTTTAGATATGGAGTTGAAAATTTGAACTTTTATCTTCCATTAACATTATTCATTTTTCGAAGAAAAAAAACTGTCATTCAATAATAATTTAAGTTCTAAAACCAAGTTTCATGGTTAAGAAACCAGTAACTTACGTTGGGCTTAAGCTCACTACTGCACTGCTTAAAACATCAGAGTATGAAAGGTTTTCTATCAGTTATGAAAAAATAGCTTAAATTTAGGGCTAGTGATGTTGGAATGCAGAGATTACTGATAAAGTGGGTAGGGTTTTTTCCTTTTGAAATTAAAACTTCTACATATTTTTATTCCTTTTCTTATCTCTGTAAGTTAGAGTAGGAACCTTGGATAAAGTAGTGGAATTTTTAATTTAAATGTACTTACTCTTGAAGTTTGTATAAAGTCTCACTTTTAGGATAATTAAGAAAGCTGTAATTTAAATTACTGGCTTTAGACTGTATTAATCAAATTTTCATTAATCATTGCTGTGACTTGAAGGAACTATAAATATAAAGGAAAACAAGATAGATGAGAGTGGTTTCAGTATGATTCGTTTTTATTATGTGACTTGCTGCCCTCATCCTAATTTTTAGGTTACAAATCATCAGGAAGAAGTACTTTACTGCCATTGAAGAGTTGTGGAGATTTTGAGCCATGGAAGACGGAGAAAAATGCAGTTGTGAGTTGTTAAATCTTTGATTTCTAATCCTTTGGCACTAAATTTCTTATGGATATTCAGACAGTTCCCCATATATCAAGTCAGAAATTATGAATCTGTATATGTTTATGTTTTTATACCTTTAAAGATGTTATCACTGAGTAAATAAAATTTCTGAGAACAAAATCAGAGATGAAGGAACAGCTATTCACAGTGGAGTTTTCTTGATTTTTGTTGTCAGCTTAAGCAAAATCAGATAATGCTTTTTGCTTTATTGGTTTTCGTAGAACTGAAAAGCAGACGAGGTTTCACATGCTTAGGACAGCCTGCTTTATCCATGATGCTGGGCACTGAGAAAGGGTAAAGGAAATTGATGCCCCAGAATTCTCAGCTGGTTACTCAGAGCCGTGCAGGATCTTGTCACCTTTTTCCCTCCTCTCCACTCGCTGTCCACCTCATTTAGCAGTTCTTGCATTATCCCTGTTTGTGGTCTTCAAGACAGGCTTTTGTTGTGTTAGACACTAACAAGACATGACAAGAGATTGATCTTTGTGTCCTTTGAAATGCTGCAAGTACAGTATAGAGATGAGGGTTGTTTCAGAGGCTGATTTACAGATCACATTTTCTGCTTTTATTTATAATTTATAGATATTTTGAAATTCTAAAAAACAAAGAGCATGTTTTTGCTTTCAGGAAATATTATGTGGCTTCTTCTGGTTGTTGTAATTTTATTTTATTCCAGGCTTCTCATTCAGTCCAGCAGATCCTTGATGCACTTAACTTGCCCCGTAAATACTGCAGATATTATTTCATGACTTCACGTGGGTGTGAAAGAGCAAAATGTTGGTTCTGTCATGTTCCTGGACAGGGGGAAGAAAAGGTAAAGAAATTTATTGAAGTAAGGAAAAGATTGTAAGTGTGAACACTCTTTAAAAGCAAAACATCATCTCTTTTATTCATTTATATATGGAAAGGGAGTAAATTTCAGAGATCGATGGATGAAAAAATTGTTCAGAAATTCTTCCTCTCAAGGTCTTCTAAAGTTTTTTTTAAACATGATACAATTTTGAACTAGTAGATGTTTTAAGAGAACACGCATCAACAAAAAAGCAAGAATTAGGCTGTACAAATATAGAGTAGCAGAATGGGCAGATTCTGAGACATTTCTATCCTGAGCATCAGAGACTTTAAGCAAACCTTTGCAAAGACTTTCTATGTATTGTTAAAGCCAAAAGCCATCTATGCTGTGTTACTTCCTGCATGTTTTGTACAATACGGGCATGTTTGTTTTAAAATGCTGTAATCTCCTTAAATGGAGCAACAATTCTCATAATATTTGCAAGCAAAAGTAGTTTTCCAGTGATGGGTAAATTAAATGTGTTTTCAAACCATTTAACAGAGACATTATGATTTTAATGCTTCCAAGAACTGTGCAAGGCAAGCTAAATGTGCTGACATTATGTAATAAGATTTTGAAATTGGCTGTTTGAAAGTTTTGTAAGTTAACTGGAAGCAAACAAAAACATCAAAACAAGTAACCAATAACAAATGCTTAAACTTGTCCTCATGAGGTCTTACAAGATTGATATCTTACCTACCATCTTATTGGGATGAGTGCAATTTTATCATTAAGGTCAGTAGATAAAACATTTCAGAATCGAAATATAAAAAATAACTTGCAGTTAACCTGTTAGACATAATTGCTAAAAAACAAGTTAACATCTAGAGGAGCTTGTCTGTCTTCCTGATATCTTATATATACTGCGTCAGAATTTTTAAAATACATCAATGTGATTTGGTTTTATTTTTCTTAAGGTTTTCTTTTTTCCTTTATATATCTCAAAAAAAAAGCTGCTTTATATTTTTTCTAATGCTTTCTAACCCCTTTGAAAATTTGTATGACATCTTAAAAATACTAAGATAAATTGAGAGTAGTTTTGTATGGAACATTTTTCTTTTTTTCTCAAGTGTGATATATCTTTAGCAGGCTGTAGTGAATATTTGTAATTTTCAGCTAGTGTATCTGAATTATTGTGGTTTGTAGTGCTTCATTATATTACAGGCACATTAAAAAATTATTTGCCTAAAACTATTAAAAATCCATTCCATTTGATTTTACTTGTGGTGCAGCATTCCAGCACACTTTAACTGTTCTGCCCACCAACCCTAGCCAAACTTTCTTGGTAGTCTGAAAGTACACCTGAGTTTTGTTTGTTTGTGTATGTATTCGTGTTTTTAGACATGTCCATTTAAAAATGGTGATAGGCCAAGCACCTCATGGTGGCACCAAAGTACATAAATGAAAAAGAGGTAAAGAAGCGATAAAGGCATCTGATCTTACACAGGAGGAAAAAATCTCTTCAGGAACTGTTATGCAGACTGGTAGTCCACCTGCTTAGAGCTGTGTTTTCAGTGATAATAGTTACCAGTTTTTGAAGAGAAATACCTTTCCCCATGATGGATATTTTTTCCTTTTCATTAAGTAACTGGTTGATGCTTTAAGGCATAACTTCCTGGTATTTAACACTTTACAGTTGTGATTGATCACACAACACAGCAGTGCTTGAATTCATAATAACATCATATATTTTGAAAATCAGCGTACTCTTGAGCTCAGCAAGTTGTACAAGTTAACAATTTTTTGGCCTTTTTTTAAAAGAAGCCTTTCATTTTCAGTGAAATCTGTTTTGTGTTAGGTAAAGTAAACAAAACTGTTAAGACTGCTTTAAATACTTGCCAGAGTATTTAAAGGGAGGGTGGATCTTAACGATATGTATCAGTGATGGAGGAGAGGGTAAAGAAGATGAAGCTGGACTCTTCTCAGTGGTCCTTAGTGAAAGGGCAAGAGACAGTGAGCTTAATACAGTAAATTGTTTTGCTCAAATGACACTTCAGAGTGTAGCACAGACAATCATTTCATGGTTAAATAAGTGGTTTGAAAACATGTCTTTATGCAAGCTGTATTTCTCTTTGTGATTTAATTTTAGCTTTGTGCACCTTACTCATTAATTTTTTTGGACTTTTGTCCATTAAAGAAATTTTTACTTTTTGTGACTTCATACTCTCCTATTCCTTAATCCTATGAACCTCTTAACTGGAAACAGAAAGGATATGAAATAGGAAGATTTCTGCCTTCATTAGTGTTGTCTTAAACTTCGGGACCTTGGGTACGTGCTTCTGTTGTGGCAGATTTTGGTTTAGTTTTTTTAGTGTGACTTCCTAAAGAAATGAGATTCTACACTGTCCTTTTATTACTGTCTCTAACCACCTCTAAATGACCCTTGAACCTTTTGGTCAGTTTCAGCCACATTGAATAGAGAGTATGCATCTCAAAGCTTCCACAGCATATAGAAACTTCCTGTAAGAAGGATCCTGGTTTTGATCTCACTGAGTTAAAGGCTGTTAAAGTATGGGGGTTTCTCCCTTATTAAACAATAGAGTGGGCACTGACTCAGAGATGCTGAAGTATTTAGTGAATTCCTGTGCTTGTTCTTCTGAATAAGCACCTGTGTGTTATTGTAGTAGGACCATGTTTTACTGGAGTGTTGGTTGGTTGTATAAGATACAGAGGCCTTTATTACGGTTTTTATTAAATTGTCGCTTTAAATGAGTCATGGAACCAACTGATAGATGACAGAATAGTGTGATTTATACTGCCTTTGGAAAATAGGAATCGTCTCTTTCATGTACCTTCGTTCAAAACCTGTTACAGCTAACTCAAAATTTAAAGATTCTCACATTTTTACATAGTCTGTGGGTGCAGTTACACCTTTCAAAATTGGAACAACTTAATCAACTGAAGCCTTCTAGAAGGTGTAAATGAATAACACATTTAGTTTCTTTTATTAATGTAATACAGCATGTCCCATGATTAAATACTACTACAAGTGGGTTGTCCAAGCAATTTCACTAATACTTGGAACAGTCAGAGCTTCAGATCCAATCTTGGCTGGTTTTGTGAGTTAGTCCGAAGAAGGAGAAAAACGGATTCCAAAAGAAAGCAAACTAATTTCCATTCTGTAAGCATGTGCTAAAGTTTGTTCTGGAAATGCCCTCAGCCACCTGGGAGTATAGATTTGGATTAAACAAGTTAATCTGTTCCAAAGTGACACTTCACATGTATTAATGATCAAAAATTTGACATGATTTTCTGAAAGGTGTATCTTGGACTATAATTCAACAGTAAGATACTGCTTCAAAGTAAAAACAATAAGCTTTATTTGTAGTTAGATGTACAATTTTTGTATTCTTTGGCCTGATGATCTGAACAGGTTAATGGTTTTGAAAAAAGAAAGATGTCTTGCCCATAAAGCAGTATCTTCTGCTTTGATGATAATTCATTTGCTGTATAACAAACTTCATGAGTGAATCTTGTGTCATTTTGAAGTTGCATGTAAAAATAAACCTGATTCAGTTCTCTAATACCATGACTACTAATTTAGGGCATTTTCTGTCTCTTGATGTTTAACTATTTCACAAAATAGTATTAAATATGACCGATTTACATTGTTGTGCAGAAAGGCTGTGAATGTTCCAGGAGTGACAGAGAATTTATAAAAGGAGGGTGGGGGTTTTCCCTACCTTGGAATTCTAAGATGTAATATCAGTATTTATTTCTTCATCTGCAGAGATGGAGCAAAATGTGTAAGTATCACAAAGCTGACAGCTTAAGATGTTAAGACAAGAATGTTCCAGTACCAAATAACATTAAAATATCTAGGTGTGGATTTTTTTTTCTAGTCAAGTCAGTCTGTGGTGAAATGGCTCATTAAATCAAGTTAGTTCTGAGTGTTTTGTTCTGTGTCCTTATGAGTGATTCTTTGTGACAGTCGGTGTTACCATCTTCATTTCTGGATGATTTTTTGACTACTTAGTTGGTACATTCATGTAAGTTTTACTTACCATGTTTCACATTTTTGCTTCCCTTTCTTTGTTTACAGTCTGCCACATTTATACTAATTGTGAAGTAACTGCATTTTCAAATTTTCCTTTTTTTTTTTTTTTGTTTGCTATGAGTATATCCACACACATGCAAACATTTGTGGTCCCAGCAGCGTCTTTCCCAAACATTTATCTGCATTATTTTTCTGTTTGATTTGCTGGCCGTTTGACGGAGTCTTTGCCTGAAGACCCCATTACCTTCTTATACCATTTGTCAGTATATATGGCTTAAATGGAAGCAATGTAAAGCTCGTTATATGATAGAATTCATGTTTGTGAGTAGTTCTTTTGTTTGGCATAAACTGAGGTTACGTTTTACTATTTGTTTGGGTTTTTTTTACAGATTTGCATGGCAATTCTTAGGACATACATTAATATCAAAGAATCAGGCCTCCTAAAACGTGCAGGTATGGTATCGTAGTAGCTGTTGATGTATCTTTGTTACTTAGCTTATTTAAAGAAAATTAAATAGATTGTCGAGAGAGAAATGGTTGCCACTTCATCAGTGAATAAAAAGTTCTTACTTCAAATGAAAGAATACATTCAATCCCTGCATTTTCATGGTTCAGTTTCCCAGTAAAGCTAGAAATGTAAATAGGCACTTACCTCGGGAGGTTCTCAGAAATCTTACTTCCACATAAAATGAACGTAACCTGACTGTAACTAGACTTGGGAGTAGAAATACGTAAATGGGGCAGGGAGGAGGTTTAACAGAACCCAAATTTTATTAAGGTGCTTTTGAACACCCTGGCCAAACATCAAAAACCCAAAAACTAGAGAATGGAAGCTTTGAAGTTAACTCTTGCTACTGCACCCACCCCAAACAGCTTTAGTTTAGTCCTTACACCATATATGCAAACAATTATGATTAACACATTTTAGGGACTGCAGTTGATTCAGATCCATCTGAGCTTTTGAGTTCAGTCAGAAAGGGCTTCTGTTTTGTTTCTTCTCTGGACAGTGATTCCTTTTTACTGGTCCTTAGCAGTCTTTTAAGTTTTCGAAAGCTTCAGAGAGTGTAGCAGAATGAGAACGGGGAATTCAGTTGCACCCTCTGCTGCAGTGTTCCTGTACTGAACACGTGAGTGTTTTAATGTGGGTAACACTGGGTACCAGCAGGCTGCAGTACATGTTTATCAAGGAAGGGTAGCACTATAACAGGTTGTAAGACCATCACTTCACTTCCTGGAGCTTCCTCTCTGTAAAGGCCTTACTGCCTTGATGCACATACCAAATCTAACCTGGGTTTGTGCATTCTTCTTGTGCTGCACCAAATCCGCTAAGCTTTCTTGGAACCTTCAGGGCTTACAGTACTCAGCTCAGTGATACAGCATATTTCAGAATAGTCAGTGTGGTTCTGGTAAGGTTAACACTGTAGTCAAACTGGATCCTTTCACCCATAGTTCTTCATATCCCTGTCCCATAATATCTTGGACAATTAAGTGTTTTTACACTCTGTCTAAAATGTAAGGAAATAAGTAGTTAGCATCAGTTAACCCCAAAGTGAAATTCAATTCAATTGCTTTTTCAGTCCAGATATTTGTGCAGTATTACAAAGAAGTTACTCCTGGTGTGGATTTTGCTTCTGAAGTGCTGAATGATCTTCTTGTTTCATTGCTCAGCAACTGTTTGTTGCAGGAAGTATTTCAGATACTGAATGTAATTGTACAAATCAAGACACTGGTAGGTGACTTTGTAATATTTTTTAAATCTTTGTTTCATAGTTTAAGTTATTTTTTGAGTACTGTGCCATTTGTAGTAATAGGTTTGTTTTTACTCTGGAACTCAAATCATGAGTGAGGGGATTAATTCATAATATCGTATTATAAAATCTCTAAACTTTCTAATTGAACAGAGTTGCAAAACTGATTGTGCTTTTTTTGTCTATATTAGCCGGCTGTAGATGTTCTGCTGAAAGTTTTTGAGCATGTGGCTTCTCTGAATATAAGAAATGCTGTGCCTACATTAATCAGTACCTTTTGTAAGGTATGAGTTTTGTTTGTTCTACTGCTGCTTGTTGGAATTTCTGAAATACGTTGCGTGTTTTAAAACTCAAACATATCAATTAAAAAAACAGTACTGAAATAGTATTAAACGTGTTATTGTGAGTAGCTGAATTTGTGGTATCGGTTTTCATTTATTCCTTCATTTTTGACTGTGATTCACTGTGATGTTTTTCCCTATGTTGTTTGCCACTTAGCTCTGAAGATAGGTTAAGTCATCACAATTTTTTGTAAGCTTACTTTTCTTACTTTGTTTGATATTACAGCTCATTGATGCTGGTATGTTCCTTGAGTTAGAACATTTTGACTACATTATTAAGTTACTTCACCAATTGCAAGTTTCTAGTTGGGAAATGAGTACTGTTTTGAACATAAAATCCAGGTATGTCTTTAAGGAGCTATTTTCTAATCATAGCTGTCTAGTTCCTTCTTCAGCATCTAATTTTATGAATTTATGTGAAATCTTTAAAAGATGTTTTGGATGAAAATACTATCATATCATGCTTAATTGTATTTTAAAGCACTGTAAATCTACTGTGTTTCGAAGATCAAGGATTAAATTAAAACTTAGATTCTGACCACAGTTATTAGTTTTTTCCGTATCAGTTATCATTGCACAATCTGCTGCCAGCTATGATACGAATTTATATAGCTAGCCAAATTAAAAACATCATGGTTTAATATATCATTTAGGCCCACACAAGCAAACAGTACTTCTGCAATAAACAACCCTTTTAGGCAGTAAGAGGATTAGTTATAATCTGAAGTAGTTTCCTAGTTTCCTTTACAGTGTGACTACATAAGTATTTGTGCCAACACTGCTAGGGAGGAGGGTCATTTTTTGAGTACTGCTGGAATATGCTGGGCAAAATGTCAAATCTGTTCCAAAACTCCTGATACTTCCCCATGAACAAGACTGGATCCTTTTTCTTTTTTGTATCATCTGCATCATACACACACACACACACAAGTTGAGAAACTAAATTTTGATTCATAAACATACCTTTGATTCTTAGAGGAAACCAAATATGCAGCATCTGCTGTTTGAAAACAAGCCACCACAGTTCCAGGTGAAAGCACTGTAGAAATTACTTGCTGCTTTTGCATACTTTTCCCGTACAGTATTTTCAGCCATGGATCTCAGTGTTTTACTGGTGCTACTTACCACACACACTGGAGGTAATTTTTATCACTTTTTGTATCAGGAATCTGATTCACAAAGGCGTGACCCCTTGCAGGTTGCCTCAGTATGTGTGTGTGTTCAGGTGAAGGTGAGAAATGATCTATATGAAGACTGAGCAGCTGTGCTGTTTCAGTTATATGTGTTGGCACATTCATGTGCAGGTTACGTATCTGTACACGATAGCATCGCGCTGGGGAGATGAATCCATTGTTTCAGTTGCAGCACCAGAGTGAAGTGTTGTGCTCCTAGGTACTTGAAGGTAGCACTTGACATTTTATACTGAAAGAAATACAGAGAATGCAGTTCGGCATTTGCTTGGTGGACTGCAAGTCTTATTTGTACCTTTTCAGTTACATTCCTACTGAGGTAAGGGAATATATTCTGTGAAAATAGCTCTGCTCAGTTACTTGTTTAATACATGAGCTAACTTCCCTTGGCAAGATTTTAAATGAGTGTTTTCAGTGTGCAGTTTGTGTAATGTGAAACAAATAGGATCAAAAATCACATCAAATTATTGTTCATATATGATGAATAATATGCTGTTCACCTTCTGCTAGTTCAATAGGATGTGTTAAAATTTAAGTTTTTTTTTTCCTATGGAAGATTTAAGGAAAGATATTTTGAAAAGACATGGATTTTTGACTTCAATTTGGCAGTGGCTGAAATTCAGGTACAGTATGTGCATTCTTCATGACTTCTTTTAAACCTACAAGAAATAGCAATTTCTACACCTTTTTAAATTAGTGGGCTTTATTAAGTATAGTGATCTTATGATGAAATACTTTTATGCAAAGCCGTGTTTGGGAAGGCTTAACATGCAGGAGAAAACTGTCAATGGCCTTTCTGTAATGTCAGTATTTTAATTTACATACTTGTAATTTCTATCTTCGTTTTGCATCAAATTCAAAGATTTTGTAACTTTGGGCAGTTATTTCCTCTGCTTTACATTTGTTCTGCTTGTAACTGGTCGTGGTACATCATTCCTCACCAGAAATTTATTTAATACATTATTTAGCAGATAGAATTCATATCTAGTATAAAACCACACAATTGTAAAAGCTGCAATTGACAACTTTAAGCAGGTATTTTAAAGAATAAAAAAATATTGTAAAACATTCTTTATTTGGACACTTGTGTCTTTCATATTCAAGGTCAGATTACTCATTATGCACAATTATAATATAGTTTACATATTATCACACATCCTGTGCAGATTCAGAGATTGAAGTATAAAAAGGGAAAAAACAGGACTGATTTTTCACTCCTTTAGCACCAAAGTCATCAAGTGGTCTGGCAAGCAAAAGACTAGTTCATATAGAAAATAACCATAAATTCAGTATGCATCATGGAAAAAAAAAATACTGAATAAATGCCAGTTCCTAAATAGGATCAATAAGGTATGAGCTTTTTCAAATGGGGTCATGACATGAGAAAAGGAATTTAATTTCTTGAGGGACAAAAGTAATTAGCAGTCCATTCAAGTTTGGCAACATGTAACTGCCATATAAACATAAAGATTCTTGGCAGTAGCGTTTCATCTCCATTTTTTTCTCCTTTAAGTCTATCCCAGGTACATATCTCAAATTTCAGTATATTTTCTGTTTAGTTTTCTAGAAGCAGGTTTACTTATATTTATCATTTGCCTTCTTTACAGCATTGCAAGGAAAAAAGGGATTGGACCAAGCTGGGAGCTTTGTATCTTAATGCAAGAACTGGATGTGAACATTTTGATGATCTTCAGAAATTGTTTTTATCTATTGCTGAAATTCTAACCAAAGATTCTGAGACAGACAGACCAGGAGTTCCTTTTTGCAATTTTGCTGATGCAGGTAAAATTAAGATGCAAGAAGTGCCTTTTGTTGAGTTTTTAAAAGAGATTAGAAATTAATTCATATAGTTTTCTGATTATTAGTTAATTTTATGTTACCATATTCTGAATGTTTTGAGGTGCAAATACAATCAACTGTAATGTTCAGTAGAAGCTATTTTCCAGTAGAAGTAAAATGCATAGTTGCTTACACTTAAAGTCAAGGAAGATTCTGAAGGAGGAACAGTAGAGTTTTGTGAAATCAAAAAAAGAACCCAGAATTCATGATCTTTTAATAAAAATGATGTATGCTCAGGACAAAGGCAAATGTATTTAAGTATTGTCATGTGAAGTGTCACACTGTTAATAGCATAAATAAACTTCAGTGCTGTAAATATATATATAGTTGTGTATTTTAAAACACATTGAACAGGTTACATCATGTATACAATTTGTGCTTTTTTTTAGTAGGTTGGATTTTTAGAATTATTTTATTCTCTGAAGAACCAATGGTTTCTGCAAGGGCTGGGTGCTCAAGAATCCAATGTTTTAATAGTTCTGACAGGTTTTCTTGCCTCTTTCCTCCCTATGCCCCTTCATTTGCATATCTGTATCATTCTTCTTAAGTTTGCAGGTTACTGAGGCTTGGTGAAGTGTTAGTCGGATATTAAATCATTTTATAAAGGATTAGTTAGATATTTTTCAACCTGTATTATCTACTAAAACATAATATTTATTCCAGGTATGTGACATATCCTTTCTGACCACAGGCTTTCATATTATAAAAAAGCTGTCAGAGCTTCCTGTTGGGACACAGGAAGAAGATTTTGTCAGAGCTTGGAACTTAGTCTGTCTTCTCTAGAGCAGTGGTCTCCTAACTGATAGGCACCTCCATCAGTAAAAAAGTTTTGAACAGTCACCTACAGTTTATTCATTTATGTATTATATACGTGTGCTACTACACCAATGAATTAAATTCATTATAAACCATACACAAAAATAGGAATTACAAATATGAGATAAATATTAAATAAACACTGCATTTTAAAGTATTTTACTTATTTTTATTTTCAAATAGTACAAAACATATTTCCTTCCCACAGCTGAATGGATTGTTGTGCTCACACCCTACTTTGAGACCATTGCTCTAAAATACTAATAGTGCTTCCAAAGAGGTTGTAATTAATCAGTTCTGCAATTACCAAAATTTCTTTGTGGTGCCAGAAAATGTAAAGCTTACTTTACAAATAATGATATTACTAAATTATGCCATTACATGTCCAAGCATTTTATGGATGATTTAGACTACTATGAAATATTGTCTGAATAAACTATACTTACTTACCCTACTTCTGGTGTTAAGACTTAGGAAGTTGCTACTTTCAATGGCAAATATTTCAGAAAATGTATTTAGTATTTTCACACTGACTGTGTTTTTGAAATGTGTAATTTCCTTAAAACTGCATTTACATGTAAAATTAGAAAAAAAAAAGTCTTTTTCTTTTTCATTCCAGTGATGAAAAATTCACACCATAATGAAGCAGACAGACTTTTCATTGGAAGGACTGGGATAAGCGTGATGTATTCATATCACAAAGTACTGCAGTGGATAAAGGTATGCAGGGCTAGAGGAACCTGACTGGAAGAAAAAGAATTAATAATTTCTCTTCTGGATATTAAACAGTGTTTCTCTAGTGGAATGACTGGGTGTGCCACCTGCCTCCCTGCCATCTTAATACTTCCTAATTGTCCAGCTAGACCAAAGCATTTTATTGTGCCTTTCTGAGCAGTAGTCTTCTGTGGAGCCCATCATAACTTGGTCTTGCAACCTAGAAACTGATTGCTCGTGTTCATTTTGTGATTTTTCTCAGCTGAGGTTGAATCTGAACTAAGAGACAGGTCTTCCTGAGATTCTGGGGTGAGGTGCTGATGGGATTGTTTCCCAGAAATGTCACTTTCTTCTGTGTGGCAATCATGCTGTATTCTGAGACCTCCAACTCAAGTGATACTTAGAGAAACTTGGGCGATTTCCTGCACTTGGTGCTTCTGCATCTGACCTCAGATGGAATGGGTTAAGGCCAGGAAGACACAAAAACAGCGTATCAAGGCTGCACTTGGTGAACTGCTTGTTCTCCAGAACACTGCTAGGAGTGCTTTTCTTCCACTGAATCTAAGTTTCGAAGTTCTGTGAATCTTGCAAAACTCAGACATCACAAAAAAATACCTTTACAATCGTATCTTTGCTGTCAAATACTACACAGGGCCAAGGCTAAGAGGCTAGACTTTTGACTGGATGTTTTACATTCCTTAGGCCTCAGGCAGTATTGGTTATAATTTCACCGCAGGAAGATCCATTTCAATGTTAAATTTGTCTTTTTCTTCCTGGAAGGAACCAGTGCATACCAAACCACATCTCTTACAGAAAGCAACATGACAAGTGACAGCATAAGAAATAATAGAAACCACCAGTGATTTTAGAGTGTGTTTTGGTCAGTGATCACATTCTGAACTTGGGCCTGATCCTTTCAGCTACTAATTATGCTGTACTGGATGCTCCTCATTCCATACAAGATGATTTCTACCATGAATTTTTATGAACAGAAGCAAATGCTCTCATCCCCTTTTGTCTCTTGAGGTTTTGGGTTGGCTTTTTTGTGAGTTATCATCAGGGAACCCTTTCTGGTTCGCATCAAGAAATTAAATTGTCTTTTGTACGATTGTCTCTAGGAGATGACCTTCAGGAATTCTGTTATGTAGAAAACCTGTGCACTGCTCAGTCTCTTTCCAGGATCAAGCCAAGTCCCAGGAGATACTTGATGGAGGTGCTTATTCTAGCAGCAGGATACCTGTTCTGATGAATCATTAATTTTGCGGCATCGGCTTCTTGAGCTGAATGGTCTTCAGCAGGTCCCTATCAAGCTGCAGCACAGTGTGGTACTGTTTAAGAGTAGGGGAAAGGAGAGGGGGTCTTTGCATTAGCACTCTACTAATACTGCACTAGAACTTCTTAGGCATTTTTGTTCCACAAAACTTAGCAGTTAGAACAGTTAAGATACTCCTGACCACAGAAGAGAGAATCTAAATTCCTGGCATTGAGGTGTGGTAGTGCTCACATGGCCATTGAAGAGTTCAGTTTGTCTTGGGGTTTGGCTGTCTTCTTTAGCATATAATGTTTGTGTGCCTTCACACATTTTAGCTGTTTTCCAGATCCATCTTAAGGGAGAGGCTGATCTTGGATTGCACAACCCCTGATATTTCAAGGAGATTCATCTTCAAGTCCTAATTTCAGAGGTGCAAGGTGTGAAAAGCATGTGTAGTGTTATTCTTGTACAACGTGGGTTACTAAAAGTAGATACTTCTTAAAATACTATGATTCTCTTCATGTCTAGAGCAAAAGATCTTTGTTTCTTTGAGAGTGTTGTGTTAGGCCTCAAACCTGCCTCTCAAGACATAACTGACAAGATCCTCAAACAGCATTGTAGACAACCTGTGTTGACCGTATCAGAGTAGGAATGAGGCTCTGCTCTGAATGATTTTTATCAGAACTGGCAGATCGCAAATTGATCTCTGCTTTTGGGAGCTGTCATTCTTGCCTCTCTCTACCAGTTTTACTCCATTATATGTATCAGATAAATCCCTAATCCTGTGGTCATGGGCTAGTATCTACTTTGACACCATGTCTTATTTGCCCAAAAGGTGGTCCAGAAAGTAAGGTAGTAATGGATTTGCTCCTTCTGCTCTGCCCAAATTAATTTTGGCTTTAGGACATGCCCTGTGCTGTTTTATGGATATGTTGGACTGCCTGAAACTCTAAATGTGCTTTTCATGTAATTTTTCCTTCAAGAACATCAAACCCCTTTATTGCAGAGCTTTGATGATTGGTGGCTCTCGGGGGTAATATAGGTATGCTCCTTGGTCCTGAAGAGAATATTCTTTGTAAGAGGTAAGGAAAGTTCATAAAACAGATGTACTTCAAAAAGCATACAATATGAATATGTCTTGTATGGAGACAGCTCTTCAAGCAACACTAGACTGCTTTCTGGATATTTACTTGTAGAGAATTCTGTAACATCGGTGCTCCTTTGGCAGCTATTTCATCCACTTCCTATTTCAACTTTTTCTTGAAAGACATTGCTATGGTTTATTTTTACTCAGCTTTTTAATATTTCAGAGAATTGGTCAGAGGTGCTAGTCCAATTAAGGATCTCATTCCACAACTGCATTTGAATTGAGTGTCCTTCCTTTAAGGATCAATTTTCTGCTTATAGCTGCGTACTTTCCATCTTCCTATAAAGACACCACTTCCTAGTGGCCCCTTCTTTTGCCAGAAGGGTGGAATCTGGAATCTGGAATCACAGATCCCTCTTAATTTTATATTTCATTTCTGATTTGCACTTAGCTTTCAAGTTTCACCTGAGTATTTCTAGTATGTAATTTTCCCCTTCAGCCACGTACATCTACAGCTGAATGGATTCTTTACACCTTAAATGTTAACTGCAGTTAATGTTAGTATTTTTTATGGGTTATGCTGAAATAAATGATTGCAGATACCTGTAGGCCTTCAAAAGTGTCCAATTTTGAGCACATACCAGTTCATAGTGTACATGTATATATGCATAAAGCACTTTTTAAAAAATGAGCTTCGTAATAAGTAACTTTCTGACAACTTTTCTGTTCTCCTGAACCTCTTTTTCTCTCTGCCTCCATGGCCCTTATTCTGCCACCACAATGCGTGCTCACACACGACCAGTTTTTAATAAGCCACCTCCTCATCGATGCACCCACTAAGCAAAAGCTGAAACACATCTGTTGTGGAGTTTTGTCTTTGTTGCTTGACTAGCAAGGTGCAGCCAGGCAGGACAAGTACTGAATTTTGCCTGGCCCTGCTTTGCTGGAGACATGATTTTGATATCTCACCTTGACTTGATTATCCTTTTTTAGATTCAGATCTTAATTGAGACTGCTGCTTTTCTTCCATTTTTGACTAAAAGGGACAGCCAAAAAGTTGTTGAGATGAAGTTTCTCTGGAAAACCAGTCTAAATATCAATCTGGAATCCAGTGATAAAGTTGTTGGTTGTTACAGTGTTGGCCAGATAGGCCCAACTTCTTCCAGTTTATTGTCCTGCTGCATACAATCATCAGTGTTTTCTTTGACTTATGCTGGAGTAATTATTTCAGTTTAACAGTTACACCTCTGCTGCAAAATGAAAACCCTCTGTATGATCTTTTAGAATTTTGTAGATTGCGTAGTACTGAATGGAATCAAAATTAAAAATATTAATAAACCAAAGTAAGCAAATACAAATTAATTACAAAGTATATTAAAAACACTGTATTGACATTACATAGTAGAAATAATGTTATGGGTAATAGTGTGTTGGGAACTCTTTGACAAGAGGTTGGTAGATTTTTTTCTGTCTACATAGTAAAAAATAAACTCTTCATTAGACATTTTGCTATACTTCACCCCGACTCAGTTTGGATAACTGAACTGATACCTATAAATCTGTGTCACTAGATTAAATCTGCTCTATTTTACGTAAATATGCTCTGTGTTCACTGATGTCACTGCTTTCTTTGACCTTCCCCTTTTCTGTTCTCGCTCTCACACTAGGGAAGGAAGGTTTTGGATAAACTGCATGAGCTACAGATACATTTTACACTCTTGAAAGGACTTGTAGGTGCAGCGAGGTCAGCATCAAGATGTCAGATTGTTAATAAAGCTGCAGAAATCTTTCTTCATTCTGGCAATTTGGATGGAGCGACAAGGGTATTGAGAGGTAAGCCTTAGTAAGTAAGGTAAGTCTTACAGTTTCAACTTAAATTTGAACAGTTCGCTTTTATGGCAGATTTCAGATAAAAGTTACAAGCTGGTCTCTGTTACTAAATACAGTTAATAATACTGGGGCAACAAAGGAAATGTGATCCATCTTACTGGTTAGTATTCTTCCTGGTATGTATAAGAAATATTACAACTAATGCCTGATTTTTTCAGAAGTTTTCACAGTATTCTGCTATCAACACCATTCTACCCAAAAATCAGCCATAACAAGGGAGGAGTGCAACTTGGAAAATTACCCTGTCCCATGTAGTTTTCCTTCGAACGAGGGGACATTCTGTCAAAAAAATTGCTGGCTTGGGTTGATGCAGCATTCCTTTGCACCTCACAGTATTCCCATTTCATATACTTGCTTTAGAACAGAACCATATTTCTGCAATTATTAGATACAGCTTTTTGGAATTCTGATCTGCTGAAAAGAGAAGAAATTCAGAAGTACAAAGAATAGAATGTATACTATATAGCGATACTGAGGATGTAAATTTGCTATTCAGTTTTATAGCTGTACATATATACATATCTATATATGCCTATCTGTGTACTGACAGTCCGTTTTACTGCAGTGATGTTTCACAGAAGGGGTGATTTACAATATAAAGGTTCAGAGAATCAGTCTGAGGAGTATTGGTCATGAGGAACGAATTATTAATAACTCAAGCTGCACTTTCTGTACAATTCTGAAATCTATCTCATGGTACAGTTTACAGTACATTTCTTAATAGCCAAAAGTCTCAACATCCAGAAGTTCCACTTCCTACGGATAACACTGTACTGTTGTTTGCCGCAGAGTCGGAGTGGATCACAGATGCACCGCTGTGGCCCTGTGATAAAATGGACATCCTCAATCGACATAATCTGTTATGTGCAATAGTGCACAAATACTTGAGGAAGAGTTTGTACAGGCAGGCATTTGAAGTTCTGCAGAACTTACCAGGTTTGCAGAAACATTCTGGTAAGTAAAGAAAAAGATACTGTGTTAAGGGCTAAAAATTTAACAGGTGATTCTGTGCTGTTCTTGTAGTGTTTTCTAGCTAAAATTTGTTGAAGAAGAAAGATGGGTTTATACAGGCCTGTTTCTTTTACCCAGAGTGTAGTGTCAGTTAAAATGTGTTGTACTCTGCAGCTCTTGCTGCACTTGTGCGTACACGCTTGGATGGATGTGCACACAGACCTGTCCTCTTTTGCTCAGTTACACAGGGCAACAGGAAAGACCCATTAAATTTTTAAGGATCATACACAGCCTATACAGTGAGATAAAATAGGGATATTTTATTTTATCTAATTTCAGATGAATGAGGTGGGGATCTTTTTCTTTAACTGAGCTAGCTAACCTAAGTGTCTCTTACATACTTTGTCAAGAACCAAGTGCTCTTTCAGGCTCAATTTATCGGACAAATTTTCGATGAGTACTTCAAAATGAGATACATAGTTACTTAGGCTCCGCTGAGGACACATCATCTGATTCCTGTGTGTAGGACTTAGTCTATTGCCACTGTACGCTTTTAGGTATGTTAGGAGAGATTGGTTGGAAGACCATCTACTTAGAGGATACTGAAAGGATCTAGTTCTTTGAGTTATGAAGTGAATACAAGGCTGCTCAGTCCTGCCAAAAAGGAGACAGCTCAGAGTAAAGGCAGAAGCAGAAAACCAAGGAGATTTTTATTGTTGGAAATTTTAGATCTGAGAGATCAGGTGAAGATAGTATTTATAGGCTTGAGCGAGTGAATGTATTTTTATCTGATTCTATTGGTTTTGGCAGCAAATTATTACTTGAACCTTAACACTTCTCCTTCACAATGTGAGTGAACTACTGTATGAAAAGACTTTTGATGAATAAAGCATTCATGTTAGCCCAGCCTTGTTCCATCTTGCTGATAGAGGCAAAAGTTCTGATTTAGGTACTGATTGAGAAACAATCCTTCAACTAGATTTGCGTTTGAATTAATTCAGTAGTTAATATTCTTAATTTCATTTCAGATATTGTAGATGCTTCTCAATACAGCTGCCTTTTTAACAAGCTGATAAGTGCCTGTTTTGAGAATAAGAACCTTGGGGTCTCGTCTTCTGCAGTAGACTTCATGCTGTCCAAAAAAATTGGTATTGATTTTTTTTTACTTAGAAGATTAATCACAGCTTTGGGAAGAAGTTCTTTATGGTCCAAAGCTAGGACCTATTACAAAAGTAAGTTGCTTCTTAAACAATATCCTCCCCTTACATTCTTTGGATAATGTGCTCCTAACAGCTCAGTACGCTGGGGAGAAATGAGTAAGAAGAGAAACAGTACTTTGTGTGTCACTCTCAGGAATTTATTTGAAACCAAAATATTTGTTAGGAAATGGTGGGTTGAAAATAAGAATCAGTGCATATTACCTGGCTTGAAATAAATGTAACTATGATAAAACTAATTTTTTCCTTAATAATTAATTTTTAATTAATTATTTTAATAATTCTGAAAATTAATCAGTTTCAGAATTTCAGATATGTGAACGCTGAAATGGTCGAAAAGTGCATCATCTTCACTTTTTCATCTAGGCAAATTAGATTTCCTGATACTTCTCTCTAGAAGTATACCACCATGTCTGTGGTGGTAAAATTATTAATATTTAAGATTTGAGAAGTTTGGCTAATTAGTTTATCCTAACTATAAGAAAATTCCTTTCAACTAAAAGGTAATAGTCTGTAATTGTTTTCAACTCTCCATTTCTGAGCTAAGTTAATACTGGCTGTGCCACTCTGCCTAGGGTCCCTCCATATTGTCACGTTATTTACTGTTTGATTCTGTCTTAGAATTGTTGATGTTAGCAAACTTCTTTAAGAGTCTGTCCTTTCTGGGATGGATACTTGGTTTTGTTAACATTAAAATGATTGTTTTTCCTCATCCCGTTTGTTTTTCTTCCCTGAAATGCTATATAGGTTGGGTTGCTGGGATCACTTGCCAGAAGACAGGGGAACAAAGCAGGAGATGCTGTTCAAATGTTCCCTCACTTTAACCATGATTAACAGCTTCTGTCTGACCTGCCTAAATTGTACTTGTGTTATCACACATTTGGTGTCTCCAGACTTCTGACAGAGCTTTTTAATCAAAGCTGATAATACTCATTGAAAAAAAAAAGCAACAAACGTTTTACAACAGTGAATATTATGTGTGAATACTGTGTGCTGTGTTCTCAAATCAGGCCATTTCATAGATGAAATAGTAAAATCCATTAAGGATTTGGGGTTGGGGTTTTTCCACATTTAGTCACACAGAAGAAAACAGATCTATGTTCAGTATTGGTAATCCTAATTCCTCATGTTTCTGCATTTACTCTCAGATGCTTTATCACTGGGTTGCTACCCAGAGCTGCAGGGAAATTTATATCACAAACTTCTGAAGGTTCCGTCTTACCTGTCTGAAGTTGAGATGCTGTTGACCATTGAAATATTTCTTGTTTCAAATGCCAGTGATATTCAAAGTTTGAGGACTACTAGTCAGACTCTTCAAATAATACTAAAAAGGTTTGTTGTCAGACATGTACCATTTTGATTGTATTTGTTCAGGTGATCGTGTAAGTAATAGATCTTATTTTCCTTATCCTTCCCAAAGAATACACCTCTTAATTTTGTTCCTTGGATAAGTGAGAAGTTTTTTATCTCTTGTTTCTATGTGTATGCTATTGTATATCTTTTCTTAAAGAGTAAGTTCTGCTCTTGCAAAAAATGTGGGCATGTCACTTAGACACAGCCTTGTTCCAAAAGTGTTACGTGCTAAAACTGAGTAAACCTTATGGATTCAAGCTTGTACGTGAATTCTTGCTATATGCAGTTCATTAAATGGTTTGCATTCCTTTACTGAATTTTCCAGCCCAGAGACATCTTTTCATGAAATGTGCTGTGAATATTGCAGAGCTACTTTGCACTGGCGTTGAAGCCTATTACTTTTCATTACCATTAAATATGTTGAAAATATACTTTCTATAACTTTTTAATTCTTCAGAATAAATCTAATCTGTCTAGAAATTAACATAATATTTATTAGTGAAGTGAATATGAGGCATTATTGTAATATTTTTGTAATCTTCCTGCCAGTATAAAGTGTCAGGGAAGTGACACAGGTCCCGTATGGTACCTAATTTTTTGTTTGTTAAAATTCCCTTACAGATCTGAAGATCAGACGGTTCAGAATAACAGTGCCTATCACATGGCAGTGGAGAGGCTGATCCAAGCGGCTCGTTTATCTGATCCAAAGCTTTTTCTTAAGCATATGACAATGAATGTTAATATGGAACAAGTTTACAGCCTGGAGCATTCATCTGCTCTAAAATGGCTTCAGGAGAATATGAAATGGGCTGAGAAGGTCTGGCTGTTTCAGTAGTTATTAAATAGTTCCCCTCTGTGTTCAAACTGTGCTTTGCTGATTTACAGCAAGGTTTCAAACTCAAGTTGTGTTTTTAAATACTATATTGATGATAATGCGGATAGTAGCACAGAAAGAATAATTTTTTCCCTAACTATATAAACTGTCACACTGACTTACATAGATGTTTTGTAATGGCATCACCAGATAATGAGGAAGTTGCAGTCTCAGAACCTACGTTCTCCATTCTTACAAAGAATTAGGACTTAGCTTGTTTCTCCCAGCAGGTAATCATATAAGTGTAGTGTAAGCATAGATAAAAGTATAGGTAAGTGCATTGGTTGAGTGCATTTACTGTTCTTGAGTGAGACATCTTCCACATTCATTCATAGTCTGTAGAAGTAATATATGTTTTCTTTTGTCTGCCTCACAGTAACTTGTGAGGTCACTGTCCTAACTGTTTGCACCTTAGATCTTATTTCTTTACTCCAAGAGCCCAATAAAGAGCATTGAGAATAAAATAACTTCAAAATCACTTGAGACATGCCTGACTTAGGATACCTGTCTTCACAGAACTGAGAGAGCCTACACGTTGCTCACAGCTGAAGGTTTGGTTGATAATTTAATTAGATGCTTATTTGATGAAAAATTAATTAGATAATAGCTTGTGTATGGTTACACATTTGTATATATTGATACTTCCACTGAAAAGGAAAACTTGCTTTCTCCCTTGATTGTGCTCTTTGAGAGAGGTGGGTTTGCCCATCTTTTAGGTTCTGCCAACTGCATGGTGAGATGGAGACTTGAGCAAGCTTGTTCCACCATTCCTGGTTCTTCAGGATTTCTGCTTTTTTTCCCACCTGAAAATCCTGAATCACATTCAAAGCATGAGTTGCTTAAGGCACACTCTGCAACCTGAGTAAGAAGAACAAAACATTTAATATCAGAAAACTTCTCATGGCAAAACAACACGGCCTCTGTCAAAGTTGATACTTACTGAGCTCACCACTTTTGTAGTGTTGTTAGTTTAGATCTCCAGTACCAACCTTCACAAACTTGCCAATAATACAGCTCTTTTGGTCCTGCTCTTCATCCTTTTTAAAGCCTTTTGTTCTGAACACTTCAACTCTTTTGGATATAGAAGTTCATGAGTTCTTAGGCTGTTCCATCATAAGTGAGGTCAAGATGGTGGCATAGGACCTCAGTGTTTGAAAAATGTCTCTCCTTTACCGTAGCGTAAGTCTCTTCCCAGTTCCTGCAGCATTATTTCAGGTGTCCTTTGCACCTCTAAATCATGAAAGCCATCATGATCTTAGTACTGCATGGTTATGTGGAGGGTTTTGGTGTCAGTGTTTTTTCTCTTTGGGGGAGGTTGCCACTCCAGTCTTGGGGTTTATACCATTAATCTGGTGTCATGAATCTGATTGTCAGTTGTTAGATTCCTGACCTCTTCAGGGCCAGGTCGTGACCTTTCTCAATACCACTTCTCATCCAGTCTGTTAGGGAGTTGCTACTAGAAGAGAGAGGATTGAATCTGATGACCGCCAAGATCAGTACTTTCCTCCTGTGCCACCTGTACAGAAAAATGCAAGGATAGAGGCTCTTGTCTTTTCACAGGGTATCATTCTTCTGTAGGGATCATCTGCCTGCCTTGTAAAAAGTGGTAGATTCAGTACCAGATGGCATTTCTGTAGAAGCTGTTCACCTCAGTCTTAGAGTACAGTTGGCACTGGTTCAAACAAACTTTGGGTTCCACCCCTTCGTATTCACAAAGATGGCTCTGCCATTTGTAGCGGTATCTACCTGGTCAAATCCAACTGGATTCTGCTGATTTTGCTTCCCAGTAGCTGAAAGACTGGGTAAGAAGTAATCAGGTTTCAGATGAGGGATCTAAACTGATGCTCTTGCCGCCACTTTAGCATTAGTGGAAAGAGCAATTTTGGAAGGTTCAAACAAACTAAAACTGGTAGTAAGATACTAAGTAATTTTTGCTAATTACTTGTAAGATCCTTTGTGGCTTAATCTGCCTTGGAATTAGACAGAGGCTGTCTGACCCTTAGCTAAATCCCACGTTTCTGTGAGCGGTACCCGATGTGGCTAGTAGTCTGTTTGACAGACACAGAAGGATAAAATTCTCCTTGTAATCTGTCTGGCTTCAAAACTTGGAATATTCTAGAGACAGCAAAATTTTTTCCTCTATAAGCAACCTTGAATTTTCACTTAGATCATCCCCAGAACAAAACTCCAGATGTTACTTTATTTTTCAGACAGAGGTTAATCACTGACCTTCAGGCTTACCTTGGAACTATGTCAAATTTTTGCAATGTTTTGGCTCCATCTCCTGAGTATCATCTTCAGCTGATAGGATGTAATCTCAGTCATGTTTTATATTAACAAGCAAAGCAAGCTCCCCACATCATTGCTCACAAGTTTTGTTACGACGGAGGTTTCTGGTGTTTCTGTCAATATAGTGTTTCTCCCTGTATCACCATGATAAACCAGTAGGCAGTTTAAACAACTTTGCTGTTAAGTCCTGTATTTCACATTTTTGTTCTGTCTGGGTCCACATGAAATACGATGCAAATCTCATCATTTTGATGTGTATCAGAAGGCTAGAAAGGTTTCTTGAGTAACATTCTTGGTGTTTTGGTAACAGAAATTCCATGTGCCAAACAGGACAAAACTCCACTGTGGAATGGAAACGAGCCTGGAAAGATGGAAAAAATATCCTGAAGAACAAAGTTAAGTACAACAGAGGCAATGCAGTTTTGCAGAGCCAGCCACTCAGTAGACAATATCCATACTTTTGCTTTCTCCCAGTAAAAGTTAAGCTGAAAGAACTGCTATGTTTGACATTAAGCAACTTACTTGATATAATTTTTCATATAGGAAATAAAATGTATGTTTACCTGTTTGCAGAGAGAGACGGAAAAATGTGCAAATAAAAACTTCCCTGTGCTGTGCTCAGTAGCTTGGAGTAGACAACGCTGTGCTCCTTCAGTATGTTGTTAGAAACGTGAGAAATTCCCTCTATGAAAATCTTCCTTCAGTTTTCACTGATTATACACTATGCTCTTGGAGAGGTTATTTTTGTTGGGTATGGCCAGTTTCTTGTAACTAAAACAGAATAATGTGGTTTGGAAGACTTACCACAATTTTATTTCAAAGTATTGATAATTTTGACAGTTCCAAAATGTGGGATGGAGGTGAGAAGCTGGAAGTAGGAGCTTGATAGTTTTATGGTGTTTTATAAAAAGCAATGGAGGGGGAGGGGAGGAGCATTTTGGAGGAGTTGTTAAGTTGTTAATAAACGTTTTTTATTATTTATATAAAGCTATCAAAATATCTGTGTCTGTATTGTCATTAAATTCTTTAATTCTATTCAGATTGCTGTAATGAACCCTCTTAGATATGCAGGAAGATAGGCAAGCAGCAAAGTAGCTGTGGAGAGTTTAATGTCTTGTAACTACTACAAGAATCTTGAGTATGATTTGCTGCATGAGGAGGTTAAGAAAGTGTGAAATCAGACTATGCAGTTGTTCACCACACCAGAGCACACAATGTAGCAAATGCTCATGAATAAATTGGGCTGAAACTCCCAGCTGTGGAGATGGCCAGCTTCCAGCTTTAACTGGAAGTGGAGGCGACAGCCAGGGTTACAGGCTGTGCTCAGTTCACTGAAGAATTCAGGTGGATGTTAGTGAGAGTTTCACTCGAGGAGAAATAGTAAAATTAAATGTCTCTGCTATAGTAGTAGAAGTTTAATTACTAAAGTCTTAATGCCATACTCCTCAGCTTAGTAAAATTTAGCCACAGTAGAAGCAATTATTCACGTTTTTCGTCCTTTCACATTCTCCAGATGCATCTTGCATCTTTGTGGTTTTAATGGAGGGGTTTTTTTGCAAATCCCAGCTCTGTATTTTTCAGTCTTAACTCCTGCATAACTTTTTTCTAAAAGTACTAGAATGGTCTGTAATATCAGAAATGAGTGCTGACATGATTGTGTCAGAGTTGTGGACCATTGCATATGATGGGATTGGAGAAATTTCCTGGTTTTTGACCTTCCACAGACCAAGGACCAAAACAGAAGCAAACGATCAAGGAGAAAACAGTTTCAATTGCCACTTGTGCCAACTTAGAAGAAGCAGAATGTTTAAAATCCTCTGTTAGGGCACAAGACGTCAAAATACAAACTTTTTCAGATGATAATTTTATCTGGTATACAACAAGCTTTCCATTTGGGAATCTGTGCCGCTCTTGCTGAGCTAGTGGGATGTGTCCTGGGTATGGATAGGGAACGTTGTGACCAGATAAAGCCACAGTAGTACTCCCATCAGCACGGTAAGTGTTCAGACTAAGCTAAAACGCAAGAATTAGTGGCTCTGTTTGAAAATGTGTACCCTAAGCAGTGGAGCTGGTATCTGGCAGTGGACTTGCTGATGACCTCTCCCAATTTATTTCACTCCTCAACGAGTTAAAATAAATTCCAGGTGAAATGAACAGCACGCTTTTCTGTTGAATCAATTAAGTTTATTTTTCAATTTGCGTAATTGTCCAATTTGCTTACATAACTGATTGGCTTCTATTGGGAAGCAAAAAACACACTGTACGTTATGGAAATCATGAAAATCCCCTAAAGGCTGTGAGACTGTTAACTTGATTTAAAGCTTCACTGAACTACAGATAGTTCCTGAACCTTGTCAGTTCTCTTTTTAACCTTTTCTGGTTGGAAATGCAATAGATTGCAAGCAAATAACTCCAATCCCTAACAGTTAAATCTCCCTTTGTTCTCAAACACTGGCAGCAATAGACATTTTTGCTCCGAGGTTCCATGTCCCTGTGTCAGATGCATTTTGACACCAACTACCTTGGAAGAAAAATAGATATATAAATGTGTGTGTCCGTCGAGCATTACTAACGTAAGACACAGTCTTAAGCTGTGCCAGAGGAGGTTTAGGTTGGACAGTAGGAAGAGTTTGTTCACAGAAAGAGTGACTAGACACTGGAATGGGCTGCCCAAACAGGTGGTGGAGTCACGGTCCCTGGAAGTGTTTAAGGAAAGACTGGACTTGGCACTCAGTGCCATGGTCTAGTGTTCGGTTACAGGTTGGACTCGATGATTTCAGAGGTCTTTTCCAACCTAATTGTGTAACTGCAGGAAAGCAGCTCTTGCATTCCCCTCGGGACTGCAGAGCTCATGCCTGGTTGTTCGCCTACGTGGGTGTTTTCTTTCTGCAGAACAAAAGGTGACGTGACGCGCACGCAAGCATTTGGCTGAATTGCTCCCATCACCTCTGCAAAAGGGTAGGCATTTCTTGTGTCGAGTTTTCCCTTCTGTATCCCTGAGGAACCGATGCAGGCGTAGCTAGACTGACGGCAGCAGCAGCCTCTGTCGCTTCCCTCAGGCGGCCCTGAGGGGCGGGGCCTGCGGGGCGCGCGGCTGACTCCGGGGGCGTGGCCCGGGCGGG